>OX638225.1:14227500-14593784 GCA_951805285.1 Thymelicus acteon | reverse complement strand
ACCGATTTTCATGAAATTTATCACAGAGGTAGACCATTGCATACCTAATCTATAATAGGATATAGGATAACGAAAAACGCGAGCAAAGCTGCGGGCAGAGCGCTAGTGGACAATAAATGGATTGTACAGTCACCTGCAGAGAAAATTACCCATCTGTTTATAAATGTACAAGTCGGCCGCAGAAGTAGCTTAACATTTTAGTACTTTGTAATATTTAGTAACTTGTTTGACGGTTTTCTAACAACATCTATGACAAATTCAAGAAATGTAATGTGACAAGGTACTAAAATGTTAAGCTACTTCTGCGGCCGACTGTACGAACAGCAACGTTTCTTGTTACTTGTTGCATTTCCTTACTTGTTGCGTTACATGGGTAACTTTTCTCTGCAGGTGACTGTACACTACTTTGAAACATCCACGTCAACACCAAAATTAAGTAGTTAAGTATACTCAAAATATATAGATTAAGTATTTTATGAAATAAACAAGAATTAATTCTAGAATTCAAGAATGATATTAAAGTTATTAAGAAACTGAGTGGGTGGGCTTATTCTACCATGATACCTAGAAGTGAGTTTTTAGGAAAAAATATTAATAAATACATAATTATTGAGAATATAGGTACGGTGTAAAGTATCATAATAATAATGTAGTTCAATGGAGGCAGTTGGTTTTTAGAATTTACAATTTAATTATTGAATCAATTAGAAAGTCTTACAATTAGAAAGACATTATTAATATATGAATTACAATTATGAATCGATTTGTTGCAAAGATTGGTTTCTTTCGTGAACCGATTTTTTTGTACATCTCCTAGTGTCACTGTGAAGATATACGACAAATTGCGCCTCTTAGTTCACGGTGACTAGTACAATAATTTACATTGAGATGGATTACGAGTAGTATATCGGACGTACGTTATCGCAGGCGAGTTCAGACCGGCGCCATTCTATCATGATTTTCGCGAGATACGTGATCACACACACATACACGTGTGACGATGCTTATCGCAGGTACGATACGTTTGTTTGTTTTCCTGTAGGCGCCGCGCTGGAATGCTTGTGAATGAAGCAATCTCAAGTCAAATGTAGAGCTTGAATTACATGTTCTTGTGACTAAAATTTTAGCATTTTCTACACAGAACTTGGTACCCATTTCGATCTCAATTCTTTTTTTTTGAACTTGGCTCTCATTTCACTTTTATGTTTTTGATGAGTTAACATTAACGTTTCTAGTTACAAAATAAAAAGAATCAATCAAAATCGGTAAACCCAGTAAACCCAGTAAAAAATTATGAGGTAACACGAAAAATTAAATTGGAATTGAGAACCTCTTCTTTTTACCCGACTGCCAGGAAGGGTTATGTTTTTCGCGCGTATCTTGCATGTATTTATTAGTTGTATGTATGCATATTATGTATGTGTAAGCAGTGATAGCCTAGCGGTTAGAACGTTGGTCTCTCGAACGAAGGGGCCCGAGTTCAAATCCTGGCACGCACCTCTAATTTTCAAATATTATGTGCGTATTAGAATTTAATTATCACTTGCTTCGGTGAAGGAAAACATCGTGAGGAAACCTGCACACCGGAGAGTTCTTCATAAAGTTCTCAAAGGTGTGTGAAGTCTACCAATCCGCACTTGGCCAGCGTGGTAGACTATGGCCTGTACCCCTCACATTGTGAGAAGAGACCCCGAGCCCAGCAGTGGGACAATTATGGGTTCTTGCTATGTATGCATATAATATTCTTTATTACCTCGTATCTTCCAAACCTCTGGACGGATTTATATAATTAAGATATCGTTAGATTCGTCTTGATAACTCAAGTGTTATTAGATAAGTGAAATTAAAAAAAAACAAATATGGTGGCTGTGAGATGCTATTTTTAGATCGAATAACGCAGTATGGGTATCAAATTAAAGGGCATATCATAAGGATTTCAAAAAGGTATAACATTTTGACGGCAGGCGGGGTTTTTTAATTTTTTAATTTATACTAGTTTTTGAAGTCGGCTAAAAAGTACCAAGTAGTTTTAATAGACACTGCTATCTTTTTACCTAACCAACGGAAATTAATCATAATTTTGTATGTGAAAGGTCATCAAAAAACTTTTATCTAAATATGTACTTGTACATACCTAGGGTACGAGGGCCAAGGACGAGAGCCTAGTTCTCCGAGGCGCTTTAACAATTGCTATCTAATTACATATAATAATCTAAATTTTACTAACAAAAAATAACCGACTTCAAAATTACTCAAAAACTACTTGTCAGATCTCGTTCAAACTTATGTGGGACCACATGACAAGCAACTGCTTTCGATTAAAAAAAAGAATCATCAAAATCGGTTCTCCCAGTCGAAAGTTCTGAGGTAACAAACATAAAAAAATACAGTCGAGAACCTCCTTCTTTTTTTGAAGTCGGTTAAAAATAGGGGTCAATGCATCATATTGATTTTGCACTTACTATTTGATAGCAGCTTAAAATAGAGTAGTCATCCACATAGCAACCTAAAATAGGGACGTGCAATGTAGAGAAATATTTTTACGCATTTCCGAGTGCCTCGGGGGAAAAACATCACGTTTAGATGTCGAAATCACGCAGTAGACCAAGTAACTTGTTTTCAACAAAATTATAGGAAAGTTTTATAGATATTTGCTTACGATTCTATATTCAAAGTAAAATGCTTACGGTGCTTGTCACCACATTTGGTCACGACGCAGTGTTTACGTCAAACTATGTAACTATGTTTACTTGAAATAGCTATGTCGATTAGCTATGTCGATATTCGAATATATTTAATTGTCATTAAACCTAAAAATTGGTTTTAATGACAATTAAATATACTTAAAAAAATCTGTTATTGGGATTACAACTTAGGTCTTCAACCACACCTTTCGGTGGTTCTGTAGATAATCCAAGACTAAAATAGCTGCAAGGAAACTTCTGATCTTGCGCACACCGAGTCAACTTTTGACCTATAAAATTCATGTAGTCATCTTTCTGTTTTAATTCAGTGGGGAGGCTGGCAAAGTGGCTCATTGACGATCCAGATCTTTTTGAGAGCAATCAACATAACTTCGAGGACAGACGATTGGTAGCCAGCCTCGGTTTTCTATAGGGTACAGTTAGAAGACATGTGCGTAAAAATCATAATTGTATTAATTCCCCCATCCATGTTCCGATTCTTGCCATTCTTTCTACTTTTAACTATTACGCAGGATTGTATAATCTAGATTGCAGTTAACTTAATATATTTAAGCTTAATAAAAGAAAAAAAAAACGCAACTGGCTGAAAAAAACTGTGTTTCAGCTCCAGTTTGCTATCGTCAAATCAGTAAAAACGAATGATGATGATGATGATTGATGTTTCACGTCATCAGAATAGGATGTACCAAGACTACTATTACCATTAGATGGCGTTGTTACTGATCAGCCATCCATCACCATCCAACACCATCTAGATTCTGTTACGAATTACAAACATAACGCATAACGTAACGGAGAACGTTTGATTTTACTCCCTATAAAATTTCATACCGCGGGATTAAATATGAAAATCAATCAGGGGCGTAGCTACCGCCGTATCAGCCGTATCAATTATACGGGGCCCCGGGACTGAGGGGGCCCCCAATGCGCCTTAGAAAAAATTCGTGAAATGATCCGGAAATTACTTATTATGATTCGAAAAATGTTCCGGAAAGCATCGATACTTCATTGAAAAGTGAAATCAACAATAAAATTACTTTCTGGACCATCTTTCATCGTATTAATGCATTAATTATTTACTTTAGCATCATGCAATTTATCTTTATGAGGCCATGATTCTAAATCTGGAAACTCGACGAATTGAAGACAAACAGGCAGTACAAATAATAATAAGAAAAACTTCTAATCAGTTATTTAAATGCCCTAATCAAATTTTAAACAAAATATTTAATGTACAAAAAAATTACATTCTACACGACTCATGATGCTCTCAGGAACTGAGTGCTGCGCGGACATGCCGGCGGCAACCCCATGATACAGCGCTCCGGGAATACCTCAGGAGGAAGCTCATTCTACACGTAGCACAGCTCATTCTACAGTTAGCACGTGCGTGGTAAAAATGATCGGGAGAATCGGGCCGTAGAAGTTCTTCACGAGTATCATCGGTGTTGATAAAACTTCAATTCGGCCATGAGCTTTGTAAAGCATGAGCAGGTGCCTCGCTCGCAGTGAAGTACTCCTTAGCCCACTTTAGAACATCAAGCTTTTTGGAAGCTAACTTAGCCTTGGCTTCCAAATGACGCTGATACTACACATCACTCAAGATGTCAACTCCCAGAATCAAACTCTTACAACACTTTTAGTGATAAGCGCGGTACCCTGGAATTGAGGCACTATGAAAAATGGGGTTTTCTTAGTGGTAAACGCGCCAACTTGTGTCTTCGTGGGGTTGAACTCGACTAAATTAAATCAACCCTATTCCGAGACTTGCTCCAGAGAGTTCTCGACTTCAGACACAATTTTAAGCCTGCTATCCACCACTTGCAAGTTTTGCAACTGAGAGGAATTAAGGGGGCATCCCCTGTGCTGTCATCTGCATAGCAATTAGCAACAGTTGCCACTCATGCCATGTCATTGATATGCAGAATGAACAGCGTAGGAGATACCACAGACCCTTGGGGAACACCAGCATTTTATAGGTTTCATATGTGAGCAACAACCATCTACTACATCCTTGATATATCGCTCAGATAGAAAGCTGACTACCCAACAGCATAACCTCTCACAGCGACCGTAAGATGTTAAATTCGTGAGACCTCTCTGTGCCAGTCCTGGTGGCTTTAGCGAAATCTAGGCTGACTGCCAGTGCTTGACGATGCCTACAGGTGAGTAAGATAAATTTGATGATCACCAGCTGAACGACCGTCGCAAAAACCGTATTGTCGATTACAGATCAGCTGATGATCTTCCAGATATCCCAGGAGCTGCATGTTAATCTCGTGCTCTTACCGTTGCAAGCAGGGAGGCTATAGGGATACCGCTATAGTCCTGAAGTTAGCCAGGTCACCTTTTTCATTCCGCCCATTATGTGGATGGAATGAAAAAGGGTAACCTTCCATGAAGACGTATCATGTGGCATAAGATAGAATGAGAATAAGCACGTTAAGACGGGGAATCAACCAGCCCCGGATCTACAATTTTTTCGAACCGGGGCAGAAAGTTGATAGTGATAGAGATAAGATAAAAAATAAACTCAAAAATAAATAATAGTTGGCATTTTTCGTGAATGGGACAATAAGAACTCTTTTTTAATAAATTTATTTATTCTCCCAACCAGGCTTCCGTATGCTAGGCGTTTTTTGCAGCAAGTTTTTTATTTTTAATCATACTATATTATGATTTTTGCGCCCCCTGAATTGCCGCCCGGGGCGGTGCCCCGGTTTGCTCCTCCACCCCCCTAGATCTGGGGCTGGAATCAACTAGGGAGCACACATCTTTCACACCACTGCGTGAATACCGTCTGGTCCTCTCAACTTCTTGGTATCAAGCTCTCACAGGTTTTTAGGCGGAGGCGATCGCCCTATCATCAAGAGTTGAGTTGGCGGCAAAAAGGATACCAAGAAATTCGGCATTCCACTTTGCCACATGGACCACGTAGTCGTCCGATTTACACATTTGTGGAAGAGACGACCGACACAAGTTACCCTCAGCAGCTTGAGCTAGCGACCAGTATTCTCGACTACCAGAGGAGTAATCGTCCATTCGCTAGCCAGTTCTGCCGATGGACTTTAAATTGCTTTCCTTTTAGTCATTTGCTTCTTTGCTGACCAGGAGGCAGCGTTAAACTTTGTACGTATATTAAGCCCTGAGGTGGACAGATCTATAAGCATGCACGCGGATGACCATGTCGTTGACAATGACCGTGATGCCCTGTCGTATCACATCGGCTACTGAGTCTGCGCTCGCGTTCAAATTTCCCGAAACGAAACAGAGCTGCCCCCAGATTAAAATTTTAGAGTATTGATTGTATGTGGTTTATTAATCGATGTTAGTATATTATATTTGTTTTAATTCACGCTAGCTTTTTTAATTTAATTCTAATTTTTTTTTAATTCTTTTGAGAAAGATCTTTATTCTTTACCCTCGAGTCGAGAGGGGGCCCCCGGCAAAATTTTGATACGGGGCCCCAGAAGGGCTAGCTACGCCACTGAAATCAATAGATAAGGAGTTAAACTTCAAAAAGGTTCCATCCATCCTTAAGGCGCGGTATGACTACGATTTAAAAACGTTGATTTCACTCACATAACCGCATATGCAGTATACCGCAGTGGTGATTACTTTGTGACAATTTAAGAAATATATGTAAAATGTAAATCCCTTATTGGCTTTAAGATACGTATTAAAAGGTTTAGTTTGTATCAAAATTGAAAAAAAAGCTGTGGATTTTGTAATAAATAAATAAATAAATAAATAAAATAAATAAATATCTGCGCTAATCTAATGTTACATTTACGTGACGCAGAATAGGGTTCAAAATGGCAGAGCATATTTTTGCTAACAATGTAACTAGATTGCAAATAAACATTTAAATTGAGGGTTTTTCTTAGATAATTCAGAATATACACATTAAATTCAATATCCGTCCGGTTTAAGTTTTAATAAAACCATGTACGTATTATATTCTCAAAAAAAAATATGTTGTTACCGCTGAAAATACAGAGAACGTCGACGATTAAGTTTATTTTCGTATAGCAAATTACGATTTTTTATTGGAAATATTAAACAATTATTTAATATTCTATTCGGTTAACATTTTTCTTTAGACCTTTTTCTATGCTCTGTATTTTTTGCGTGCGATATTTTCATTGGGTTTCCTTGTACTCGAGCAACAAAGAAACCCAGTTTTGTGAATATTGAGATCACACCGCGCCTTAATTCAATCTCCTCAATTCGTCATGAAATCTGCTGCAAGATGGATGTAGCAATCTACAAGTCACACTAAATTGACATAATCTGAATTTTACCAAGAAAAAATAACAGACTTCAAAATAACTCAAAAACTACTAGTCAGATTTAGCTCAAATTTAAGTGAGACCACATGACAAGCACCAGCTTTCGATTAAAAAAAGAATCATCAAAATCGGTTCACCCAGTCGAAAGTTCTGAGGTAAGAAACATAAAAAAATACAGTCGAATTGAATACCTTCTCCTTTTTTGAAATCGGTTAAAAATGTTAAGCAAGTTGGTTGATTAAGTAATTTTTCAAACGTATTCCTTATAATCAGATGCCTGAACAAATCGCACCCTTAGAATGAGAGTGACCTAACTTAAAAATTGGAATTTGTGGGAAATGAGCAAGAAAGTTTTCAAAAAAGTATATATCGATGAATAGAGCGATCAATGAAAGTGACCGATTATTAGGTTGTCCTTTTCTTACTCATAATTCGACCTCTTTTTCATCACAGGGTTTTAGGGTATGCATTTTAAGGTAAGTTTATAGCAAAAACAGAAATTACAGGAATTTTGAGTTAGGTCACTTTCATTTTAAGGGTGCGAAATGTGTACGAGCATACCGCCATATAAGTTGTGCAACATTCCGGCGATTCAGCTAGAGTGCTCACATTAGAAAGTCGACAAAGTCAACGCTTTTGACTGATTCCCTCGCAAATAAACATTTCAAAACAAATGTTCATATACATACTCCTAAACTAGGTTAATCACATTATGATAAGATACTGTGATAGCACACTGTCTTGGAACCATTGTCAGCTTTGTGTTGTTGCCATAAAGTACATTTTTCAGTGTATTTCAAATACCGGACGTGTTTGGTTGTTTATCATTTATATTTCGTAGGATAGGTTAGTAAATAAAGCTCGAGGATTTGTTTGGTCACGTGAGAAAATAGAAGCGGTTAGCTTTGGCGTGATAATAAGGATCCTTCATATGAAATAATCAAAGTATAAAATTCAAGTGCTTCGCCTGCGTTTTAGGGGATAATTAAAAAACCCGCATGCTATCAAAAAAGCTATCATGATAATTATACCTTTTATAAATCTTTATAGTGAGCTCTTTAATTTGATACTCATATTGCGTTATTCAATTTATTTTTATTTTTTTGATACTTAAAACAATGGCATCTCACAGCCACCATATTTGTTTTTTTTTTTAATTTCACATATTGAACACTTGGGTTATCAAGACGATTCTAACAGTATCTTAATTATATAAATCCGTTTTGCGGTTTGGAAGATGCTAATAATAATAACTAATAGCTATCTATCAACTACACATAACAAAATTTTGCCTTATCCCGCAGGAACAGGTCTATTTTCCGGGATAAAAAGTATTCTATATCCATCCCCGAGCTTTATTTTATATCTGTATAAATAACTAATCTATCAACTACATATAACAAAAATTTTCCTTATCCCACAGGAACAGGTCTATTTTCCGGGATTAAAAGTATCCTATGTTCGTCTCCTGATTCTAAGCTACCTCCCCATCAATTTTCAGCCAAATCGGTTCAGCCGTTCTTCAGTTATAAATAGTGTAACTAACACGACTTTCTTTTATATATATAAGATTAGGAATAGGAACTAAGAGCCAGTTGCAGAGTACGGTCTCTTTTAATAACAATTGGGGCATCGAGCCTCCTTCGCCACGCTGCTCCAGTGTGGATTAGTGAAAAAAAAATGTAAGGAACGTCTTTATTTCACTCGGCAGAGCTATTTATTTATTTATTTATTTATTTAGTCTTTATTGAACCATACAAATGTATAAGAACAAAAGGCGGACTTAATGCTAAAAGCATTTTCTGCCAGTCAACCTTTGGGCGGTTATGTTATTGTTATTGGCTTTGTTAGGGAATTGAATATTGTGTGAATCAAGCTTGTAATTCTCAAAAATGCGTATTAGAAATCAATTTTCCCTACTTTTGGAGAACGAATACCAACTTGGAATTGCAGTCATATTCGGATTGCTCGTTCCGAAATAACTACAATTTGTTTTGGTTGCAAAGAAAATTATAATACATTATTCAGATCTATTTTAATACTCTTTAGTGATTGGTAAATAATGTGTTTTGAAAATTCTGCATTAAATTGCGACGGATATCCTCAAAACAATAAGTCATCTTCACTAAAGTGACTTTCAAGGCAGTCATAAAAAGTTGTTTACGTTTTTATTTAACAGTTCATGTGTACATTACTCATTGAAAGTCATGAGAAGTGTGAGAAGATTAAAGAAAAATCATGTTTTCATCGCTTTTTTAAAGCTATCCACACGAGTCGAGTTGAGTACAATTTTTCTCGTTTCTTTACAAATGAGTACCTGGCTGTAATATGCGGTTATGTTAATAAAGCACCGCCTCAAAATTATTTATTGATAGTTAATTTAGTATCATAATTTATAATATTAAATTGTTTATTTTATTTTTCGCTTTTCAGCTTTTTTTCGTTAGTTCATTTTTTTGTTAAAAAGTAATTATTTTTTAATTTTTAGTTGCTGTAAAAATTTGTAATAAGTTATGGAAGGTAAATTCGGTTATCAGGTAAAAATGTAGTAGGTGAAATATCAATCATCGCCTTTTTTTAGGGGTAAAATTTTGTTTCCAAAATTTTAATGAGAATAACTTTAAGGTATACACTATCCAATAAAAAAGAATGGAATAGAAATCGGATGCAATAGAAATCGGATCATCCAGTACAAAGTTATTGGGGTAACAGGTAAAAATTCCGTGGGTAAACCATCAATCATTCCCTATTTTCGTACCTTTAGGGTAGGAATAAAAAAAATGGGACCAACTTCAAGACATACATCATCCATTAAAAAAAGAATCATCAAAATCGGACCACCCTGTGCCGATTGCTGCGTGATCATATATTAAAAAAAATATATACGTTTCGTACCTCCTCCATTTTTTCAACGGTTAAAATCTGAATCTATCTTATACAGAAAAATGAAACTGGAACGATGGACATGAATTCGATCGAAATACCTACATAAAAATATATTTTTATTCAAAATTGTGGAACCCTTTGCTGTCTAGGACGGTAAGCCTTTTACGATTTTTGTGTCGCGAACGTTAAAAAATATGAAGTACTCTAAAAATATTTTTTAATTGTACCGTGAATTCTTTAAATAGTTATCATCACATTAAAGGTAAGTCAACGTAACCACTAGGTAATTGCACAATAAATAAGATCTAAAACTAAGGCTTAAACGACTTCCCGAATCACAACCTCGACAATATTCTTAATAAAACTAGTATCCAACTGATAACTTATCACGTCACATATCAAAATGGCATTACTAATCACGCTGAAGACTTTGTAAATTACCTAAGTTCAGGAGTTTATCAAGTTATCACGTGACACGGAGCAACTTTGTCTCTTATTTAGCCACGCGAAATAAATACAGCAACTATGCCAAATTATAATGAATCCCTAAAATTTCAAGTTTTCCATTTCCTTGGGAATCATCCATCATCCATCTATCAATCAGCCTTTGGAGATCCACTGCTGGACATAGGCCTCCCCTAACTTTCGACACTGACCGGTCCTGAGCATTCTGAATCTAGCGAATGCCCGTTCTCTTCTTCAGGTCGGCAGTCCACCTGGTCAGGGGGCATGCTATGCTCTTTTTTCCGAGACAAAAACAAGACAAATGAGAAAAAATATTGTTATTTTTAATATACTTACTACTAAAGTTCTTTTACTTAATTAACCACACTATCACTATCGATAATCCACAGACATGTAGATACATGGTAACCTATAATCAAACATGTTCTGAATCTGTACGGCTTCGTACATCCAGCGTAATGTGAATAACATCACAAAACAGCAACAGGTGGATTCACGCTGAGAAAAAATTACAACATTATTTTTTGAACTAACGACAGTCTCACAACACAATCATCTCCAAAGACAAATCCATTAGCGCGTCTCAAAAAATATAATTTAACGGGCATTCTTCCCTCCGAAAAGTGGTCATAAAACAAACGCACAGACAGAAGCAAAAAGGCTAACGCATATGCATGTTTGCACTAAATTAGCGGTGACGCCCGCGCAGTTTCCCACAGCTATACTGGTGTACCGTCGGCAAAACAACTTTAAATTAATTGGCATTTATAACAAGACAAATTAGATTTGGTTGTCTATATTCAATGCTCATATAGATTTTCATACAATTAAATTGCAGGTATGAGTTACTGGGTAAGACTATGTTAATGTGTATCTTTTCATACGGGGAAATTAATCTGTTCGGCAGGAATAAAGTCAAATTTAGTGAGGATTTTGTTACTCACGTTACCCGTACGGGAGGTACCCTGAAAAAAAAATGCAATATTTTATTCTACGATTCTGGAGTTTTAATAAATACATAATGTAGGTATATCGATGCCAAATTACAGCTTTCTAGCATTAAGGGTCTTTTGGCGTTTTGCTTCGGACAGACAGACGGACGACAGACGGACGGACAGACGGACGGACGGACATGAAACTATAAGCGTTCCGATTTTACTTCGGAACTCTAAAAATGGGTTCCTTAGAACAACAATGACTGATGCCATAAAAGCGAAAGTATTTCATGAGTTCCAGACTTAACTGTAGAACATGTTTCACCTACACAACATTGTCGCAGAGTTCACCAAAATCGAATAGTTACGACCGTACTAGAAAATAGTCTTTCTATTTATTTCCTAGCTTTTCTATTTATTTATTAGCTTTTACCCACGGCTTCGTCCGCGTGTTCAAAGGGAACTAACAATGAGTGTTTTAACATGCATGACGACACATTCCTGGTGCAAGAATAAATAAGTAACAGTTCCAAAATTTAAAAGATACTAAGAGGAACCAACTGTAAAACCTATTACCCTCTTTAACCTTCCAACTATAAATATATAGTTGCATCAATTCATATTATAGTAAAATATATTTATATACATACTATATTATTTTTATATCAATCCATAGCCTTAACGAAGTTATAGAAGGACCAAGACATTGTTACATTTAGTATGGAGTGATTCTAATACGCATCGTAATGGATTTTGCCATGGGAATGAGATGTTTTACCGCGGTAAAAAGTAGCCTACATTACTCTCCAGCCTCTTAACTATCTCCAAACACTAAAATCATACCATAACATGGCTCCGTTATGACGTGAAAGAGGCACAAACAAACAAACACACTTTCGCATTTATAATATTAGTATGGAAGTATGGATATTCAGTCAAAGAGCACAAATAATTTTATTTAGTAATGAATATATGAATATTTCCTCTTAAACCAAAATAGTAAGGCAAATTCATCTATATTCTATGTTTTTACCATAAAATGGTATTCAGATTCTGCCTGGAAACAGAACTCTACACAAAAAAACAACAGTTACTACAAATCTCTTACGGCAATTATTGTTAAATAACTACAAGAAGCCTGGAAGAATCTGCGAATTACAGTGAATAAACGATGAATAGTAAAATTCAGTATTTCCAGTTTTAAGCTATATATTGTGACGGGACAAATTTGCAAGATCGCCATTAAAAAGCGAGAGCCATAACTCCTAAACAACAGATCGCGTGATGAACAATTAGATATACATGAGACGAATGAATTCAATCTATTTTGAACTCTATTATTCATTGTCCAAGGATCATTTGGGAAGGAAGAATTTTTATTCGTGATGACAATTTTAACAATGCTATTCGAAATTTGATAATTGGTAACGCCACGAACTAGGTTGTTATGATTCGCTCACAGGTTTCACTTTCAGTCGCAGCCACAACTTGATTGGTTTGTTAATACAAAAAATTGTTATGATTATGAATCAATCAGCCATGTCACACATGAATATAAACTTTGTTACGAACTTAGTGATCGACTCAACCCACAAGTGGAACAACTTGATCAAGTAGAAATTTATCATTTAATAGTTTTTTTTACCATTGGCTCTTGCAATTGATCTAACGATGGAAAATATGAAGAATTTCTTTTCGACGACCCTGTAGCCTAGTTGATAGCGACCCTGCCTGCGAAGCGAGGGGTACCGGGGTCGATTCCCGGCCGGGGCAGATATTTATGTGACAGATAAATATTTGTACTCGGATAATAGGTGTTATTGTGATGTGTTATATGTGTCGTCCATGCCACCCGCGACACAAGTATAAACCTACTGCGGGGGTATGAGTGTGTAAGCGTTTAAGCGTTTATTTATCCCTTATCACTCATGAAATGTTAAGTCTCGGGAGAATCTTTGATTCCGTAGCCAAAAATTCAGTCAATACAATTATATAGCTATAGGAGCTATTCGGTCAGTGTGTTGATATTGCTGACCGTTTACCATATAGGTACTTCTCGTAACATGTCTCACGTCAATTAACATAATATAAATGTAGGTCTTAAATCCTATTCGATCTCAATTTTACACGGAAATAATGAAACAATCCCGTTTATGCCGACGGTACACCGACAGGATGTTATTTCGTTTCTCAATGAACTCACAAATAAAGCAAAAACATCTAGCGCTTTAATGAATAGCTTCTTATTTGCAATTCGCTGTCCTGATCGTTCACGCGCTCACTTGCTTTGACAATTTGTACGAATAGCTTGGTTTGGTGACGGGCCTTCTGTTTGGTTAATGGGTGATACGGAGAAAATCCTTGGTTAATTTGCGATTGAGGTCATGGATCCAATGTTGTGAGCATTATGAGTACACGGTTTTTTATGCAAACAACAGGATACAGTGCATCTCATGTTAAGATAGTAGTGTTCTAAAATACTACGATGGGGCCTAAAAATCTTAATTTATTGAGTTACAAAGACCGGGCAAGTGCGTGTCAGGCCACGGGTAATTTATGGTCCCGTAATAGTAAGTTTATCGACTATTACTCATTAACTACTTATGCTAACATTGCCGTGATAGTTTTCCTTGTAAATTCATCGTATAACCTATTTTTGGGAATTTTTTACTAGTCCAACTCCAACCGTTTAGCCGGCAGGGAAGCCTTAAGGTAGTCGAAAGCCTTCGGAAGGTATTGAGTACTCATTTTTAGGGTTCCGAAGTAAAATCGGAACCCTTATAGTTTCGTCATGTCCGTCTGTCCATCTGTTCGTCTCTACGAAGCAAAGCGCCCAGACCCTTAGTGCTAAAAAGCTGTAATTTGGCATGGATATACATATTTATTAAAGCTCCAGAATTGTAAAATAAAATATTGAAAAACATTTTTTTTCAGGGTACCTCTCCTACAGGTAACGTGAGGATGAATTTTTTATTCGTTGCGTACCCTATAGTGTGGAGTATCGTTGAGGTCTTTCAAAAATAGTTTGGGTCTTCTAAGACCATTTTTGGAATTAGGGGTCCGTTTGCGAAATATTTGGCTTTAAAGTGCTAATTTTGGTTGGAGTCAAGTGTTCCTCCCCCCAGCCGGCTAAACGGTTGGAGTTGGACAAGTGAAAAAAATCTCAAAAATAGGTTTTGTGATGAATTACAAAGAAAACTATGACGGCTATGTTAGCGTAAGTAGTTAATGAGTGACAGCCGATAAACTGTTAAGTGGAAATAGACGGGGAAAGTGGAACAAGACCACCATATTTTGGTGTCCAAGAAACAGAAAAAGGAAAAGAGGAAGACAATATCGGAGGTGGGAGGACGAAATAAAAGCCATTGCAGGAAATACATGGACTAGGAAAGCGATAAACAAACTGAGTGGAAATAGTTGGAGAAGGCCTTTGACAAAGTTGTGCAATAGAAAGTATAAGTAATACATGTAAATCTAAGTTCACTACCAGACCTGAACACTTACTAGTAAAGCTATCAAAATTAACGTCTTTCGATCATAAACAGTTTGATAAATAGCCTAGGTTTAAACTTATTGTTAGTTAACTGAATAGGAAGTAAGAGCGCAGTATGACCACAATCGATTGACTAGAGGAGTGAACAAAAATCTATCTAAATAGTACAATACAATATAAATCCTCTTTATTTGTTAATTAACTTATTTATTACCAAAATTATAAAAATAAAGTACGGTATACAAAGGGCGATTGTTTATTATTTATTTGTCACGGTTAAAATAGTTTATCCTGATAATTTTAACGGTGCATTCTATTAGATAAACTTGTTTTTGAATATATGTATTTTCTCTGAGATATTTATATTAAGATCTCACGTAGCGATAGTATCGCATTCATTGCACCATATTTTTATGATTTTCATAAATATTATTACTGTTTTCATTGCTACACAATAGTTTTGTAATAATGTTTTGCAATAATATTGTATTATACGAACAAAATGCTTATATTTTGTCGTTTATTCGCAAGCGGTCGAGCAAGCTCAAGTGTTCGCCATAAACCTACAGTTCGATTTAGTTAAGAGCCCACTCTTTAAAGCTCTCTCTGGACATCGGTGGCAGGTCTAAAATTAAAACTTTGTCGGCATGGCTTTGTAATAGTTTGTTCATAAAATATCAATATCGATAATATAGTCTGGGCGGGCGGATCTTGCGAGGCGTGCGGGGGGAAGCGAGTTCCCAAATCTCTATTAGCGTTTAGGGAACGGTACTGTGAGAGAAAATAATAATAAAAATTCACTGACAAATCGTTGACTTATACTTAAAATTGTATTAAAGAATTTTCGACAATCCTCTTAAATATTGGGTAAAATAGATCGAGAGTTCCAGCTACTGGTATACTTTTATACTACTAATTCATAACGATTCATTACACGAACTAACCCCATAGCAACCAAACTCGACTACTATAATTCTGATATTGGTAATATGCCAGCGAAGTTTGGCTGGCTATGGTGTATTTAGTCAACAATAAGCCATTACCATGACAATACGAGTATGTATGTTACAGCCGAATGACTTATAAGAACTAGTAATGCTGCTCCACGATAAAAATTGGACCGTAATATAGTATACTTACAAACACGGACCTAAAAAAAAAGACGGATGTAATCCCAAGAACAAATTCAGTGAAGCATCCATAGGAATACCAACTCTGTATTCGTACAAGTACACACACCCACACATTGACACCATACTGCTATGACATTGACACCATCGCGAATCAAAAATTACAAAATTACGCACACATGGTAAGCGAGCTGTCAGCTGTCAGCTTCACTCTCGATTAGACAAGGTTACGTCCGTTCTTTTTTTATATCCGTGCTTACAAAGGAATATTTCACATTGTCACGAATGAATGGATTAGGTCCTTTATTAAATAAATGTATTTGTTACACATGTTATATGATATAAAATTTTGCTTTCTGTACTTCTTCTTCGTGGAAATTTTAACTATACTTATTGAAGTATAGACTCACCCGTGTGTACATACGGTTCTCTTTAACTACGGAACCCTAAAAAAGTAGATTTTCGCTTCAATACTAATACACAGTTATGTATAAGGGGTGAAATTACACAGCTAGGAATGCCGCAAAACTACATTAAAATAAAACCTAAACTCAAAATTTTATTGTACTGACGTCCCAAAAGGTTTATGATACGGACGACTTAGTAACAGATTTATTATAGTAATATTAGAAATTATAAATCAGGAACAAATTCGCAACTATACTTAGCTTAACGGTCCATGACCGAACACAAAATAAAACTGACATGATTAAGCCAAACAACCGATTTGGGGATGGGCGCAAATTATCACTTACAACACCGCCAATTTCCCCTGACACTTGCCTGCGAACACTAATCTTACACTTATCGTTCATCCTTAACTGGTTCGCATGTAATTTACAACCTATATTTGTCTTTAAGCAAATGAAATTGGACTTTATTGCGAGGGAATAAGGGTTTGGAGACGGCAGCGGAGA
This sequence comes from Thymelicus acteon, assembly GCA_951805285.1. Classification (NCBI taxonomy): domain Eukaryota; kingdom Metazoa; phylum Arthropoda; class Insecta; order Lepidoptera; family Hesperiidae; genus Thymelicus; species Thymelicus acteon. The sequence goes on along the minus strand of OX638225.1, from coordinate 14,576,961 downwards.
GTAATCCAGATTAGTTCACGTGATACACCCATGAATCGTGTTTAGCTGCGGGCGTCTTTTGAGGTAATCTGTCAACGTCACTCCATTGTAAATATAACGCTGATACTCGTCGAAAAAAGTTATGGAAGCTGCCGAAGAGCAGCGAAAACAAAAACGGTTTTTGCTACTAATTCTATCGAATATTAACGCATTTGCATATCGGAACGATGTCGTAGAAATATAAGATTACAGATTGCTTGGTCATGAGACAAAAACTGTCTCAATTTAACTAACGTCCGACTAGTCACTAACGGTTACTTAAATTATACCAATTCTGTACTAAGGAGCGATTTAAGTAACCGTTAGTGACTTTGAGTTGGGGCGTAAGTAGTTAAATTATAAGATTTTTTATACGAAGAGGGTTTTACAAACACATCAATTTAAATAAACCGGCCTGACTTTATCAAATATAATAATCATAATAATGTAACAAAACAACATAGAAAGAAATTAATTTAAAAATAATTGATCTGAGTTTAAACGTATCACTAAAATTTTATTTTAATCGATTTAATGTAAAAAATACAACGTAACATAATCGATTAAAGTTTTACTTTTAATTTCGCAGCTAACCATTGTGTGTGAACCCTGAAATTAGGTAAATTGGTTGATTGACGCGCTACAAATTGCGTACAGTCACGAAAAGAAGTCAGTATATATTTTATCAGTTGGTAATTATAACAGGGTTATCGAATCGATCGGTGAGATCGATAACAACCACGAATGTACATCCGGTGAATTAGCAAATTAAAAAAGTATTAAAATTATAAAATGAAATTAAACAACATCATACTTAATATGTGTTTTAATGAGCATAAAAAGGGTAGGTATCTATTTGTAAAAATATGTAAGTATCTCATTAGGTGTAGTGTATCATAATATATCGATGTAGTGTGACATTTTGTGACAAGGGGTGGGAGGGGGTCCTAAATTTCGCGACGTCACATTTTAAAATTGAATAATTGGTATATGTATAGTTAAATATTAAAAATAATATTAAAAAACAATTAATGGAAATAAAACTTATTTTGGAACTGCTGTTTTAATTTAATAATTTCTAGGTGTAAAATTTCATAATATGTGACGACACACTAGGGGGGGGGTCTCACAAATGTGACCAGCTATGACAAGGAGGGGGGGGGGGGGGGTCAAAAGTCATGAAATTAGTGTGACGTTATTTATGGATGGCCCTTTAAGGCTAATTAAGTTTGCGGTTAAAACCTTACACTTGGTTGTTTAATATAGTTTAAAACCTGTAGTTACTCTCAAAAAAATACATACTACCTAGTGCTACTATGTTACTGCTAATGATTTCGCCACAACCATTAGCCTAAGAAAGTAGTTCCAAGTTCCAACCATATGTAATTTGTCTGTTTTAGGTACAAAAAAATGATTTGTGATGATTTTTTCAATCGTATGATCAAATAAATATTTGTCCCGACAATAATCCGAAAATCCCGACCTTTTAAAGTTTTGTACCGCTATTTCAGTCATTTTCCAGGTCCGTGGTGACCATATAAATATAATATTATATAATAAATTATTTATCAAATTGTTCATTTATGCTTCAGCTCATTAAATATAATTATTATAATCTGAGTTACATTAAAACCCACCCGAAAACTTACCTTTACAAAGATCTCAAAATACCCAATAAAATGATAAATAGACATCACGAGTGATTTATTAATGCGACACCAGCATTTAACGACTGTATCGAAATAAAAGCACTTATCGGTTCGATCGAAGGCATGAAAGCTACTCGTTATTTCCCGAAAACCATTTACTTATAAACAGAATTTTGCGTAGGAAGCTATGTAATTGCAGCATGAGCAGTACAAAATTGCAAAGTGTATATACGAACGAAGATATAGAACGGTGGGGGACTGGAAATGAATTGCGTAGTATGTGGTAGTAGAAGCTCCGAACCCAGACAGACGTGACAATTATTATATCGAAAGTCCGGTTTACACGTACTAAGTAGTTAAGTAGATAACTAAATTTTAACTAAATATAAAGTAAATTAATACGTGTAAGTGTAAACGGACATTTTAGTAACGTTTTAGTTAAAATTTAGTTTATCTACTTAATTACTTAATACGTGTAAACCGAACATTACTCCAGATTATGGTCTACTTGTGCGCTAAATTTCTTGAAAGTCCGTTCAGTAGTTTTTGCGTGAAAGAGTTAAGGTCGATGCATACGTAACGTGGACGGGACGGGGACGGGACGGAACGTGAAGTTTTGAAAACATCATTTCATAGAAAATGTAAACGATTCTATCTATTCTAAAATTCATTATTCCATATTTGTATTATTTGTTCATTCTTTTCACCGTTAGTTCTGTCGTGTCTGTAATCGTTGAACCTGCATTTGGCATCCCTACTAAAATATTCAGGAAAGCCCTCGAGGCCTCTTCCAGGGCCCCTAACATCGTTGTTCAAACGGTACGAGGGCCCACCGGGCAAGGAGCCAAACTTGTACTGGTAAAAAGTACAAAACGCGATCCAGATCAAATGAGTGCGTGTAGCCAATCAGACGTCGGCCAGTAATGGCGGCATGGCGGTAATAAAGTATGTTGGCGAAATTATGGCGAGTAAGGATGTCAGTCCCGAGTCGATAATCGATTTTTTTTGCCGTTATGAGTAGAACATGTTATTTTCCGTCCTAACTGGCTAGTTTTCTACAACTATGTACATGGATCCACTTATTGAACTAAATCAGGGAATTTATCTACGGACGTCTGTCCGTCCATACACACAGGCTTTATCTCTGAACCGTAATACAGGCACTTGAATTTTTTACAAAATTATGCAAGACTGCCTTTTACTTGTGTGGCGTACTGCATACCTCATGCAGGCATAGCTTCAGTAATATTGTGTTTCTTTTACTCCTCCGTTTGGTCGTGGTGTCATCTATTCCAAGAGAGAGAAAAAGAGAAGTTCCAGTTAGAGCATACTCTACGAAGTTGTATCTGTGCGAATTGGTGGAGAGAGTGGGCAACCGAAGTGTAAAATGGCTTCACACATGCTACCTGACGACAATTTTAGTGATCGCAACTATTATCTTTAGACCAGTCAAAACCATAATTATAGGATAAGGATAACTTTTATGTATTTATCTTTTTAGTCTTTCTTTTCTTTTCTTGTATCTTGAGTGTAGTCTTTTACGATTTGCAATTCTACCTTCACGTGCATTGCAAAAATTACCTTAATATTTATTTTGACGCAAAGTACCTACATAATGACTTGTTAACCAAGTACTTAAATTCTTAATCAATGTAGAGATTGACAGTTGACAAATCCCAATCGATTTCATGTCCAAATAAAATGTTAAAATAAAATGTTTATTCGATTATAATTTGACAGTGTTTTTGGAATGTTCACCGCTCTTGTAAATGGTCTGCAAACTGGTTGTCGGTCGGTGCCCGGACCTGTAGTTAGGTTAATTTCTTCCCTGTGCGTGATTTTTCGAGCAATCTTGAGTAATGACGAGAGGTTCTCCGATGGAATATGAATGGATGGTGCGCTTTTTATTTTTAAATTTTGTAAACGATCTTGAGATGTTTAGCATGTTGTTATGATAAAATATTAAATTGTTGACAATGGATCATATTAAAAGCATTCTTATGACGAAATGATATTACAAATTAGATGATTATTTTAAAGACAAGACTGCTTGGACATGAGTTTTATGAATATAGATTGTAGTAGATGATAAGTGCTATCTGTAACTGTGAGCATGAAAAAAACCAACCCGGTAGTTTCTTGCTGCTTCTTCTCCTGGGCCCTCTCACAGTAGGACCTTGTCTGAAGCATTGGCATAACTTGCATGATTTTCAAAAAGTGTTTGTAAACCAAACCAATTTTGAATAAAAACATTTGATTTGATTTGATCTTCGTGCCTATTTTATGCGTTTTTACTATGATACGGGTACGATATATATTCCATACGCCGATATTTCGACCCAGTTGCATGGATCATGGTCACGGCTAGACTGAAAGTTAAAGACTAAGTTAGACTAAGTTTAAAATCATGTATTTTATGCGTATTTCATCTCCGTTTTTGGGGATCCGTAGACCGTGGCCAAATTAATACGGAACAATGATGTTACGTCTGTCTATTCGAATGTTACCAATACAGACATTTTTATTGGTGATTGCTTCTACATAGAAAGCATGTGGGTATCCACTGGACTCAGAAGACTCAGGACCGGTCAGAGTGGCTCAAGTTTGGGGAGGCCTATGTACAGCATTGGACTCATAATTTTTTTAGAGATTAATGCTGAAATTTGGAAGGTAACAGTGGAGGTAAAATTATAAGAAACGTATCTTATTAACTGCTACACAATCAAATAATAAAATCTATACCAATAGGTAAAGATGGAAAGATTTATATATTTTTTTGGAAATTATGTAGTTTCATTATTGAATTTTTTTGCCATTTCCCACTTCTATTTAGGATCGCAATATGTAGGTACTTTTTTATAATACTTCCCTGTTAATACTTATAAATGACTATCTTATCGTTTGAAGTTTTGGAAGTATTTCGACTGCAGCGAATACCTGCGATACACCTTGCAATGCGAACCAAGGCTTGCGAGCTCTCACGCAACTTGACATTAATTCAGCAACATTGTTGCACTGTTATCTCTGTTAAAGGCGGCCCTGGCTGCCTGAGAACTTTAAATATATACGAGTATATCCCTATCATTGGTCGAAGTACACACCGACACTCTACTAGTGCCTACGAGTTTTAAGGTCAACTTTAATCACGCCTATGATTGGTCGGAATTGTTCATCCAATGTCACGTGATTAATCTTCAGTTACTCTTCAAAACTTGCGGTCCAGTCTTTATATAAAGTTCTTGGCAGGGACTCAGGTTCTCGTAAAGAATCGAAACCGGGATCTTTCAGGAAGCAGGGTTACTTCCGACTCGACTACAGGATGGTAATACAACTGAATCATTAATCGCCGCATAATAGATGTTGCTATGATACTTTTTTTTAGGTTCCGTAGTCAAAACAGAACCTATAGAGGTTTCGTCATGTCCATCCGTCCGTCTAGGGCTCAGCTCAGAAATATTAAGCTTTTAAGTGCTAATTTTGTTTAGAATCAAGTATCCATGAATGACACGTGAAAAAAATCACGGTAGTACGAGTAGTATTTAAAAAGAAAACAATAAAGACGACTAGGAATAGTTGGTAAGTTAACGAGTAATAGTCAGTCTCAAACTACAGAACCCTAAATTGTGCGTGGCTGCACGCACTTGGCCGCTTTTTAATCCGCTTTGAATTGAAACGGAATGGTAGTTCCATTTAGTTCATAATAATAAAAACAAAAACCTTTTTAACATTAATTAGGTATACTTTTGTTGGTAATTTAATATATTGTGTGGAAGTGAATTTAACTGCTCTTAAATATAATTACTTACGGCGGCTCACATCCATTGATGCCAAAGTCGGAAACCAGTTTCAGATACCGGTATCCCGTCCCGCGGTTTTGGTATCGTTATTATCTCGACTTGACGCGAGGGCGACAAGTGAAATTTTAATACCATCGTAAAACGGTGCAGCAATATCATTTTACTGCAATATATTCTGCAATGAGTCAAAATTTGACGATATCACAGCTCCAGATACTGTTTCGAGTGACTGCGCTCTGAAGGGTCCCAGGTTGCATTCCATGTGAAATACACATAAACATATTATAAATATAAAAGTTTTGATTTTTGTTTGTTTATTTGTTTGTACGTTTGTTAGCACTAAAAACTATTGGACCGATTTCAAAAATTCTTTCACCACTAGGATGCTTGCTCTATTGTTTTTAAAAAAAATATACACATAGGGTATATTTTATTTTAAAACAAGCAAAGCAAAGCAAGGGTGGTCAGTGTAGTGACAAATAAAATTTTTGTTTTCTCCCGGGTTAATTGTATTCTACTACCCCTCTCAACATAGGGTATGAAAGATAGATTAATCATAATATTTTGCAAAATAACTTTATAATAACTTAGATTTAAATTACGTTGTAAGGCGGCCAATTCACGCACCCTTTGTACTGGACGTAACGACTGGTCTTTATAGTACGGGGACTGGTGACCAATGTTGAATTAGGCCATTGATTTTAATTTTACTTGTAATAAAAATTTTGTTCAGAATAAATATTGTAATATTTCTTTGGATTTTTAAATTTTATTATATTACTTCCTGTGCTAGGTATTAACACCGAGTCAGAAATAAAACTGAAACCTTTAAAAATTGGATTCAGTGTGAATTATTTATACTTATTTGTATTCCTCACTTCACTCACATACAACCGCGACACGAAAAAATATACATTTATAAACGAAAAAACTGGGTTTTTTCGGTTCCGAAGTAGTAAGTTTATCGACTATTACTCATTAACTATTTATGATAACATAGCCGTGATAGTTTTCCTTGTAAATTCATCATAATTATAACCTATTTTTGAAAATCATTCCACTTGTCCAACTCCAACCGTTCAACCGGCCTGAAATATGTTATTCTACGATTTTGAAGTTTGAATCAATATACAGTACGTCCACGCCAAATTACAGCTTTCTAGCACTAAGGATCTCGGCGCTCTGCCTCGGACAGACGGACGGACGGACATGACGAAACTATAAGGGTTCGAATTTTACTTCAGAACCCTAATAAACATTTATGTGACATATTTATCGGCTCTGACTGAACCCTTCGATCTACAGGTGCTACCAACTTAGAATCACAGTCAATGTTGATATATTTTGTAACAGTTAAACTATATGTAATGTACAAACACTTGCAGAAATGCCAGCCAGCTCCTGGACTATAAGGGTTGGCAGATTTATATCTCAGTTATAAGCGCGCGTGTTCTAAAGTAATTATTGGCATATGCGTCAATAAGAACTATAGTTTTTGCAGGTGTCGAAGTGCTTACAACTAAATTGCTTTAAGCCCCTTTGTTACTTGCCAAGCTTTTTTTTTAGCAATCATTAAAGCTAATTAAAGATTTCTTTAATCGACTTTATTATATTCGAATTGTGATTTTAATAAAGACATATAGCTTAACATAAGTTTCGAGATGAATACAACTAAAAAAATATTAATTGTGTAATATAGGAGGATTTTACCACTTTGCTTTAAGGGTATAATAAAGTGTAAATAAATAAATGAATAAAAGATTTTACTCAATCGAAGCTTGTAATCTAATATTTTATTATCCAATATTAATAATAATTAAACACATATTACAGCTTAACAAATTACAGCCCTCATAATAATTAAAATCGCATAATGATACAAATGAAACATTAAATCTTTCTCCGTAAATTTTTCTCGCGATCTCAGGAAATAACGCGTACATTCTGTGCCTGTTCAGGGCAAGGGCTTTTTTGGCCAAATATTTGGGACCAGTTCCTTCGTACATTGACCCCAGCGTGTAGATTGCGGACGAAACGCACGTAACGTTTTTGCACCGCGTTATTATTATTAATTGGATCACAAGCCGAAAGATCGTTAAAGGGTGATCAAGTGGGATCGTTGTCGCTGTATCGCTCTTTCCCTAATTATTGCATTATAAATTATTTCTCATTACTTTTAGTGTATTGTAAAGTTTTTAAGATCGAGCCAGGCAAAGTTGCGACTTCTGGGCGACGCGCGACGTCTTTCTTCTGCTAGCTTCCGTGCATTGGTTTAAAAACTATTGAAGGTTTTGACGGGTTTTTCTTACTGGTCAATGACGATAAAGTCCAGTTTACACGTGTTAAGTAGTGTAGTAGATAACTAATACAATTTAGTAAACAGACAATTTAGTAACTTATTAGTTAGAATTCAGTTATCTACTTAATTGTAATACGTGTAAGCAGAACATTACGAAAATTATGAAAGAAATCTTATAAAATCATTTAATTTGTTGTCTTGTAAAACTCTTCGGAGTTGTACCAGGACATTATGACATGTAACATGTATCCGAATACTCGTATAACGTATTTCGCGCCGTTTTTCGATTCCACACCGAATGCCAATAATATGTCCATTCTTATTTTATAACCTAAATAAATCAGATTGTTCTCGCAACACGTGCCGCGCCGCATTTTCAATGTACGTTGTGATTTAGTAGAGTAAACATGTCAATTTGTACCCAGCGAATTTACGATGGTCGCAGTCAATGCGTTCTACCATATGTTGGGGAGTACATTTGATTTAGTCAGGTTATAAATTTTGGAGTGCAAAATTAACACAGAGTAAAATTGACACTTTTATTTTTTTATTTACAGGGCAATAAATGTTCGCGCGTTCGCGAGTTTTAAAATTTCGAACTGTCATTAGATACCATAGTAGTAATAGTTAGTAGTAGTTATTTAGTTAGTATTAGTATTACCTGTGTCAGCTCAGTAAAAAGCCCCACTTAGAGTTTATTCCCAATTAGAACAAATAAAATTTTCTCCTTATTTTAAGTTATTTGTTGATATTTAAACTGTGCTTTTTCACACAATGTGCGCAAGCGTTTGAAAAACAAAAGATATTTCCTTACACAGAGCACCTTCTGTTCTTTTTACTCTGTGACCAATTCGCAGAAACGGCATGCAGTATGCGCTCTCATTTATATTAGTGTAATGAGCTCAGGCCCTTGCCCGCGAACATGCCGCCATGCCGCTCAGGAACCGAGATTTTCTGGAATGGCTCCCATTAACGAAACTACCTATATATCGATGGCCATAATTTATATACCCTAACGAGACTGCACTTGCACTTGTCTTTCATATTCATTGTCATGTTTGATTACAGTTGTATTATAGTGTGTGTCATGTCATATTCATTGTCATATTTTTACTTTATAGGGTAAGCTGTAGTAGTGTTGCCCCCTTCCAATGTTTGTAACTCTTTCACGCAAAAAGTACTGAACGGATTTACATGAAATTTTGCACACAGGTGGACCATGATGGAATAAGATATGGGGTACTTATTACCCCGGGAAACGCGGACAGAGCACTAGTCTATACATCTTCCATACATCTATACATCTATACTCTATACATACAAATAAATAAAATTGGAGTGTCTGTTTGTTCCGGGTAAACTCTGAAATGGCTGGACCGATTTTGACGGGACTTTCACTAGCAGATAGCTGATGTAACAAAGAGTAACTTAGGCTACTTTTATTTTAGAAAATTCTAGAAAAAAAATTGTTATGCGATACGAAGTTCGCCGGGTCAGCTAATTAGTAAACAAAAACGCCCTTCCCAACTGTATTCGTAAGTTTCGTAATGCAAGTACTTTAAATTCCTCTAAAAAACAGGTACCCATTATCTCTCTAATAAATCAGTTTCCCTCCTTCCTTCCCTCTTTCTTCTTCCTATTTTCGTCACACAATATTTGTGTTATATTATCTTAAATGCTATTGTAATTACCGTCATATTATTCGTGTACCTCATTTAAAGTTACTCTTAATCAGTTCTCCACATCTTAAGGTTGTCTGGAAGAGTACAATAAAAAGGTATATAAATGAAAATAAACCGGCAAACCGTGTGTGATATGCCTTACAAACTCATAGACTCACAGCACAGCGATGTCGGCGATGCAGGCGGCAAGACGCAACATTATTGCACGCAACTTAATGCAGAATCTTTTACATGCATCGTTGAAAATACGTTTAAATACAATACATAATTTATGTTCGACCTTTTGTATTCATTCTGAAGAACGTTCACTTGGTGTTTTAATCGACAAACAGTATAAAGAAAATATACAATGTACAATTCAATTGACGGGATATAAAGCATGTAGAGTTTTTATGTGTGTTTACTATTTACCCCAAGTTGGTATTAGGTTTCTTAGTTATTGACTCTGGGTATCATAATCTAAATTTTACTAACAAAAAATAACCGACTTCAAAGTTACTCTAAAACTACTTGTCAGATCTCGTTCAAATAATCGAAAGCACCTGCTTTCGATTAAAAAAGAATCATCGAAATCGGTTGGCGTGATATTGAGTTATTCGTCAATTTGTTGCGCACATTTTAACAAAATTTACGACTTATGTGGTTTTCTCATGGATGCCATTGTCAGATCTCAATAAAATTTATGTGGGACCACATGACAGCCACCAGCTTTTGATTAAAAAGAATCATCAAAATCGGTTCGCCCAGTCCAAACTTCTGAGGTAACAAACATAAAAAAAACAATCGAATTGAGAACCTCCTCCTTTTTTTTAAAGTCGGTTAAAAACAAGAGTAGGTTCTACATAATTAAACTTATTTGTCTGTTTGTTTGTCTGTCTGTTGGTCCGTCTGTAGCACACGATTAGGTACTTATTAATAGAAGAAACATAAAATAGGATAGATATCTTTAATTTTTCATATGGATCATAAATTACTTCCGATATACTTTAGGACACTTTTTAATCGACTTCAAAAAAAGGAGGAGGTATTCAATTCGACTGTATTTTTTTATGTTTGTTACCTCAGAACTTTCGACTGGGTGAACCGATTTTGATGATTCTTTTTTTAATCGAAAGCTGGTGCTTGTCATGTAGTCTCACTTAAATTTGAGCAAGATCTGAAAAGTAGTTTTTGAGTTATTTTGAAGTTGGTAATTTTTTGTCAAGAATTTTAGGTTTATCAATAAAAAGGTATCTTAGAATAGAAGATGGAGTCGGTTTATGTGGGAAAACACATTGCGTTGATATATCATTGTTTGAAAAAGGTACTGAAGAGTTTAAATTGGTAGGTATTAATAAGGTGTGACCAGACATAAATTCAGTTCAGCAGACAGCAGGGTTGGTTCTCAACTGATCACTTTAAAAATTAAATTATGAAGTGTACCAAAGCAAATCCGGTTATTCATTAAACATACTGGTCGTAATCAAATCGGAATGAGGATATCGGCAGTTCAGGGAAAGCAACATGGCGTCGATACGAAAATATGCGTATTGTCCAAGTGGCTTTTTTAAATAAAAGTGGTATTTATATTAATTAAGTATTTTTATGAGAACTCGTTTAATAAATTTTATGGAATTGGGTGTCATTAAGTATATGCGTATATTTCATCATTAAATTACCAAAATAAAAGGTTTTTGAAACAATTTGCTTCATGGCGAATCAGCGAGTATAGTGGTGGTTATGCTTCAGAAGGAGTCATTTGGAAAATAAAAATTCTTACCAAAAAAGTAGCAGCATATTTCTCTCCCTTTCTCTTACGAAGTACATGAGTGATGAGACTGCTTCGTCGCGTCGAATAATATGTACTGAATATTGGTCAAATCGGATCAATTTAAGTGCTCCATTTTGAGAGCGCGCAATCGATTAAATTCTGGACATTTTTTATCATTTCGATATTGGTTTAGATATTCTTTATAAAGTATAGCAATAATTCCATGCAAAATTTTTTTGCATGCATAAATTTATGTATTTTGAATTTGAATAAAAACAATTACTATTCACAAAACTGACCTTTCTTAAGTTTTGACAGTCACGCACACTATAAAAACACTAAGCGAATGTGTACTTAATTATGTAAACCATGAACACGCCATTGAACCACAGACAATTGCATATTATTATATGCACACACGGCCTTTAATTCCCGCCTTATTTTAATCTTCCTCGATTTGCCTAAGCATATTCACGATAAAAACAACGGCTTAGCCGTAACGATACGTTAGTTATTTATGGAATTAATAAATATGTTAACGAACGCAAAGGCACTGTAGCATCGCAACTCGGATTAGGGTTAACCAACCAGAAATCAAAAGCACCCGCCATTTCCTTGAATGCGCGCGAATTCAAATCAGGTAATCAATTGTTTTTTTTTCATGCGTGCGGACGTTTACAGCGCTATGCCCTTTGATACCAGTTCTTTTTTATTGGATGATATAAACTATTAATTCAAACGTTATTTTGATTTTACTTATTACTAGTTGACCCGGCGAATTTCGTATCGCCTAACAAACATTTTTTTAAATTAAATTAGCCTAAGTAACTCCTTGTTACATTAGCTATCTGCCAGTGAAAGTCCCGTCAAAATCGGCCCAACCATTTTAGAGATTAGCCGAAAAAACCGACAGACTGACATAAATTGTAAAAAATGTTGTTTTGGTATATGTACCGTGTATACATCCAAATTCACTTAGTAAAAAGCGGTTATTTTAACATTATAAACAGACACTCCAATTTTATTTATTTGTACAGATGTATAGATAAAAGCTAGTGCTTTCCTTTGGGCGTAGAAGTATTTTTGCACTGTCATTGTTTGCGCAAAATAATCATAAATAATTTCGTGATTTAGGAGTCACATAAAGTAGTCAGTAGATCCTTTTCATATTTGACTAATGATTTTATCGGATTACAATGTACCAAATAATGATGGAGAATTCATCAAGCCGTTCTTTTGAGAACAGACAGACCCTCCTGCATGAACTGATAATGAGCTTGAAAAAGCACATCGGGGACTTCGATTGTTAATTATGTTAAAATTGCATATCATTCTTCATTTAAAGATACGGTCATTCGAACCGGACGCAATCAGTTGCTGGCACGGCTTTCTCTGACAAAAATGCAACACCAATCCGCGCTCGCCATTCTAATCTCTCGGTTATAAATCAACCAGTCTCGCTCCTGGCTTCGTGTGATAAGAGATTGTAAAGTTCGTTCGGAAGGCCACATGTGGGGTTCAGTATGCACGAATAAATTAAATTTATTAGATAACAAGATAATCATTGATAGCGGTGGGTTAACGTCGGTCTCCCGTGGAGGCCGTTTTTGAGTAGTTATTTGTGTCTTAGAAATTAATGAATGGTTTATTATAGCCAGTAAAGGTAATGAGGCCCGCATAGGCCGTTTCTTGATTTGGACGACAGAACGGCACAGCTTTTAATTATGTGGTGCTGCTACACTGCGGCTATAATTTTTTTAAATCCACTGTGGAATGAACTTCCATGAGGTATTCCCGGAGCGCTATGGTTGTTCAAAAAGGTTGTAAAAAGAGTTCTTCCTCAGGGCCGGCGTTGCACTGGCGATTCCTCTGGAATTACTCATGTCGATGACTTATAATCAGATTGCCCATCTGCTCTTTCGTCAGGCCCTTTAGACTATAAAAAAAACTTACCACTATGACATTTGTTGGTGGAGCAGCAGGTCTACGCTACTCGCACGCACACATGGCAGATTGCGTGTGTACATAATACACATATACATATGTTAGCGTGTTATTATATAATTACAGTGTAATGCATTCTCTTTGTATAACCATTGTGAATATCAGTATGGTAATTGACTTATGTAGCCTGCTGTCATCAGTCTCTGTCAGGCGTATTGATGTATTGATTTAACGTCAGTCAGTATTGATTACATTATAGCAAAGAGCACCGAACGCGATTCATTCGTCTTTCGACATTTGGCCTGAACGGTCGGTTGCAAAAGTCATGTCTCTCTGGAAGTTAGTAATATTAGAACCTAATTTTAGTGTTAAGATTATCTTGTAGAAAAGAATAATAAAATAGCTGTTGGATATCGTCGTTTCATTGGGCTGAGCCCAATACATAATAATAGGATGTCGTCGTGTCGTCTTGAGATTGTTTTTTTTTTATTGAAATAGCCGGCAAACGAGCTGACGATCCACCTGATGGTAAGTGCTATCGTCGCCCATGGACATCAGCAACACCAAAGGCATCACTGATGCGTTGGCGGCCAAGAAAGAGAGAAGAAAAAAAGAAAGAACTGGCTTTCAAGCCCCCAGCGGACCGCGACGAGTCGTTTGGCGGCTGACTCATGCTCAAGGGTGGTAGCTATCCAGGCGAACCCCATCGAGAAATAATAATAGTAATAATGGTATTCATTAGGAATTATAGTCAATATTATCAATATAATCCCTCGAGGGGCCCTACCACCAGCGTGCCGGATTTAGTCGCCTCTTACGACACCCATCCGGTGTGGGATTGGGGTTAGTATTCTAAGCCGCCCCAATATGGCTAAATGATACATGAGTGTGTGAAGCTAAACGTAGTGAACTATGCCTTTAGATACATATACTACGATAATGATGATGAGACAAAATTAAATGATATACTGATTATTAAATATATATTTAAGTAAGAATGGTGTATAATTTAACTTGCAAATCAAAAATAAGTTTTCAATACTAAAATCCTTATAGATTTAGATTCACTTATAAACTGGGTATAATAATCATATATTATTACTAGCTGACTCGTGAGACCACCCTTAACATTTAGGGGGATGAAAAATAGATGTTGTCCGATTCTCCACCCTAGCTGATATGCACGCTAAGATTCACGAAAATCGGTCGAGCCGTTTCTGAGGTGTTCAACTTCTAACACCGTGACACGAGAATTTTATATATTAGATGTATTATGCACACATGCGTTTTCTCATAGGACAGCTCGAATAGGACTTCCCCGAACGTCAATCACTAAATTCTTACGGACGAAGACAGAAGCAATGACTAGTTTAATTATCTTATCGCCCATGTATTACGACAATGCTTATAAAATTTCGGTAGTTTTTTATTGGTTTATATTGTAATAAATATTTATGGCAACATTCAATCGATAAATACAAACGCTGCGCTCAATAGGCACAGGTGGAGCCGTTACACTTGATAACATTTTACTACTGGTACAATCTCATGACCACACATTGCTTTTTTAGGGTTCCGTAGTCAAAATCCTTAAAGTTTCGTCATGTTTGTGCGTTAATGCGGCAATTTGGCGGGGATTTTACTTCATAGAAACAAAGTAACACAAATTTTTAAAATGTGGGTACCCTCAACACAAAATTTTGGGGTTTAACCACGGACATAAAAAACGAACGGACGTAACCTTGTCTAATCGAGAGTGAAGCTGACAGCTGACAGCTCGCTTACCATGTGTGTGTAATTTTGTAATTTTTGATTCGCGATGGTGTCAATGTCGTAGCCGTATGGTGTCAATGTGTGGGTGTGTGTACTTGTACGAATACAGAGTTGGTATTCCTATCACTTCACTGAATTTGTTCTTGGGATTACATCCGTCTTTTTTTTACGGGTTTAACTGAGAAACATAGTCGCAGATTTTATAAGAACTTCAAGGATCAAATTATCTTCTACATCACTACACTTTTGGCAGAGCGATCACTTGCAGCTATTTGTAGCATGATAAACAATTCGTCGCCAATCCTCACGAATAGCTGTTTTCCTCGCGCATTCGTGGCAGGGACTTCCACAGGCCTGACCTGGTCGTTCTAACTTATGGATCTGCTACCATTATATTTAAACCATCGCGTGTTTCGTTTGCATCGGTTGTTATGGTAACATAAAAGTCGTTAAGCTATGTCGAGGGCATTTGGGCGGCTTGGAAACATCTGACACTTGGGTTGGTCAGTAACCCCTATACCGATCCACAAGAGAGTAGTGCGGTAGAGTATCCTTGAGAGAAGAGGCCCGTGCTCGAACACCTTTCCGTATCCAAATTAAATTGGTATAATAATAATAATAACGCTTCACACTCATAGCCCCATTCTAGGATTCCCTGTGTCGTGGGTCCCATGGACAACACAATAAACAAGGACTTTCACACCCAGACCGAGAACAGAAACCCAAACTCATCATTCAAACTTCCGCCTCGCTGGGAATCGAACCCAGGACCCTCGATCCGGCATGGTAACCATTGCGCCACACGTGTCGTCAAGTATAAAATTGATTTCAATTCTTTCATGAAGTAAACTAGCTGGCATTGTTTTTTCCCTCTACACTGTACGTAGGACTTACCACCATAGCAAGATTACCACTTGGTGACTTCAAAGCTTCCTCTGATCTAAGAGCCACGTGGCGACATTGTTATTTTCCTCTAATTAACACCCGCTATCTAATGCTCCACTAATACGAGTGTTTACTTAGATTAATGACGTTAATAGATAGAACGCGATCTGTCTATGTTTGCACTCTTCACTCGAATTGCGCGAATGGCGAATAGAAAAGAGATTTATGATTTTTATGAGTTGCTGGCTTTCGTTGTGCTGGCAAGACGTCGGTGATAACTTTTAACGTTTATCGTCCGTCTATTAATTCGTTGACTGTTAAAATTTAATAAAAAAATATATTTATTTACTATAGGTTAGGGATAGTCTGAAATCTAAATATGTAATATAAAAATTTAATTATTATAACAGCAATTCAAATTTGTACAATCCCTATTCTCGGTGAAAAATAATAGAGATATTGGCATATTGCAATTTATTTACCTTGCGCACTCCATCTTTTATCTTCCTTAATCTAAACTTTAGCATGTGGGTGGAGAGATAACGTATCCATTTGCATGAACTACAATACACCCGTTAGTATTAGTCTTTGATTTATAATTACCTTCACCAGAACAGTTCTGTTATACGAGATCGAAGTGTCGATCTAACAAAATTAGACGGAAGATTTTATTTTTTTTGCGAGCCAGAAGATATGGAGGTTAACAAAAAGTCAACAGTAATTTTATTAGCCGTTGAATGAATTTATTCATTTGTTTATTTAAAAAAATGTAAGGTATGGTCAAGTCTTTTGGCTAGTCAGTTTTGACTGTTACTCAGTATAAACAGGTTTAATTGTTAACAATATTATTACACAAAAACGCAAATCTTATCGAACCAAGTCTACGGGCACACGACTCTAGTATACATAGTATATGTATGTCGCAGATAGGTGGTTCAGAAAATAATAAACTGTGGGCGTTTTCATCATTTTACTTAGAAACTCATTGAAACACATGTTTTACACTTGCTACTAATTTAGTACGCGATTACTACTGATACACATGGCTCTGAACAGATTACTATGTCGCTCGAATAACATAACCAATCGCTAATGGAACGCGGTGAAGTCGGATTTACATCGCGGTGCGGCATTCAGGGTAACCAACAATAATTCACACGTCGCATTGCACACTCACAGCCATCCCGGCTCCACAACTTGCCCGCGCCTCCCGCGCTTACTAAAACCCGCGTGATAAATCCGCCAATCGCTGGCACCATGACCTATCTCATCAGAAGCGAACCATCACAGCCGCATGGGTGCTACTCTTCGCAAAGGGTATGACTGTACATAGAAAACAGTCCACGTGCACTTCTCGCTGGCTCCGGCATAACGCGCTACTGACTGGTCAACACACGCAATACCTGCTCGATCGCAGTCCATCAGTACACACTGTACCCAGTTGTGCTCTCCATAAAGTAAACGTTGTGCAATGCTAATGCAAATTAAACTCGGCCATAATAACGACGTTCTACTTTAGCGTCCGCTCAGCTCGGAGGCTGTCTAAAGAGTGACCGCAGGCGGTTGGAAAGTCAATCGCTGTCCTCTGTGACCCCCGCCACCGCGTGTACTCAAATGACAGTAGACAATTTGCACGGTGCTGCCATCTTCAACTTCCGAATACACCCAAGCTAGTTCCAGCTTGACGTTCCATTTTATGATTTGATATTACTGATTTCCGACACGGCCATCATGACAGACCCCACGTCCTCGTGGGTGCTTTGTGATCCCATACTCGCGATGGTGTATAAACCATGAACAAGCTTGTGAGCTCTTGAATCGGAACGCTGTATACATCATAAGAGTAAATTCACTACCATGGTTAATCTGTAACAAGAAAACAAACAAAAGTATCTCTTTAGCTCGGCCTTTCCTGATCTATTGGAAAGCTACTTGATCATTGAGGCATTAAATTTCTATAGCCATATCTAAATTGTTGAGGGTCAGCGTTGACCCTGGCCCCTGATCAGAGTAGAACGTAATGGTCTTTTAGCATCTATTGGTCGACGCATTCACTGAACTTGCGCTCGTGAAAAAAAAAGATAATCGTCAGCATCGAATCACACTAGGGTTGTACAGTTATCGTCTTATGCCAACTAGGTGGTAGCTAGTGGTAGCTAAGCCCATGCATCGAGGTTATTGCGTAAATATTTCGAGTACTTCACAAGTAATAAAATAGCTCACAATAAATGAGTTAATTCGTAAAATTGAAATATTCTACCAAAAATGTCTGACTCAATAATTTGTGATGTCAATATAATGTCTGATTTTCAAACAATTCGTTCCACGCATCATTAAAAACCAACCGAAAACAATGTCACCCTGTCAAGTTATTTTCACCTTGTATGACTAAATTGACTAAGGTATTTGAATTTCACCAAACATTATTTCAACATGAACGAATATTCAACCAAAATTTACACTTAACGTAGGTACTTCATAGTCGTGGTCAAAGAACGACTAAGTAAGCTGATAATTTAAAAAAATAAAAATAAAAAATTAATGGTGTAATTCCCCCAGAAAACGTCTCTGGTTTCTTCCAAAATCAGACTTCTATCAGAGTTGACTGTGTACCGCGTTCCCCAGGACAATAAATAATTTCCGCAACAAAAAAAAAAATAGGTAGCTTGCTCTTCGCATTACCATCGAATGCTTACATTAGATAAAATTCAACAAAGCAACAATTAATTTCAATAAGATTCATTCAAATAGTTACTATATGAATTCTAGAACTCAATACCGATTGATTACTATTACTGTGACCTCTCACTGTATGGTAAACCAACAAATCAATTGTCGAAGAAAGTGAAAGGCATCTCCAGGATACAACCAAGAAATTATTATTTTCCAATTTGGTTTGTACACTGAAATTGACTACATAAAAAAAAACTAGACATTACGCGACCAATGTACGTGTACATTCACCACCCTTACGAGTGTTTACTCGAAATTATTTTTTTTCTAAGAAAATTACGTAGGTAGCCCGTTTAAGCGTAACACTGCGGTAAAACAGTACTTACCTGCTGAAGTAAAAAGTTATTACTGTGAAATGCAGATCACCTGTTTCAAACAGTCTTTCTGAACTAGCTGAGAAGGTTGTGACAGCTATTATGACGTTCCCCATGATAATATGTGATACGACCACAATAATATTCCCTTGCCAAAGAACCAGCTTACTGTAGCATAGCTGTTAATGAATTTTGTAAGTCACCTTAATTGAGTTACTTTGCGATGAGTACATTTTATATCACGTCAATCAGTTGACTAAGCTATCAATGACCTCGTGTGATGGTAAAATGTTTAATCTGTCAGCAATTACAGGTTTCAGTAGCAGTGAAGATTGAGAAAAGGGTTTCTTTATTTAATTCCTTATCTATCATAAAGTGCATACTATAATTTGATATCGTCACTAAGAAAAGATGTGTTAATTTTAGTAATATTTAAGCACTTTAACTTTTACCTAATATAATTATCACACACAAAGATCATGGTGCATCTGACGGAACTGGCAACTAGCCATGGTACGTTTCTAGTTTGACGAGGTTAGGTATCTTAAGCAATATTTTAAAATCAAAAGAACTGCACCTATTAAATTTTCTCACTATGTCATCCTGTCTGTCTTAAGGATAATTCAAAAACAGCACAACTCTTCAGTAAAGTAATAATTATCTTTAGATGTTTCTTGTAAGTAACAAAACGTCTATTCTTCACTCATTTGGTGTCAGTTACCAGATCCTTTGTTACCAGAAATCGTCAAGTATCCAAACCCAGGTAACTATCAAATATCAAATGCGAAATCGCATAATTATCACAAACTCGACAAGGAATAATCATTGTTTAGTTAAGCCACAAAGAAAAGAAACAATACAGATCACCTGTTATAATCATATCATCGTCTCTGATGGTAATTGCAAGCCATAGTGCAAGAAGCCGGATACGCTCCCAACAGTATCACTATCAACAAACGCTACCTGCATTGATGCCCGGTATCATTACGCCGCAATCGCAATGATAGCCTCTTGGTTATTTCCAAGCTTGCATGTCGATACAACAGTCACTGTCACTTAGTTTATCTGAAACACACAAAAAAAAACAACGACAAGACACACTAAATTTCTAAATGTTATTTTTCTGAACTGAGGGTAAACGATAAATTAAATAATAACAAGATGTTAGAAAATAGAAAATTCTTTATCTCATTTACCGAACGCTTCTGGTTTCACAAAACAATATACTTGCACTGATTTTGAATAACTCTGTTGGCGCAAATTAATAATAACTACGATGAAAGATACTGTGCAAAGACTTTATAACACTTCGTTGAATCAAGCACAAATAAAGCGGAACGATTTGTTGTTTACGCAAACCTCCACTTTATACACTTTCACCTCCACTTTAAACTCTTTCCGATCAGACCTATTTTCAGGAAAACCTAGATGCTACAAGAAGCACAATATTTTTATTAAAAATCTAATTCACGAGATCTTAACTTTGAACATTCTGTCAAGTGTTTTTACAGTTCAAGATGACGGCACCATTTACACTGGAAGTCAAGATATTACACAAAAATATTATCGGATGTTCCGATTCTGCTTAGTGATACCTTTTATTATTTTGTCGCTTGCAGTCGTCGAATAGAAATTAAAATAAAATGTAATTCAATAAGGGTAATTAAATTAAACAAATGAGAACAAAAATGTCATCCATGTAGGGGTGCATAGCTTCTTACCTCTTTTACATAAGGTTACTATATTTTTTTTTAAGTGTGCGCTGTTTAGAAAATAACTTTTCTTTCAATATACCCGGTTACTCGGTAACTCGCCACCATACTCAGCAAAAGAAGCGTATGATCCTGGTGCTATGTAACGCGCCACAAAGACGCCATGGATACGACAACCAGGCGTTGCCTGGACACTGCGACCAGTGTTGGCCAGGAATTCAGGCAGATAATAAGGAAAGCCGTTGCCAACGCGTCAGTCAACGAGGATGTTCATCAAGCATCTGTTCGTGATAAATGAAGATCTCTACCTCTGTTCACGCTACGAGATGACATGCTGGCTGCAGGAGCTTACCAATAATAATAATGAAATAAAAAAATGCCATACCGAATCGCTGTCTTACTTTCCTTACGTTTATAACCTCAAACGAATCCTTATTTGGCATGTTCGCCGTCCACTGTTTGTAATATCATATCAAGATAGCCATCTGAAAAACTTGAAATTCGGATTCATTATCCCACGATCTGATGTCGCAGATAGGTGGTTCAGAAAATAATAAACTGTGGGCGTTTTCATCATTTTACTTAGAAACTCATTGAAACACATGTTTTACACTTGCTACTAATTTAGTACGCGATTACTACTGATACACATGGCTCTGAACAGATTACTATGTCGCTCGAATAACATAACCAATCGCTAATGGAACGCGGTGAAGTCGGATTTACATCGCGGTGCGGCATTCAGGGTAACCAACAATAATTCACACGTCGCATTGCACACTCACAGCCATCCCGGCTCCACAACTTGCCCGCGCCTCCCGCGCTTACTAAAACCCGCGTGATAAATCCGCCAATCGCTGGCACCATGACCTATCTCATCAGAAGCGAACCATCACAGCCGCATGGGTGCTACTCTTCGCAAAGGGTATGACTGTACATAGAAAACAGTCCACGTGCACTTCTCGCTGGCTCCGGCATAACGCGCTACTGACTGGTCAACACACGCAATACCTGCTCGATCGCAGTCCATCAGTACACACTGTACCCAGTTGTGCTCTCCATAAAGTAAACGTTGTGCAATGCTAATGCAAATTAAACTCGGCCATAATAACGACGTTCTACTTTAGCGTCCGCTCAGCTCGGAGGCTGTCTAAAGAGTGACCGCAGGCGGTTGGAAAGTCAATCGCTGTCCTCTGTGACCCCCGCCACCGCGTGTACTCAAATGACAGTAGACAATTTGCACGGTGCTGCCATCTTCAACTTCCGAATACACCCAAGCTAGTTCCAGCTTGACGTTCCATTTTATGATTTGATATTACTGATTTCCGACATGTATATGTATTAGACGATTAACGACTTTAGTATAAAGTATAGTTTAGCAGAGTATAAACGTGGGCTGAACTATATAACGTGTAAGTGACAATACTTAGGCAATATTGTATAGTAAAGAAATATAAATAAACATTTCCACTTAAATATTACATTAAATAGAAATATAGTTCCACTTGTAGGTTCTAGCAATAACTTTCGTGGGAGTACGTTCATTTTAAAAGTGGACGTCTACTCATGCCTTGTTTAGGTACATTAACCTAAAAATTTAACAAATAACAAAGCATTCATAAAACTTATTTCCTTTTAATGTACATACCACTCCAATTATTAAAAACTTAAATAAGAGCACATTCGAGCGGAAAAAATGCGATACCAATCCTTGTAATCGGTAAAAGATTGTTTCATCTTCTAATTTTATTTAAGTATGAGTTAAATCGTACGGTGCTAATTTTATTATTTATTGTGCTAAATACATTAAGCAATCTTATCGAGCTGTACAACAATATCAGATACAACATGGGGCATTTCTACATCGGACGACACGACGACTTTATAATTCTAGCGGTACCTACTGCCACACTGCAGCTACAAAATGTTCGAAAACATTAATTAACTTAGTGTTAAGTTAACATTTGCTTCTGTGGCAGCACCTTTAAGCTTCACGCCACTCTCACCGACACATGAAACACAAAATAAAACAACCACAACACAGGCACAACTTTATTGACAGCGTGTTCTAGCAAATATTTATTTCTCCGTGGGGTTCGTCTGGTTAGCTACCAGTCTACCACCCTGGGGGCATGAGAGCCAGATCTTTCTTTTTTGGGAGGAAATGCATCAGTGATGCCCTTGGTGTTGCTGAAGTTTATGGACGACGATACCATCAGGTGGATCATCAGTTCATTTGTCGACTATTTCCATAAAAACCATAGACACCGATCACAGGCATGAGAAATAATCGTAAATAGCATTGTTAAGAAGTTTCCGTGTGGTGTGTACACCGTACACAATACATGCAAAGAATGTCGTCATCGTGTCGTCGAGTGTAGAAGCAGCCGAGATATACCTACGATAAGTGTTGTGTGCGGTGGGCCCAGGGCAGCATTTCACATGTCACCGAAAAATTCTGTTCAAGAAGTCCTTTAATGAGCGTACAGTAAAAACTCTTCCAATTATTTACCAACGTACCGCCGTCGCCATGGCAACGAATTCGGAGCAAATAATTGGTTCAGTACGGACCTGACTTAATCACATCGGGTCAGTGCGCACTGTGGTTTATTATAAATATTTTTTGATAATACTGTCTAATGTTTTGGGAATCAAAGAGATTAAGGAATTCAGGTTATTTGATGGAATATCCATGGTCGACTGAAGCAATGGTAAGACATTCACCAATTAGGTACTAAAGTTTAAGGCTTACATAAGTTATTGTGATTGGCATGCAATATATGGTTCAATAAAATTAAATTTACTCTGATTTGCTTTGTTTATTCTTATCATTTATTTACTGTTGTTGAGGCTACGCATAAATGAATTAGCTACATATTTATAAAGTTAATTTAGAAATAAATTTTAAGCCCTGAAATCGTGAAACTAGTCCTTTGACAAAATTTCCATAACTCATAATAGTTTACTTAGTATTAATATTAGAATTTTACTAATGTATGTACAAAACGACTGACATTTATACCAAATTTAATCCCCCACTTAGATGAAATTACAAAAAGTTCTACAAATGTCACTGTCAAAAATTACAAAACAAAAAAACTGCAATGCGCACAAACCACAATCACTGCACTTGAAGCATGCAGTTCACCTGTACCTGTTACGTTGGTAAGTTCCAAAAATCTCACGGGCAGCGACCGCACCCCGTCCCTCTCTAACCCCGTACGTCAGAATGAGACACCCATATCACTGGTGCCTCATTAGTGGTACGTAAAATTTTGATTCCATCTCATCAGTCATATTTGGCGTGAATTAAAAATATGGACTGGTAATTACGTAACTCGACTCCCGATCGAGTTGGGTGTGTTTTTTATTTGTTTGTGTATCGGATGTTGACACTAAACAAGTCATTTATACACCGATAAATATAATATAAATTGTGGGAAGACAGTTTATTACTTGACGCTCGGTACAGCGCCTTGTGGGATGCCTAAAGAATTGAATGTTTATACACAAATTTTCGTGTAGCTCGTGAGTACACAATGATGTACACTTTGTATTGTACAAATGTACCTACACATTGTACACATTTCGTATTAACTTCATTGCGTCTGCTAATTCTGCCGTG
The DNA here is from genome assembly GCA_951805285.1 of Thymelicus acteon. Lineage (NCBI taxonomy): Eukaryota > Metazoa > Arthropoda > Insecta > Lepidoptera > Hesperiidae > Thymelicus > Thymelicus acteon. The sequence goes on along the minus strand of OX638225.1, from coordinate 14,552,780 downwards.
AAACGACTTTGCAATGCAGAAGGGTATTTTCCATGGTTGTTTCTCCATTAGGTAGGCGTTCCAACTCAGTCCACAGGAATAACGATATATATGCTGAATTTAGACATACTATTTCTTTTTACATAACTTAATATGATAATTATATTATTTTATAATAAATATTAGGATTCCGTGGCAACGAAACCCATGAAAACCATTGTTTTCTCATGTCCACTCACTCGTGTGCCCTTACAATTGCTTAAAAAGAAGCAGAGTTCAAGTAAAACAACCGAGAGGAACAGTAAATTATTTAATGTGGTTGAAGATAGGTGCGGTAAAGTGAGGTAAGGTGAGGCGAGGCAAGATGAGATGCTGTGAGATACGGTGAGATGCGGTGCGATGAGGAGTTGAAGACGATTTAAGACGAGAAGGAGGTTTTACAAAGTGGCTGGCGAGTAGACCATCGTCGAGAATAGTCAGATGATTAATAAGACATAGGGCTTGTTTCACAATCTTCAAGTAAGTCCGAAGTAAGCTATTCGTTGGTTAAGTTGACATTTCGTGTATGTAAAATGACACTTTAACTTTAACCGGCGAATAGCTTATTCAGGGCTCTACTTGAAGATTGTGAAACAAGCCCATAGTGGATAATGGATGTTGTTCACTGTCATGGCATAAAATTACAGCAAAGATTGTAAGCGTTAATAATTGGTATTAATTTATGAGTGTGTGAAAAAATTACTAAGCTACTTACAGATAAATAAAGATTATTGAGCTTTCAGTTCGATCCTCTTATAATTTAGTGATAAAATATCTTATCACATGCAATGAAACTTTCAAGGGACTAAATATTATGTTGAATTTTGAATACAACAATGTAAGAGCCATGACATTAAGTGCGGCACGAGTTCATATTTCGCTGTATTTAATTGAATTGGCCATACCGTCCGGATGTTCAGACAAGATCGGACAATCGATGGGAGAATTTTGATGGTCCAATGACCATAAAAGGATGGTTAATAGCTCATACACGGCCCTTCCTCGCGTTACTTATCTTTTCATACGATATCTTTTCAATAAGTTTTAAAAGCGATTTCATACAAACTTGCATCCCCTGTTATATCCTTTTTTACCCGTCCGTTATTGATGTATGTATGTATGTATGTATGTATGTATGTATGTACAAGTGTAATATTCTTTATTATCTCATATCTTCGAAACCGCTGGACCAATTTATAACATAATTAAAATATCGTCAGATGCGTCTTGACAGCCGAAGTGTTCTTAGATAAATGAAATAAAAAAATAACAAATATAGTAATTGTGAGATGTCATTGTGTGAAGTATCAAAAAATAAAATTAATGGAATATGGGATATGGAATAAAGATTTTTTAAATTTATACAAGTCTCCTTCACGGCTGAAGAAGTATTGGCGACTCCATATTTGCTTTTTTGTAATTCATATTATAAAACAATAGTACATTATAATGAAAACATAAAGCCGCCATCATGAAGTTCTTGTTTTGGTCGCACGTAAATTGTGTTTACATTATTGAAATTTTACAGGATTAATTTTATTGGTCCAACCATAAAATAAACCCTGAGTCCCTGACCTTACCAGAAGATAGTTGAAACAAGGTCATCACTATTTATACCTGACATATCAATATTTAAACCATACTTTATAATTAACTAGGTGTTAAAAGTTATTCAAGTGTTTCGTGCTGGCGCTTATCATATTTCCGCAGGCATCTATCTCAACGCAAAAACCGCAGACTGGCTCGCAAAAAGCTTAACGTATTCGATTTTCTTAACATGTATTTGTTTGCAAACATTTATTCCGAAGTTTAACTGAAAATCTTTTACACCTCACTAGGTGAGCTAGCGAAGCATGAATGTCATCATTTAAATTAAATATTTATGGTACCGCGGCATTTACGGATACTTCGCTTTTAAATTAACTATCTCTTGATTAAATATAATTTGTTTTGTAACTTCGCGTGTGGCGAACTGGTTTACAGTATGTCTTTGTTTGTTTACTAGTTTCCGCACGCGGTTTCGTCTGGGACAGAGTGGTTTCACAAAATGAAATTGCAAATACATATAAGTGTAATCGACAATATCATCCCAAGTTTCCCTATATTTGTAGTCCCGGATATGAACTATGTGTGTCCCAAGCTTCATCTTAATCCGTACAAGGCTATAGCGCGTGATGAAAATACAAATATTTAAATATCTTCACAAACTTTCACATTTATGTGGGAATGGAAATTAACTACGAAAATATACTTGAACTTTTATTTCTCCTTCAGTAATTTTATACACCTTGTAACAACTTTCCACCTTAATCTCAGATCACGCTATCTTGCACAAATCACTCACTTCCTTTGCTTCCGGTCCTTTCTTTCATTCATCCTATCATGCATCACTCTCACATTCCTTCGTTCAGAAACATTATAACACAGAAAATCCTACATTTATTATATTAGTAGGATTGTAGCCGATTTTAAATGTTTCAATAGAATCTTTTCACTAAAACTGTTAGTGCTGTTGCAAATGCTATTGCTGATACCATAAGTACCCTATTCAGCGCTCTTGACAATATGTACGCTTTTTGCCCCAATTAGATTAGTGGTAATGGCATGACGTAACATACAAACAAACTCACTATCCTATCTATAACATACTTCTAATCTTCTAACACCCTAAGTGGCGTCTTTCAAACAAGAATTCCTGAAAGTGTCAATAACCTCTCGCTGAAAAAATCAACAATTTTACGCATAATTAGTATTTGCCTTCGTAATCTGCGCAAACTTCACATGACGTTCTAATCTACGTGATCAAAGACGGATGCTTATGACACGCTTTTTAATTACCAAGCTTTGAGGACCAACTCAATTCGAACCTTATTCCCGGGTAGGAAAATCGGTTTGTATTTGAAGAGTTTTCCCGCAAATTCATGGTGTCACCTCTCAACGGAGCAGCGTCAAGATAAAGTGATTGCGTCACATTTAAGACGCCTACACACGACATGGAAATATTTACGATTGCGCTGTTTACTTTGACTCAATTAAAAGCAAGAAGCTGGTTCACAGAACGATAAAATTAACGAATTTATAAAGGAGGAAAGAACGCACTTTGGACGCAATTTCTACATCATTAGAATTTAACTTTTCAGCCCTCTAATATAACTGGAGAGGTTACTTTCAGGACCTCGGATACATTAGGATACATTAAAATGAAAATACCTTTACAAATTGATTGTTCAAAGCTGAATAGAATTCCGCTGAAGTCGATAGATTCTTCAGGAAATCATACCGCTCCTGTTATGACAGACCTTCGATTCTCATAAGATTATCTCTTCATGGCTTCAACCTATTAATGGCCAACTACTGGGCACGGGTCTCTCCTCGTGAGGAGGCATAGATCATACTCAACCACGCTGCTCCAGTGCGGACTGGTGGATGATCTCTTCATTATAATAATAATCTATAATTTAGTTTTATATGTATTCAATTTGTTAAAAAAATATACCTTACCTACCCGTAACTACTGCAATTTATTATACGTTTGTGCATAATATCTGATACCTTTGATTAATTAAGCGGAGCAGACAGATGACCGAGCTACTGTCACACAGGCCAGACTGAAAATCAGTATGGTCTCGAACAACATAAGCCTAGTCTGGACCATTTCGAAGGCCTTGCTGCAGCACAGACTTCATTTATTACTGTTTTTTTTAAGATTAACAGTTTTATGGCCTTATTCATAAAAGCTCAGTAATCGATTTTAGTTAATGCACTGTTGATATATGTATATGTTTTGTCGTTTTTCATAAGTCAGAGAGGGACTAAACACTCTACAAGTCTTCTTTATCTTTAATTGTTTTTATGAATAAAAGAGTGAGGCTCTTAGAGTTTTATTGTTTGTGCTTTGCTTCTTCGAATAAATACTTTTTCTTTCTTCCTTCTTTCATATACTCAAGCTAACTACTGTAGATTATTGGGATATTTCTCCCAAATAACAGAAGAAGTCGAGCCTGTTTATTTATTCATAAAAGTTCAGCCAATACCAAGAACGCTTAGATTATTTATCAGCCAAGGGCACCAAAGACGAATCATTGAACTATAAGAAGATTTTAAGCCAAATGTAATTAATATCATAGCAAATTATTCCATGTTGGACACCTTGCCAATTTCTTACTGGACTACCGGCCGGCATTCGTCACTAGCCCTTTGTCTTAACCAAACGGAACATTCATGGAACATTCGAAAGACGTTTAGATGACAGACATGACGGTTTGATTACGCTTCCCGCCCACGTCCGATAATCGGTGACCGCTTTTTTGTAGGAGAAAAATGGAACGTACTGATAGCAATAGTCGGTCAAAAAGTCGGTCAGAAATAATATGGAAGAAAAAATCGGCCCGATTATCGGTCCTACAAAAAGACTGACGTGGGCGGGAAGCGTTATAGGTCAGACAAAAATAGCTGAGTATACTCTTTTCGTGTAATGAAATATTTGTATATCCATTCTATCTATCCATCCATCCATCTATTTAACTCTTGGGCCTAGTTACAATGGCTGCGCATTTGGCTGTAATCCTCAATTAGTTCCAACTTCCAAACTAGAAACCCAGTCGCTATTTATAAACTTTGTACATTTTCTTAGGGATTCTGAAATCCGGAAAGGTCGGAATATATGGAGTTGACTTTAGTGACGAATTAATTAGGTAATCTCATATGTTTTGCAGTTTTCAAATATCAGTATCGCTTACAAATTACATTGTTTATGTGTGGTGCATTCAAAATTCGAACAGGTTAACATTTTTCACACACATCCTCATCTCTGTTGCTTGAGTTGCTTCTGTCATGTTTGGAAGTCGAGAAAATTTACATTCAATTGAATGAAATCATAAATTTTGGACTTAAGGCTTTCTGTCCACGTAGATGCACGCTTTCTTGCATCTTGCATAGTCGCGTTTGCCTATTGCCTATGTTTCATTATTCAGCTCGCATGCATCGCCATATGAAGCGCCGTGGACAGTACTCTTAAGAGAGCAATACGAGTGTAGTTTGGAACTGAATAAGTAAACGAGAGTGGTAAAATTCCACTGTGGACACAGGTCTTTCCTCAAATTAAAGAGACCTAGAACAGTCTTAACCATATTGCTCCATTATACTTGGGAGTTGTTAGTGACCACCACCAATCCGCGCTGGAGAACCGTGGTAGAGTATGCTCCAGGTTCTCAAAAGAAGAGACCCATGCTCAGTAGTGGGCCAGTAATGGGTAAGCCAGCCCGGTAAGTGGACAACCCAATCGGAAATTCTTATGTCGTCCGTAGGCGACACGACTAGCTCACGATAACAATCGCTCATTGCTTTAATGTGCCAAGAATGTTTTTGTAGTTGCCCATCCGACTGCCGATCGCGCCCGAATGCTTAACTCGGTCGATCATTTACGATTAGCACAAGCCAGCGGGCTATGACAGGTACGGAGTACTGCCTATGGAATGTGCAAATACTTTATGTGTATATGTACCGCAGGCAGGTACTGCGGACAATCTTAACTTAATGAATTTGTGACTTTTTTCTTCTTTTCTATGAGCAAATAGACCGCACCCCTCGGTCCGAGTGAAGCTGTAAAAGCCAGTAGGGTCAACAGGAACTGTTCGTTCGTAAAAACCGTCACCCCCACACTATAGCTCTAGACCACTAGATGACGCGTTGAGTAGAAGGACGGGCCATATCTAGCTCTCCACCTCGCATTTCGCGGTAGTGCGAATTTGGGACATAAATTAAAATGCTCTCGAAAGTTTCATTAGCGGAACATCGAGTGGTTGGCGTGGGGTCGATAACCAGGGCGTGTTTCGGCAATGTCGGCAATGCGACCGGACGGGTATGGATGTAGGCGGCTACCTGTCGCTTTGTGTAATGACTGTACGCTCGACTACAGTGACGCTTTAGCGAGTCAGGCCATGTCTTGACGGACCAATCAATCATGGTTTTTGGATTGTCAGACGTCGACAATCATACGTTGCCAGCTAAATGAAAATATTATTCATATCTGCTTGTTAATGAATATTCCAACTGAAACTTCTACATATTAGAATATGTTATAGAAGAAGACAAGTAAGGGTTTTACACGAGTATCCAAAACGAAAAAGGAAGCGGTGATAACATTTCATGATTGATTGTATAAGGATAGAAGTTTATGGTAGCTAGTCCGGTATGTGAAGAAGCAACAAAGCAAATCCAACCAGATGGTAAGGATTAACTGTTTGGTATAGAGCCCAGTTATCTGCAGGGGAGACCTGGCGAAATTGTCTCATCCGCTTTTCAGAAGTCCACCATGTCTGAATTTTTCTAAAGCAATTCAAAAAAAATATCAAAAATCTTTATTCGGTCTAAAAGTTACATTTAAGTAATTCAGTTTTTAATTTAAGCAATTGTACGCGACACAGAAAATAAGTGTATATCTATACTAATATATAAAGAGGAAAGATTTGATTTTTTGTTTGCATTGAATAGGCTCCGAAACTACTGAACCGATTTCAAAAATTCTTTCACTGTTGGGAAGCTACACTATCCCCGAGTAACATAGGCTATATTATATTTTCAAAAAAATTAGGGATCCTTAATAAAACTCCAATAATGTAACCCAAGGTGTAAAAAAATTAAGAAAACTGAAGCAAAGCGGTTACTCGTATTATATAAAGACGCACCATCATCCGTGGAACGTATGTAAATCTCTGTACGGGAGAGATCTGTCTTGTGCTCTTACCGAACAAGCTGCTTAATTTAATGATAATGACGAAGATCCGAAAATTTCTGATGGCGCGTAAAATGCACCGATCAAAAGAAATTCAAGAGAAATTCAAAAGAAATTAAACATTTTGCAGTCCATACGAATCTGGCTAGTCTAAAAAAACTGAATTCTCGCCAGTACGTGGTAAGTCAAAAATTCTTTGCAGGAAACAAAAACTAGGTACATTAATATAATGTAAGGAACCCTATCCTAAATAATTCGAATATTCTAAATAATTAGAATAGGATTCCTTCAGATTTTATGTAATCCTTTTCACGAAGGAACTAATTCACAGGTGTATAATATAGCCCTTAAACCTCCAAAATTTTTGAAAATATATCGCAGTGTTAAAAACAAGTTAATAGTTAATATACACGGTTTATTGTATCAATGGACTAAAACAAAAAAAAAAGTTAACAGTTTAAATACACAGTTTATTGTATCAATGGATTAAAACAAAAAAAAACAAGTTAATAGTTTAAACACACGATTTATTGTATCAATGGACTAAAACAAAAAAAAAATGTGATAATGCTGTTAACTGAGAAATTCCTTCGTCTGGAGCGCTTATGACAACAATGCATTATGTAAAATTTCAACTTCTTAGGATATGAGGGCACAAACAAGGTAAGCTTAATAAACCTGTCTAAAAATAAGAAATTGTCTATGGTCAGTTTCATATTAAGAAGATTCGTCTACATTCCGTATCAGTCTGAAGGGGCCACTTAAATGTCCGGGGCACTGCAATGCGACGGTTACATCGGCAGCCGAAGGATTTCTTTAGAAAGCTCTCGAAATTATCTTTGCAGAGATTTCCAAATTTATTTACTTGCTAGGGAAACTACGAAACTTTACTTTATGATTCTGTTTACGTATTCTTTTCTTACATTAGACATTAACTAGTTTTGTGCACGAATTTTTGTCACAAAATATGTTAATGTATCTAGTCATTAAATTATTTTAAAAACTAGCTTCCGAGCGCAGCTTCGTCCGCGTTGATTTCGGTCCATTTACATAAAACCATAATGATTTATATACGAAACCTTCCTGAAGAATCACTCACTCTATTCACTGGTGAAAACCGCATGAAAATCCGAAAAATAGTTTTTGTTTTTATCGCGAACAGACAGACAGACGCAACGGGGGACTTTGTTTTATAATATGTAGTGATACAATTTATTTAGCCATTTAAAATTGGTCTAGTTTTTTAAGTAACTTGGCAACAAACGAGCTGACGGACGGACCGGACAGGACCAGACCGGACCGGATGGTAAGTGGCCATCGTTGCCAGTGTGTGTGTGAATGAATATTTAAAGGAAACGATCATTAGCGACTAATTTTACATATCTAATTTGAATGGAATATTTAATTATTTCGAAGAAAGCTGTTATGCAATGCGATAAAATTAGAATCTTTACAATTAGAGTGGGTTATTATGGTGTAATCAATAAGGTTGACAGAATGCACTGACACAAACAAATGCTGCCAAAATTAGAAAGACTGTACAATGATATTATAATGTAAAACTAGCGCGCCGACAATGAAGAGCGTAAGAATAGGCAATTGACCGTTCTGCTCGTAGTCGCTCTGTCAATATAAGACGATACGCACGCTTTTGTTGTTGTCAGAATTGCTTGACATTTGACGTACAGCGTTAAAATGCTCTCGTGTATTATACCGATGTCATTGGTGTAAAGAAAGAAAGAAAAATATTGTAGTGAAACAAAAGATAAACGTCGGTATGTTGTAGCTCTTTTCGGAACAGATTTTTTGGTTCATTGGATCATTAGGCTGTAACAGCACATTTTATTATCTAACATAGTACCTACATAAACAATGTAAAAAAATATCATTTCTAAAGTATCTAATACCGAACGTTTTGGCTCCTGGCCTCTCAATCAAGAGAAGTCACCCTTCAGATGACCGCTGGTCGAACCCACTCAGCCAACTACAACCTACTCGTAAGTCGGCGGTCGATGACTTACTGACAAATGGCTAAGAGCGATCTAACATTTGCTACAACTAAATATTAATATGATCTTGTTTATAATATCTTTAGAATTGATTAGCTAGAAGTCGTACGATATTAGCATGACTAACTCATAGTTTTTGCTGCCTAGTTTCGTATCTGAAATCAATCTTGGTACCTGATTTAGTACCTTAATCGGTATGAATAACAAGACACGAGTAGGCACGCGACTTTGTACGTTTAAACAAAGTATTTGAAAGATATAATAAGCACTCAAAGTTAAGCGCTCTGCATGCGTTTTCCGGGATGTTATTCCAAATATGTTATGTTATACCAAATAATTTATTATCTGTTATTCCAAAGTCCTATATGTTATGAATAGAATAACTAGAAATTACAACATTAAGTATTCATAATTGGTCATTCGATATCCCAGTGAGTAGAAAGCAAGATCGTGATACGGATAATGTCCAGGAAAAAGGTGATATATGTACATATAGACATTTTCTCAAATTCGCTTCATGTAATAAACATCGCATCAGGCTGTTACATAATAATTCAGTAATAGATATAATTTTAAAACAACTCAAGTGTGTATTTATAATATTAATCAACTATATTTAATTTCAATAATTTGATTCAATTAAATTGAATAATCTTGATTTTAATCTATTAATTTCAATTATTATTTTTTTGTATTTAATCTTAGTCGCATAGTTTTTGATTTATTAATTTTATTATTGTATAATTCCTTTTTGTTTAATTTTAATTCTTATTTAATTTTATTAATATTTATTCCAGTAATTTAATTGATTTAACTTTTATTTTTAACTTTTTTTAGCCGGCAAACGAAAATTATTTGAGAAAACCATTTGTGAAAAACATTTTACTTTGAACACAGACCTAGCGGTTCTAAGGTCTGGGTAGGATTAAAAACTTTTGTATGAGGAATGGCGACAAGAGGATTGATAATAATTATAATCCACCATGCTATTCGAGTACTGGCTACTACTAGATTGTATTCTATTACGAAATGGCTGAAGGCAAGCGGAAACGCGGTGGCCAGCATTTGCGCTACAAGGATGTTTTAAAGAGAGACTTGAATGCTTGCTGCATTGAGCCTTCACTTTGGGAGGAGCTCGCAACACGAAGGTCATCTTGGCGCTCCATCATCTATAACAAGGTTGAAGACTTCGAGGAAGCTCCACTCGAAGCGCTGGACGCAAAACGCCAAATACGTACGTAAAGAGAGACAAAAGCCCTCTTACTCGATTATAACTCGATTGATGAACCATACTGTATACCATTTAATCGAGTTGTCAAAACAAAATTTTGTCTAGAGCCATATTAGAGCTCACGCTAGAAAAAAATAGCGACACTCAATTTGTCGCACTCCAATTAGTTGGGGTCGCCGTCTTCGAAATCGATGAGAAGGACTATTATTACTACTAGACTACTTTAGATAAGACAGCTTTCTAAGAACTTTCCGGAGTAGTGTCCTTCAAGTCTCTTTCAGCAAGTAATAAGTACAATATAAATTCGATGTTGATATTCTACCTAATTCTAAAATGTGAGCTCTTCTCACTAATGGGAGAAAATCTTCATCAACAAATGGCACACACCCAAAACCAGGTCATTTAGCTTATAGAATAATCAGTCTGTTCTTGTCCAAACCATTAGCTCATACAATATCTGCAAGTAGAACGTATCGTATACTCCAATTTTCAAGTCTTACATCGCAAGCTGTTTTAAGCCCTGTACCTATATCTTAAAGTAACTTTTGCTTTCGCACGTATAACTATAATTTGCAAGGTCTACCAAGCATAATTTTCAGTTGAGCTGAGCAATTTTGAACTTTAAACGGAGTTAATAAGAACGTTCAGTAACGAACAGTAGTGACCAAAATCAGTTCAAAGAACCGCGCCCATACCGTCGTCGGCTTGTTTTATTTTCTTCTGCTATACATTTCTCGTTAATGATGAATCGCGTATTTGAATAGAGATCAGGATCGATGGACCGAAGTTTTTAACTTAACACTGGTGATAATAATACGGGAACAGCAAAAACTTCTGCAAAACTACGGCTGTATGTCGCGAATTTAGTTACACAACTATTTTTTATTCGATATTGATTCGCAACGATATTTGATTGATTTTGAATATTGCTATTGAACTATGTTAAGAAATTCTCGAACAATAATATTATAGTCGAATGCAGAATAGACATAGATTAGCACTGAATGTTTTGTTAGGCCTGAGTTCTAAATTATTATTAAATTATTTTATTATTAATTAATTATTTTACGAGTATTATATTTATCTGACATATTCTGACAAAGTTTGACATTAATTTAAAATAATTTGACATCATTTAATTATAATCTTATATATAAAATTCTCGTGTCACGGTGTTCGAAGTTGAACTCCTCCGAAACGGCTCGACCGATTTTCGTGAATCTTTGCGTGCATATCGGCTAGGGTTGAGAATCGGACAACATCTATTTTTCATCCCCCTACCCCTAAAATTTTTTGGCAGAACAACGCTTGCCCGGTCAGCTATTAATTATATAAATTGACATATTACACTGAAATCTGTAATTTAATGTTGACATTGTATCCTGAGGTATCGTGCTTTTCTTTTTTGTGTTAAAATTTGTATTTTTTTTTACTGTATCAAATTGTGGACACCTGTAATGTTACATGTAGTGTGATTTAAAATAAATAAATATAACTCCACCTAATACTTACAAAGATAATAAAATTATGTACCTATTCAATGTATTACTTATTCCTTTGGCAAATGGAGACATTGCTATGACAAATGAAGACATTGTGAAAAAACCGGGCAAGTGCGTGTCAGGCCACGCGCAATGTTAGAGTTCCGAAATAGTAAGTTTATAGTCTATTACTCATTAACTACTTATGCTAACATAGCCATTATAGTTTTCCTTGTAAATTCATCATCATAATCTATTTTTGAGATTTTTTTCACTTGTCCAACTCCAACCGTTTAGCCGGCAGGTTTTTCAATATTTTATTCTACGATTTTAGAGTCTTAATAAATATGTATATCCATGCCAAATTACAGCTTTCTAGCACTAACGGTCTCGGCGGTTTGCTTCGGACAGACGGACAGACGGACGGACGGACTTGACGAAACTATAAGTGTTACGATTTTACTTCGGAACCCTAAAAACCAGAGGTATATAAAATGTAATATGTGAAACAAAATTTTTATTCGAAGCTGGTTTTTATAAACTTCCAGAGAAACTACGCCGTCGATTCAACAATTGTCTACCATGAGCAAAAGAGTCAAACACTTTTTTTAAACAAGAAAATTTTATCCTGATTACTGTTACAGACTGCAATTATTTCTTCTTATAGGTAATATAAACAAAAAATGTATTAAGACTATTTCTGCAATTTCTGTTACTTAATTTGTAAATTATTACTTGTTCAGAAACCACTCCGCTTCAATTTATAATTTAGTTTCCTGTTAAAAATAATCTCATTCTGTCAATGAGACCTTTACCGTTCTCGCGTCGGAGTTCCGGGTTCGATACCCGATTGAATCGTATCTCTTGTACTACAGACAGCCATAGTAGCGCTTATCAAAACACCAATCGCTATTCAAGTCATAGAACTTTCTTTCATAGTTTAATTCGAAACACTAAATAAAACTAGATGCAAAAAGCGGCATAAGGAATTGCGTTTCGTAATAAAAGAAAAAAAAAAGAAAAAATGAAAGAATAATATTAGTTTTGTTATATGTTTAATATTGCTTTAAAGGTAACATAGTGAAAAAAAAACACTAAAAACAGTATACCTATACTTGTCTCTTAGTAAATTTATTTCTTTCCAGATTCTTATGTATCGTGAACATTTATTTAAATCTATGCGGGCTATTTTCTAAATCACTTAAAAATGTATGTATTAGTCATAGTGTACTGTCAGTTCATTCACAATTTGTCTATTCACCAGGTGGACTTTGCTCAGTCACGGAACTATAAAAAGTGTCCAAAAGTCTACTTCAGAACAAAGAGGAACGTGAAGTTATGTACGAATAGTAACTGGATAGACTAATGTTTGTTGGTAGATGAAATCAATGTCAATTTCGTTCCTGTGACGCATGATCTCAAAAACTGCTGAACGGATTTCATACAGTTTTTGCCAATCGAATATCGATGGAGTGGTTTACGAGGAAGCTTTAAGGCGCGGTATGACTACGATTTAAAAACGTTGATTTCACTCACACAACCGCATATCTGCGTTAATCTAATGTTACATTTACGTGACGCTGAATAGGGTTCAAAATTGCAGAGCATATTTTTGCTAACAATGTAACTAGATTGCAAATAAACATTTAATTTGAGGGTTTTCCTTAGGTTATTCAAAATATACACATTAAATTCAATATCTGTCCGGTTTAAGTTTTAATAAAACCATATACGTGTTATATTCTCAAAAAAAATATGTTGTTACCGCTGAAAATACAGAGAACTTCGACGATTAAGTTTATTTTTGTATAGCAAATTATGATTTTTTATTGGGAATATCAAACAACTATTTAATATTCTATTCGGTTAACATTTTTCTTTAGACCTTTTTCTATGCTCTGTATTTTTTGCGTGCGATATTTTCATTGGGTTTCCTCGTACTCAAGCACCAAAGAAACCCAGTTTTGTGAATATTGAGATCACACCGCGCCTTAATATAAGTTCATTAAGGTTTGTTTAAATTGGCTGAAATATGACGATAATTGTTGAAGATGTCCGACAAAATTTTGCTTCCATTTTTCGAGTTGCTGGTAACTAATACACAGTCTATGGAAAAAAAACAAAACAAAATTATGACATAAAGTAGCCGATGTTTTAAGTCCTAAGTCTTGGAACTTGGAAGACGATATCAAAATCTGTTAATGACAGGATCTTCAATGCTTTTTACTCACCAATAAATCCATCACGTCAATGTTATTGAGAAAATAGTTATTATTATGATAGCCTATGATCATGCGTAGTGAGGTAATTGAAACGGTAGACTATTGTCTTTTTGTTAGATGTTCATCTGAATATTTTGATAGTAATTTTCGTTAATTGGCTTTTGATAAAAATCTTAAATTAATATGTTCTGTTACCGTTATGTACTTAATTAGAAAAAAAGAAAGAAAGAAAGAAACACTTAATTCGTCATGAAATAAACATGGTACAAGGTTATAACAGAAAGTAGTAACAATATGTAACCATAATACATTATTGCGTGACAATACAAAATATTTGTATGTGGGTACCATGTTACCTGACGAAAAAGGACTACCCTCAGCCTGCCATGGAACGGCTAGAAATCACAACTGCTGGTTTCTGTCTGACGATATATTTTGTGTGTAGTCAAAACAGTCCATAGCCTAAAATTTGCATAAAGTTAAGAATCAATTTACGATGTGTACTATTATTGGAATACGCTACATCTTATATACTCGTTAATCTATGGCATCGATATGATCCAACGTCAATTTACTAGTTTCTGGCTGAAAAACTGTAATGTTTGCCAAGCGGGGTCATTGGCCGCGGTAGGTACGGAAAATAACATTAGATCGCCCACTGATGCTCGTTTCCGTTTTTTTACATTAAAATCATCTGTGTAAGTGTAACCGAGTATGGCCACCCTGAAAATCAGTGTCATTTCGCTTTCAACTGTGGCTTTTCGAAGTTTTTAACACCTACTATAGACTTGTTACTATGTATTGGCCACATAGTTATAAGTAATTCCTACATATCTAAGTACCTATTTGCCATGAAGATCAGACCTTTTGCATTGTAAATGGAGGATTATTGTATGACAGTTAATTGTTACTTATAAATTACACTTATAAATCTACATTATAAATAAACTAAGACATCTCGTTTTTTGGTAAGGTTTCGTAGCTTAATAACGGGCTACATGTAATAATATTTAAAAATTATGATCGTATTTGGACCACTAGACGAACACGTCATAATTGCATTAAACCAATTCGTTGAACTGAACACAGGGGTGTAAAATCTCCGTCATATATTGGACTGCCATACTGATGTGTACCTCAGATCAATAGAATCCGTACTGCAAAATGTGGAGTGAAATTCCTCATGAGGTATTCTCATTACTCACAGACTCCCGTCGTGGACCTATGAATAGAATTTGTTTTAATCAACTTGAACGTTCGTGGTTTAAAATAAACCCTGTTTTACAGTTTGCTCGAGAGGTCCCAAGTTCGAATCCCTGAGCAGGCATGACAGTTAAATGTTTATGTAAACAGTCAATTTGTGTGTGTTTTATGTAAACAGTCAATGATCAGACGGTCAATTTTAGGTGGTACCTAGCAGAAGTATTTCCTGCCTCTCCAATGAGGGACTGGCAACACTTCGTCAGTTCAGAAGTGGCTTAGTTACCGTGTGTATATCCTACTATACTATAAATGTGAAAGTTTGTTGTTCTTTCACGCAAAAACTACAGAACGGATTTTGATGAAATTTAGCACACAGATAGACCTTGATCTGGAATAAGGCATAGGGTATTTATTATCCCGGAATTGCGGGCAAAGTCACGAGCAGAGCGATAGTAAGGTATACAGACGTATACAGTTCGACAGTGATACATCACTACATCTTACAATGCCACGTGGGCGATATTGTCGCTGCTTTTTTCTTTTCTATGCTTATTCTCCGTTTAAATATAGACTTAGTATTCCTATAGACTGGACGTGTTAAAATAATGTTATAATAATTTTAATTACAAAGTCTACATCGTCAACTCATCCTTTTTTCATTATTGTATTTATTGTCGAGTCATAAATACCCACAAAATTTTAAAATTGCGGAATAGGAATCTTGTCAGTTCTTATGAGAGTCTACGAGCACCTATGATGATATTAAAAATGCGTAGCTCTCTGAAGTAAAACTCTATACTATGCAATACTAATATACCTTCAAACGAAGATTTTAAAACCAATTATTGCCACATAGACATCCCGCATTGTATAAAAAAAAATAAGAATTTCATTACATCCAGTTCTCGTCTTAGGTTATCGACCTCATATTGAAAGAAGGAATTTTTCCAAGAATCCATATCACAAAGTGGATTTCAATCCCGACATCTGATTGCGGAAATAACGACCATTCAATAACTGCCGTCTGAGAGAATGCTTTTGTGAAACTCTCGACAATGTCGACTTAAGCCTAATTATATCTCTTATATTTAAATCAATATTTAGTACTACAAAACTCTTGTTTTTCAATGAATAAATGCGTTTAAAATGAATGTTTGATCGAACTTTGGGTGCGGCTGGACGGAGCTAGTGGCAGAGTAGAACTTTAGGTATTGAGCAAAGGTCTTCGGGTGACTTAATCGCATAGTTTGGTTGATCACTTACCACTCCGATTTTCACCGGTGCACCGGTGCTTTTATAAAATAGGAATAAACCGCCCTCGCTTTGGGTTACATTATTGGAGTTTTATTAAGGGTTTCAATTAAAAAAAATGTAGCCTATGTCACCCGGGGATAGTGTAGCTTCCCAACAGTGAAAGAATTTTTCAAATCTGTTCAGTAGTTTCGGAGCCTATTCAATGCAAACAAACAATCAAATCTTTCCTCTTTATAATATTAGTATAGACTTACGTTCTAGGGCTTTTTCGTTACTGGAACTTACGCCTTATAGTGGACTGTCTTTTGTATTATTGCAAACATAGCCTCGCACGCATATGCATATAAATGTAAGATTTCTTCTAAAAGGATAATAATTGTCTTACACGACTCCTATAACGAATGTGGTCCAGAGATTTTGCGTGGACATCCGTAATGGCATAATCAATGTAGGTTGGCCATAAAAAAACCCCATTGTTAAACACACCGATCAAAAATCGGACTATTATACCGTTTGATGAGCTCGCACGATTTCTTGACCGCTCTACATACTATTGTAACATTGAAATGTAAACTTGGGCTAGATGTGACTGGTAGCAATTCTTCTGACAGCTTTTCAACAATTATAACACATGGAATAAGACACCTTTTGAAGGTAAGTGGGGTTGTAGTTAGAAATAAATAAAGAAAGAAAAACTTTATTCTAACAAATACTTATTACAGATAACATTATAGACATGAGTAATAATAAAGTTTTGTTAGTGGTATTGAATTGGTGATAGTTTACCTTCAGGCAATTGTTTAGTCATAAAATATCTTTCCCGTAAAATCGTCGTGGACTGGTCTTTAATTTTTTTTTATTAATTGATTTTGATTCCAAGTCATCTCAACTGTAATCTATTCCAGCCAGAATACATGTTTGTTAACGGCAGCGGCGGCCAGTCAGTGACTGATCGATGGTGGTACTGTGATGGAGTGGTCAGCCCATTCACTAGGAGTGCCGGCAGTGCCACACACGCCATTCATAAAAGTCACTTTTATTCGGGTTACCACACCGAAGTTCGAAGTCCTAACAATAACTGTAAATTTTGAAATAAAAAAACCGAAAGTATTATTTACACTAACCATAGCCAAAAACCATCCCGATAATATCAGCTTTCAAACAGAAAAACCGTATCATAATCGGTCCATTCCTTTACGAGCTATGAGCCACAGATAGTGTAGGTTAGGTTCTGAGTGTAGGTACATCTGCTATCAGCTATCTGCCAGTGAATGTCCCGTCAAAGTCGGTCCAGCCGTTTCAGAGATTAGCCGGAACAAACAGACAGACAGAAAGACAGACAAAAATTGAAAAAAATATTGTTTTGGTATATGTACCGAGTATACATCCAAATGCTCTTAGTAAAAACAGACACTCCAATTTTATTTATTTGTATCTAGATGTATAGTTTATCTAAACAGACACGACAAACTCTTACTTATAGAGAAGCTGGAAATATTCCGATAAGAATAATATTACATAATTATATTATTATTAATCTTAATATTGAGATCCGAACTTGTCCGGATACATTTGGACTCATGGCAACCCTAACCATGAATATCATCGGAAATATCAATAGGAATATCAATTATTCACGTACAATATTTTTTACCAAAGCAATGATCTACATCAGAGTGGAATATATTGCATTGTGTATGTGGTTGCGAAATTATAACTTCATAAAGTGATTTACCACGTGTTATAAGTTGTCAGATAAATGTATCCGATATATCATGTTGGTAGCTCCTAAAACCTAGAATCTTATAACAATTTATAAAGGTTAATAGTATAGACGAATATATGAATGATAAATCGCTTGGAAATAACTATACCGAGTCCTGTCCCGCGTAAGTTTAAATATTACTCTGAATATAATAAAATAATAGATACTTCTGTTTACGTACATTTAAAAAATTTCTTTAGTCATTTGTTCTCCTTGACAAAGCACTTTACTGAAATGGTGCCAGATTAAAAAAATGACTGTATCAGTGATACCTAAAGAATTTGAATGTTTAATTATTTTTTTAATATCAACACATTTGAATTAAAAGATAAAAAACATTAAAAATACAATTAGTGCAAACTAGTTGCAAGTCTATTAAAGAATGAAAAGTATCTGGCTGCATTAAATTGCACTTTCACTACTTGTTCAAATCAAAATTACTATGCATTAGGCATTCATTTATTGCTGAGGCGCACCTACAAATATTCTAGTTTTATTTCTTTCAGTTCTCTTAAGCATTTTAATGCGAATGCTATATATAATTAAGCATTTCAAATAACGAATACAAGAATCTTTTCATTATTAAGTAGGAGTAACTATCCGAAAAATACTTATATCACCGGAATAGAAAACCATAAAAAGTGTGTTAAAAACCTAAGTGATGTTTTAATTAACCAAAAGTCATACGTAATAAAGCATTTTAACGTTAAGTAATATTTAACGATAGAATAATATAATCACAAGCAAATTACCACATTGTATACTTAGGTATACTAATATTATAAAGAGGAAAGATTTGATTGTTTGTTTGCATTGAATAGGCTCCGAAACTACTGAACCGATTTGAAAAATTCTTTCACTGTTGGGAAGCTACACAATCCCCGGGTGATATAGGCTATATTATAATTTCAAAAAAATTAGGGATCTTAATAAAACTCCAATAATGTAACCCAAGGCGTAAAAAAATAAGAAAACCGAAGCAAAGCGAGGGCGGTTACTCGTATTATGATAAAAGCTAACGGCTAACTTATAGACGAGCATGGTACATATTTTTGTAGTTATTCAGGTGATCTTATAGTTTTGCGAGAAACAAAAATAAAAAATGTTTTTTTAAGTTCACCACTATCGATGCATTTATTACATTCTCCGACATTAGCTTCCAACATTAGAAGATTTGCAAGCGAAACAGGGAAGGGGGAGGGGGATCCCAGTGTGGGAGTAAGTGACACTGAGTTTATTGTAATGTTGGTTGCTACATTTTATTTTCTTAAATTAAAGAGCAAGAACTAAAATAGCTATGAAATTTATTTTAGTTTGGCTTTTTAATTTGAAAAGTTTTAATTAGAGAATACACAAAATAAATTGTCATAGAGATTTCCCGCGGCACCGGCTAATACGGGTGGTTATAACTTACTAGGTTAATAAGGTAAAGTTTAACTGGGGTAGGACATAGGTTAATATTATGAAACGTATAATAAAATTATGTAGGTATTCTTTCATATTTGCGGTTAAAAATGGCAATATCGTCAATGCGAGTGGCAGGAAATCCCATAGACATAATACTACTAGACTAGGCAAGGTATCTGAGCAAATGTAAGTGAAACCGTCACGCTGCGAAGAAAGGCAGGAGGTAAACCTATCCTTGTCTTACTTACGAGTTACGCGAGTCTCCTTGGTCTCTTTCTCTTTCTAATAGCGTGACGCAAAGAAGGCCCGCTTGTCTAGTCTAGTAGTATTATGTCTATGGGAAATCCTACTATCCTAAATGATATTTAAAAATATAGATACACTAGCTGTTGCCCGCGGCTCCGCACGCGGAAATTATGCTTATCATATTTGTACCCGTTACAGAAGAAAATTTAAAAATGGTTCATTTTAAATATTGAAGCACTTATATTTAGGAATTTACATACTGAAACCTACGATACAATCACAAATCATTCCTCCGGTAGTGGGTTTCGAATAATAAACAACATTAACATTAATTTGTTTTTTTGTTATCCATGAAAAATTTTGAAAAACACGTAATAATGTGTGTTGATATATTTTAAAAAAATATTCCATACAAAGTTTCATGTTGCTTCCGGGGAAAACTTTTAATTTTTTCGTGATGAAAAGTTTTCTAAAATATGACCCAAAGTATAAGGAACAACTTAACGAATTTCCGTCGAATCAGTTCAAGAGTTTTCATGTGATGCCTGGACAGACAAACAGATAGACAGGCAGACAATAATTTTAAACAGTAAAAAATATCTTTAAAACGGTTCTGTTGTTTCCATCCGTTCAAGAGTTACATATGTAACTCTCTCTCCCTCCCTTCTCCCTCTCCCGCTCCCGCTCTCGCTGTCCCTCTCCCTCTCCCTCTCACTCTCCCACTCTCGCTCTCCCTCTCCCTCTCCCTTTCCCTCTCTTTCTTTCCCTCTCCCCCTCTCCCTCTCCCGCTCCCTGTCCCTCTCCTTCCTCTTCCTGTCCCACTCTCTCCTTTTCCCGCTCCCTGTCCCTCTCCCTCTCCCTTTCCCGCTCGAGGTCCTTCTCCCGTTTCATGTCCCTTTCCCTCTCCCACTCCCGGTCTCTCTCCCGCCCTCACCCGGGGGTCTCTCTCTCGATTGCTATCCCTCTCCCCTCCCCCTCCCATCCGTAAAGTTCTCTACACTAAGTTTTTGTTTCTCACTATAAGCTTCCATATTAATTTTCACATTACTGAGTTCAAAAATGACGTAGTTTCTTAAATATTTACAACCCCTTAGTTTAACCCCTTATGGGGATGAATTTCGAGAAAATTGTGGTACAGTAATTTTTTTGTCTAACTATAAGCTTATATACAAAATTTCACCCTTACTTCAAAACTGACGAAGTTGCAATAATAACTTGCATACTCTTGTTTAACCCTTTATTAGGGGATGACTTTCCAAAAAAATGTAATCCTTTCAATGTAATTTTGCTTCTAATCTGGAGCTAATATGTAAATTTTCATGTTAAGTTTCATACTTCAAAAATGACGAAGTTGCATACTAAATTAAATCCACTAAATTAACCCTTTAAGGGATGATTTTCCGAAAAAAAATGTCAAAGTTAACTTTCGTTTATGGCTATAAACTTAAATAAAAAATTTCATATTTATAACTCTTAAACTGGCGAAGTTGATTTGTATGTAGTTGACTACCAACCCCTATTTTTAGGGGATGAATTTCGAGAAAACCGTGATACAGTTATTTTTTGTGTCTAACTATAAGCTTATATACAAATTTTCACCCTTCTTACTTCAAAACTGACGATGTTGTCATACTAAATTGCGCCCTGTTAATTAACCCTTTAGGGGATGATTTGCCAAAAAAAACATAATTCTTCTAAATTTCGTTTTTAATTTGGAGCTAATATGTAAATTTTCATGTTTTTTACTTCAAAAATAACGAAGTTGCCTACTAAGTTCCAATCAGTAAATTAACCCCTTAAGGGATGATTTTCCAAAAAAATGTGTTAAAGTTAACTTTTGTTTATTACTATAAACTTACATAAAAAATTTCAATTTTATAAATCTAAAACTAACAAAGTTGGTTTGTATGAAAGTGACTTCTAACCCTTATTTGTACCCCTTAGGGGATGAATTTCCAAAAATCCGTTCTTAGTGGACGTCTCCTTAGCATAAACTATCTCCCTGCCAAATTTCATCTTAATCGGTTCAGCAGTTTCTGAGATTTTTTGTTTAATCAGCGGTGTGTCGCTTTTCAATTTTATATATATAGATTATGCCCATACAAATCAACCAAAAAATCTGTTCTGAAAAGAGACACACACACGTTTTTTTTTTTTCATTACACCAATCACATCGGCATAATACATGAAGGCATTTTAACGCTGTATGTCAAATGTCAAGCACTTCTGACAACAACAAAAGCGTGCGGACAAACGGTCATTTGCCCGTTCTTACGCTCTTCATCGTCGTCGGGCGTCGGCGCGCTAGTGACATATCTACCTCTTTTTTACATTATAATATCATTGACTATTCTACAAATATTATTTAAAATGTAAAAGTTTGCGAGGATGTGTGGATGTGTCTGAATCTTTCACGCAAAAAATACTAAAGGGATTTTCATAAAATTTAGCACACAGTTTATTAGATTATCCCAAAAAACGAAGGCAGAATCGCGAGCTGAGTACTAGTAACTCATAAAAAAACAGTATGAACATAGTTTTACTATTAAACTATTTAAATAATAGATTCCTTTAAGCTCCCTGTAGTTATGCACGGCTGAACCAAATTTAATTGAATGTTAAAAGCACATCTTATCCTGTTTTATATAAATAATGCATTACATTAAAACAATAACGAAATCTTTTTTCTCGATCTGTTTACAACAAAGGGTAACTATTACCGAAGTGTGACTAATTGTGTAAATGTTACGAAGTTTATTGGTTAACGTAGTATAAAGACGGTTATTAATTCTCTAATTTGTTATTACATTAGAACTTTTTTATGTTTAACTTACGAAATACTTTGAATAAACTAGAATGACTTCAAAAGGAAACAATGTTTTTATGTAGAAGTTTATTTATGTAAATAATTTTTAAATGAATGCAATACGGCCGACGTATCTTGGCGCGTCTGAACAGAGGCTTTGCGAACTTTAGCGCATGTAAGATAGAGATAGCGACACTAAAACGCTAACGGGTGACTGAGACATAATACGCCGCGTACCGAGCATTGCCGAATTGTGTTACTGCGCAGCCTTCTGCGCGAAGTTCAGACGCGCCAAGATACGTCGGCCGTAGTGTAGACAAGACTCGATGGTAATTGGTCTTCGTCGCCTATACATGTCAGGTAAAGGTCATCGAATAGAAATAAAAGGAGCATAAGATCTTGAGCATGACTTTAGACCAGGTGGATTGGACCTGAAGAAGACAGCCGCGGGTACCAGGGTGTTCAGGTTGCTTAGGACCGGTCAGAGTGGCGTTTGCAGGGGTTTCCCCCTATGTCCAGAAGTAGATTTGTAAAGGCTGATGGATGGAACTTTTGATACTATATTTTATATAGAAATAGCCGACAAACGAGCTGTTGATCCATCTGATGGTAAGTGAGTGGCTATCGTCGCCCATGAACATCAGCAACACCAAAGCCACTGATACTTTGCCGGCCAAAAAAGAGAGAAGAAAAAGAAAGAAAGAATCTTCATCTCGTGGGCCCACTAAACTTCAAAAGGAACTCAAAAGACTGCATCATTTCAGATAAGTCACCAATTTCGTTGGTAACTGTTGTAGGAATATTTGTTATCTGTGCTCCAATTAGAACGTAATAGTAATGTCACTTTCTCTCAATATGTCAGTGGAACTGGTCAGACTAGCGCTTGCCCGCGGGGACACCCGGCATTTAGACTAGACTGGTGAACTGCCTAAATTCATTCAGACGTGGTATTTACTCTTTGCCGTATATTGCAATGACTCGCAGATTTATAATTTGGTTTTAGTTGAGCTTGATGTTGCAAACTTATTGCGTCACTGTATCTCAAATAGGTTTAGTATTAGCGTATGGTTAGGTTTACTTGACATGACTGTGGTAAATTAAAGAATAATAAAGATGCCATAAAATAATCGTGATAATTTTGATAATAATCGTAATATAATAAGTTCTAATATATTGGTTTGAACCAAGGAACGGTGAATTCGAATAATTCGATTGACCCGTTTATTTGACAAGCTGGTAGATATACGAGTATGGCGGAATGGGACAGTAACCGACTAGGTAAGTAAACCACTAAAAATAACAACTAAGCGTAAGTTACATTAAGTTGCGTCAAGTTACCTAAAGTCGTAAACGCCAAATATTTCGAACAGTATCATTTGAATTGAATGTTTATAACCACTTCTGAGATTTAACGAGCTTCAAAATTTCGCAGCAAATTGCAGGTAAATGGAGAGAAGAGTGAACGCGAGAGGGAAGCACTATAAGTGTGACAGAAGTGAATGTTATTATTTATACTTATCTTAAAAACTCCTGATACGTAGATACCTATAATACTGACATGTTGAATCCGCATTGCGCGTGGAGAAAGGTTCTCTATAGTTAAAGCTACGATATTCAGGATATCTCATAGATTTAATATCTTCTTTTTCTTCTTCTTAGTCGTGTCGTTCTTGGCAGAGCGGTCGTGGTCGTCATGTAGTCGCATTTGTGGCAGATGTAATTCTCTTCACATCATTCGCCATTTTGCTCGGTTGGTCCGTCATTTTGGTGCACTCGTGCAATGGACCGCCCTCAGCAGATTTGATTTCGTCGATCCATCGCATGGGCGTTCTACCGGGTGGCCTAGATGTATTATAGTAGATTTAATATAGGTGCATCCGATATGTCGTAAATAAAATTTGATTATGAAACATTCTATGGATCTGTCGGATTTGTCTGAATGAAATTGTCAAAGTAGGTAGGTACCATTTGGAACAACCCTAGCCGTCGCGCTCAATGATCATTGATCATAATAGTTTAAAATTTTTACTTTAGCGGTAAAATTTTAACATTCATGTAAAATGAATGTGATCATTAGATTTATATTTATTAATCTAACTGTCGAAATACAGTTAAAAATCGGTTTTACTACTTTTTTTCTGACTGGCAACGCTGAGAATTAATTTAAGGTTAATATTGACAGGAACAACAGTGACAATATAGTTTGATGATAAATGGATCTGCGTGTCTAAGTTTAGCTATCGCTTCGCTCACACTAGCTCACAACACTCCCAGTCCCAATTAAGTTTTCGCAAGCATGAAAGTTGATTTCGTGGTAACTTTTACATGTCCTCTGCACTTTCGAGCAGGCGTGTTGCCTGTTGGCATATGTCTCATTGCACATACTTATTGATCTATCACGACAAAACTATCCGCTTCATTTATCACCGAAAATCGTGTCTTAATAATTCTGAATTTCTGAGTAGAAATCCATACGTAATTGCTTGGATAAACTTGAACATAAGAAATGTAGGGTAAAAAGGCCACAGGATTAAATATGTACTATCCAACAAGTATGTTTGTGACGAAACGACACATCTCGTTTTATGTCATTTTTTTACTAAATATAAGATGTGTTTTTTAACAGTTTGCTTTTAAGCAATTGATAATTTTTTTATTAGTACATCATATTAGGTTAGAATTCACGCGCTTCCTGCAGAGCGTTCAAGCCACTAGCCTATTATTGCTTTTTAGGTATAGAGTAGTATGGAGTGACTTCGTAAAGACCTAAAGTAGATCTAAACTATTTTATACAAACAGTAAATATTTTTGAGTTCAAAAGATTAAAAATAATTGGTAGTAAAAAACAATAAAATATTCATAGAGAAGATAAAAACTTCTATCGACCATTTTAATTTTATAATGACGAATTACTTCTTACTTTTAATCTCCAGACTTTTTATATTTCTTATCTTATCCGCCGTAAACCCGCAATTTGCATTTTAGATCGATGGCCGGACGAAGGATTAGAATCCTGTCTGTTTAGTGCAGTTTTATAGACAAATAAAATTAATTATTCATAAATAAATTTCAACAAATTAACTTTATCAAGGGTGAAAAAAACGTGACCAGGATGCATATAGTTATCTTATCGTTAAAGTAGTGTTAAGTAAACAAGTAAATTGTGAAGCAAGAATTGGACTGATCTATTTAATAAAACGATAATTAATTGTTACTGACTGACAGACGACCGCGACCCACAGCAACCAGACACATGACAGAAAAATGAAAAGGAGTTCCTTGTAGGTATGTATAAGATTAAGGGTAAGTAAGGGGGTTTAAAATTTGGATCAGTGGGACGAACCAGACAAATAAACCTAAAATATTAATGAAGTTTTTTTACTAATACAGTAAAGGGATAATGTAATAAGCCCTTTCTCGCACACACGTCTTTGGGTAGCGATAGCACGGAAGTCTATCATATTTTCGGATGCTACGGAAATTCGTGGAAGAATAGGATGTATAATATCTCAACTGCTCCATCTTTGCACCTCATCAATCTGTAAAAATTCCACTTGTCAAATGACACGACGCTAAACAAAAAATGTAATACGACAAGTAAATTAAGATCGGTGAACGACCGCACAGATCTCGCGATAACCGCCGATCGTCGATTGGTCGCGAATTAATTTTCGCGTCTCGTGAGATAAGCGTCGTTAACATATCTGTTTAATTAGAAATACATGCGATGAAAACTGCTTACATGTTGCGAAACTTGCGAAGGTATGCTTTTACAATGACGTTAGAGTTAGACGAATCTGCATTTTCCGATTATGATGTTAATTTTAGGAAACACGTGACCGTTTCTTTCTCCGAACGGAACAGTAATCAATGCGACGGATATATGTTTTGTTTTTCATGGAAATAGCCTACAAACAAAGTGAAGATCCATCTGATATCAGAACTCCAAAATAATCCAGGATATATTGCCGGCCATGAAAGAGAGAAGAAAAAGAAAGAAATCTAGTTTCGTGGATGGTAACATGGACTTACGCGAATCACACGTCAATCAAACCCCCATATTGAAATAAATAATCTAACCAGGCCCAAAATCTATTCTAGGATCCTTTGTTCACCAGCACCATAACCACTACCACATGGGTTAATAGTGGATATAATCAGAAGGTCAAGATACGAACATATTATGACGACATCTTCAAACAGGTATATCACTCTTCTCGGTCGATGTTTCAGACATGCATGAACGGCGCTTACCACACAAAATAATAAACTTAAATTTGCCGTATTGGGGCGGCTTATAATACTAACCCCAATCCCACGCCGGATGGGTGCCGCAAGAGGCGACTAAATCCGGCCCGCTGGGGTGAGGCTCCCCCGAGGGATTGTATTGGTACTATTGATTTTAATTGTTAATTAATACCACTATTACTATTATTGTTTCTCCATGGGGTTCGCCTGGATAGCTACCACCCTCGAGCATGAGTCAGCCGCCAAACGACTGGTCGTTTTCCGGCTGGGGGCTTGAGAGCCAGTTCTTTCTTTCTTTTCCTTCCCTCTTTCTTGGCCGGCAACGCATCAGTTATGCCTTTGGTGTTGCTGATGTCTATGGGCGACGATAGCCACTTACCATCAGGTGGATCGTCAGCTCGTTTGCCGGCTATTTCCATAAAAAAAACCCTGACAGTTTTATTAACACTAAACATAGCTAACAACACTCTCGATTAAATCACCTTTCAAACAAAAAAAACTAGATAAAAATCGGTTCATCCGTTTGGGAGCTACGGTGCCAAAGACAGACATACAGATACACAGACACATCAAACCTATAACAACACCCTTCGTTTTTCGTCGGGGGTTAAAAATAAATGTTACTAATAGTTCCACACTAAAATTCCCTGTGTCATGGGTGCCATGGACAACACACAAAGATAATATATACACACAACCAAACCAAGAAAAGAAATCCAAACCTATTATTCAAATTTCCACCTCGTTGGGAATCGAACCCAAGATTCTTGACGTCGCTCCGGCATGGTAACCATTGCGCTACGCGGGTGGTCAACACAGCCAAACTACCGAAGGCTACTGCGATAATAATTATTCAATTCTAATCAGTGAGACAGACAGATTAAAGTTGCCATAGTTTTAGTACTACTGTAATTTTATATTCTAAGGTTGCGACATTTCTCCCCCGTCACATTCCTCCCAATCCTTCGACATTTACTGACAAGGCAATCTAGCTGTTGCTGTTGTTACGATAATTATTCCATTAAAAACTATTAAATGTTTGTACGGTAAATACGCAGTTATTAGAAACATGCATAAATGTCTAGACTAAAAGCGTGGCCTTGCCTTAGTGTCGCGACGTAACTTGTTAAATGTCAACTATACATTTACATAACACTTACTTTAGATTGTGATCTAATTATGTTATTTGTAAGCTTTAACATAATGAATACAATTTTGATTCGAAGAGTCAGCGGGAATCATAAAATAATTAAAATAAATAAGGAATAAGTAAAACTATGGTCTCATCTCATTTCAAAATATCATTGAAATAATCTGTTGTGTTAGATAAACGTAAATATTATTTCAACACAGCTACGTCGCATTACTTCCTCAAACCCAATCAAATTGTACCTACCAACACCTCCTGATTAAAATAACTCCCAGACAGGGTCGCCAGCGTAATAAAGATTTCGCAAACTGGAACAAACTGAGTAGCGAACAAGAAAAATCCAACGGACCAAAACGTCACACCTACGTGTAGCCTTCGAGAGAAAATAGCGTAGCAACAAACTGTTTTATAGTAATTTTAATACATACAAGATATCAGCTGCTGAACGTCCCACTGACATAGCGTGGCCTATTTGAACCGAAACTTGTTCGCGATCTACATTACCAGTGACGAAAAGAATAAGTTTAAAAATAACGTTTCGGTAGCTGGGCCACGTCTCCATAAATCGACAGCTGTGCAAATTTGCCTAAAGTCTACTCTACTGGTATTAAAATATGTAAGTACGAGAACAATTACAATCATTAACGTTTGCCTAATAAGGCGCAATTTCGCTCGATACTTATTCGTCTCGTATTCAGCTATTCAGAGCCGAGGTCGCTTCGTCCTGATGGCATTGGTTTAATTGAAAAATTACTTTTCGCTGACCTCTAAACGACGTATTCAACGGTAACATGTGATACACGAAGCCACTGTGGGAACACAACAGGACACCAATCCCAGGAGACTCAATAAAACAAACATACACGAGCGATAACTTTATTCAATTTAAAATCAAATATTTTCCACTGATAAAATTATAATAATTATAATTAACAGATTGCATAATCAAAATTTTTCGTAATCAAAAAACTTGTATGCAAAACCCGGGTAATTGCCATGCAAAACTAAAACTCGAATTTAAGCATTTAACTTAAAATAAAAATAACCTAAAATCAAGTTTTATGGAGCAGGGCGTAAAGGCGATTCTATGATAGATCATATAGACTCAATGATATTATATTTACAAATTGTTGAAGTAAACATTTCATAATCAATATTGCACAATAAATAACAACAAAACATGTCAACTAAACAACTCGTGTCTTATGAACAAAACATTAAATTTTAAAACAATTTAAGTCATGCATACTCGCGAGTTGGTATTGTAAAAATAAAATAAAAGTCATGCGTTAGAATTTTTAGTATTTGTTAGTCAATAAAATTCAAAACAACAACAACAGTACCTTAATTTAAAATCTAAAACTAGATAAATGCGTGTACTCGTGTAGTCCTCGTAGGAAAGAGGAAGACGCTACGCTCAAACATACGAAGTCAAAAGCGATAGATTATCGTAGCGTTTTTCTATTTCCTTCGCGGTTGCTTATCAATGACGTGATAGTTGAAGTTATCACTAACACAAAGTTCGCTGCTCCATTTTACAAATCAATTGCTGACCCCGCGAACAAAGGAAATTACAGTAAAGCACTATCACGAATTACGATGATGAATCACTTATAAATATTTGTGCTAAAGCCAGTGATAAGTGTTGACTTGACAATTTCGTGTTGTTCTAGATACTCGTATAGCAACATGGGTAGTTAATATGCAAAACAATATCATTGTAAAACGAACAGCTTAATATTATAGCGACGATGGTGAAGTAACAAACAGCGGTAAGCGTAACGAAGTATCTTCGAGAGATGCGCGCAGTCGTATCTGAAACAAATAGAAACATTTCTTAGAAGTTAAACAAATAAAATACTCGAACACATAATCACAATTTGACTCTGATCTGATCATGTTATGATACTCTGCAAATTTTTAACAAAATATGGTTCAACATTTGGCAGACTTTTCATTCCGGAAAATACGACTAGATGTATTTTTACGGAAAAGGTGATAGAAGTCTAAGAAGATTGATTGATTGAAGTCTCAATGAAAGTCCAGTTAAAAGCTTGAAGTCTGCTGTCTAATATGAAATCAGGAGGAAATAACAGTAGACAGTTAGTGATTAATTCGTTTTGTGTGTTCACCACCCAAGACACAGTTTAGATACGGATGTGAGTGTGGGCGTTCACCAAATTATTTCGGGATTGGGTACTACAAAAGAAAAGATGTCAATGATTAAGCAACGCGGTGAATACCTAATCATAATTCACTAGTAAGTATCCAAATTAAACAACGCTAAAAATAAAATTGCCGATGAACTAACCGCCCGCATGCGAAAATATCATGCGATATCGCTTTAAAATACACCAAGCTCATAATGACGTGGTAAAAGTTAGCTTTAGTGCCTTTAGCTTTAGGGCCGATTATACACAATCCATTGTTGAATTTACTGACAAAAACTTGTTGAAAGCTGAGAATACTCGACGAACTGAACTCGTCACTGTACTGTGACGAATTCGGTAATAAATTCGGAGAGGATGAAAGATTGATACATACGGAATGACTGGGCAGTTTAGCAGCTTGTACGAAAACGGGAGAGAATACGATAGAATATAGAATAGTCTTGCAAAAAATACACACAAGACAGATTATTTCATTGATTATAATTTTTCATTTGTGTTAAATATTTATGAACATTTGATGACACTGAAGCGCTCATAGCCCGGCGGCTTGCGTTGATCCTATGTGATCGACAAAGTTAAGCAACAACGGGCGCGGTCGGTAGTTGGATGGGTGACCGCTAGTGGCAAATATTTCTTGAGCGTTTACGTGCTTCGGAGGGCACGTAAAGCCATCGGTCTCGGTTGATATCATAAGTAACAGTCGTTATGAAAACTTCCGACACTCGGTTTGGCCACTAACCCCTTCACCAATCCGCACTGGAGCAGCGTGGTTGTGTGCTCTAGGCCTCCTCAAGAGGCGGAGAGACCTGTGCCCAGTATTAGTCCATTAATGGGTTGAAGCCACTGAAGCTTAGTAAGTAGTGCCTACCTATTGTGACAGATACCTATTTGTGCTTGGGTTACGATATATCTGTTGAACATGTCTCCCGCAACACAGCACAGGTACAGTAATAACCTATCTACCGCGGAGATATGAGTGTGCAAACGTTTATTTATATGTAATTTGTTTAAAATTAAGACTTTAAACATACACTTCAGATACTTTCTTCCGTTTTGAACTAAACTTAATGTACTTTGTTTTCTATACTGTGTCCATTACGCAAATTTTAATAAATTATTAATTTCTTTACTGTAATTTAATTAAAGTCACAAGTATCGAACAATTTTTACTCTTTTTATGTTGCGTTATACTACAATTTCCTTATTTTTGGACTAATATTGATAGAATATCCACATCTATATGACCAATGGATTTGTACATCATTAATACAATATAACATTGAATTATACAATACATACAAGCGATTTTGCGAAGACCAAATGAATTTGTTATTGGGGCTATAATGGATGGCATAAGCAGCTAACGCTTTCGCCAACTACTTTGAATCCGTACTTCTTACTAATAAGACAATTTTTAATGTGGAAGATGCTGAGAGGCAAGCAGTAAACTCAATGTGCTCCTCTCGTATTACGATTGAGAATGTCAACATATCTGACCTAGGTTCGCTATACGTCGGTTGAAATTGCATTCATCTGCGTGGACCCATGCAATCCCCGTTTGTAATTAAAGACTGCTCCAGTGTCTTCGAGCGCCCATTACTCCACATTTTCAATTTAGCCCTCAGCACATCGACATATCCCTCTACAAGTCTACATGGAAGATCAGGTCACACCTGTACATAAGGATGGTACTGGATGAAAGATAGTAAGCTACAGGCCTATAGCTGTTTTGTCAACATTCGACAAAATATTTTAAACTATCTTAAACTAAAATAATACTAGACAGGTAAACGTAAAACTTAACGATGCGCAACATGGGTTCACGGTGGGAAGATCGACAGCCACGAATCACATTAACTTTATGGACTTCACTGTCAAAGAAATGGAACCTAAGTAACAGGTAAACGCATCATATTTCGACTTTGAAAAAGCCTTCGATCGAGTTCATAATGATGTGCTATTAAATAAATTTTCAGCTACAGGCTTCACTCCAAAATTATTAATGTTATTTGCGAGTTATTTCACTGATAGAATTCAGTACGTCCAGCTCTCAGGTGTTCGCAGTGATCCGTATATAACTTGTTCTGGTGTATGTCAAGGTAGCACGCTTGGACCTACACAATTTGTGATCATGATCAATGACTCGCCGACTGTAGTCAGATCAGCTAGATGACTCATGTTTGTCGATGATCTGAAACTCTTCACGAGTATAGCAAGCGAAAATGATTGCGTAGGCATGCACAGGGATATCGATAGTGTCGTAAAGTGTAGTGAGGAGAACCAATTGGTGTTCAAGGTATCTAAATGTAACTGCATTACCTTCATTCGCTTCTATTCTCCTCTCGAGTACCTCTTGAGCGAGTGGAGCAGATTCGGGACCTCGGGTTAGCATTGGACAAGGAGCTTACATTTAACCCCCATATTGGTGGTATATGTAGCCGAGCATATAAGTCGCTCGGTTTCGTAATGACGCAGGCCTCCAGGTTCCATCAGAGGAACACAATTATAACGTTATATTTCGTGTTTATTCGAAGTAAATTAGAATACAACGCAATTATGTGGGATCCAAACGAACAGAAATATGAAGATACAGTCGAGAAAATTCAAAAGAAATTTCGCCGATATCTGTACAAAAAACTGTTCGAATGTTACCCACATGTCATCTACCCATCCCTATGTACAGCAGGCATGCGTCGACACATTGGCGCAAATGTACAATAATGTTGCACTACTATCTGCTGTTCAAATACGCAGTGGATAATCCCACCACCCTGTCCCGCTATTCTCTGGTCGCTCCGGAGCGGATGAGATGCGGACGCGTGCACAGTCTGCTGACGGTTCCTCCTGCGCGCACCTGTACCACACAGTAAGCACCGACCGCTCAAACCGCAAAAGGCTACTCAACGCTCTGATAGCTCAGGAGCCAGAATTCGAAATTTTTCATTTGTCCACTACACGATTCGTAGTCGACCCTGTAGCCTAGTTGGTAGCGACCCTGCCTGCGAAGCGAGGGGTCCCGGGTTCGATTCCCGGCCGGGGCAGATATTTATGTGACAGATAAATATTTGTGCTCGGGTCATGGGTGTGATTGTGATGTGTTATATGTGTCGTCCATGCCACCCGCGACACAGGTAATAACCTACTGCGGGGGTGTGAGTGTGTTAGCGTTTATTTATTTATTTATTTATTATTTACAATTTATAAGGTATATTTTTATTTAATTAATTTTGTAACTATTATGTTTGGCTTGTAGTGCGCCTTGGCTTTGGCTGTTAGTACGACAAGTATCTTTATTAATAAACAAATAAATAGATAATGTATTACCCTATTTAGAAATTCAACATTCATGTCAAAGTTTCAGAAGAAAGCTGTCGACATAACCTAACGGCTTCTATATAACGAAAACTTTAATATTCCCTCCAATTCACAATCAGATTTTGGTACTTGCGGTCCCCCAACAAACTTTTAAAGGCCTAAAAATCTAAAATGTATAGGACACAAGTGACACAACCAATCACGGTATAAGCGCTTCAGCAATTCAACGTTTCCTCTACAATAATCATGCTACAATTATTACTCTATCTTACATAACATCTTGCGATAATTTAACCAACGGAAACTTACCTCTAACGCGTGCCCAATATTATCAACGTAGTAACAACGATAGCTCGGTTATCAGAATAAGTATAGTCACGTTATCAATCAGAATTTCGTCATGGCCTCGATTCACCCACGCCCTAGCGTTATCGTCGCGATTTACCCCGTTTCTTAATCCCATATTATACTACCGGTATAATATGACCCATCGCTGGGTCAATTAACTAGAGTGGACAAGGTCTATTTATTTTGCCGCCTCGGCCGTTGATCCCCATTCCCCGGTGCAAAGTCGGACTGTGAAAGATGTATCGTAGCTTTGTGAGTTTTATTTACAGCTCGGGAATCTTCGGATATTTTCGTTTCGGTTGTCATCGTTATGTCATGACATCATCAATGGTCCATTGGCTTCAACTGCGTCATTGGCCCAATGGAAATACAAATATTGCACAACATAGGCAATGGGCATATCCTGTCTTTGGTCTCAGTAAAGGGAACTATTGGAGTCCTATTAAGCTTAGCTCATAAATTAAAAATATTGGTATTCCTAGATCATTCCAGGTCAACAAGGTCACCCTTGTTTAAAACTTGTAAGATATGATGAACAATTTAACCGTTTCTTTAAGGGGAGGCCAAATACCCTTTATTAGCAATCATAACCCTGCATTTAAAATATGAACATTAACGATAATTAAACATTTAATAGAAAGTGTAAATACATATTCTTTACCTCATAAAATGGATGAAAATCGAAACCCTAGGCTATCGTGACTTGCGAGAAAGAAAAACTGAAAGGACTTCTAGTATTCGTAGAGTGAAAAGAGGGAAATACTCCAGCGCAGCTTATTAAGGTCCCTAGTTATTATGTATGCCGGGAATAAAACTCCAGACCCTTGAGCTAGGAAGACAAAGTGACAACTCGCTATCCAAAACAAGTGAGACAAGTCCTCTACACATATACCTGATCATCTGAAAATATTAAAACTGAAGAGGGGATTGGAACTTATGCTTGAGACGGGGCACCATTGCCAAGAATATATCTTACAGAGGCCATTTCCATTTATCATGGCTTTAATATTCGTCTGCCGCCCCATAACAGCCGTGGATATTGGGGTTTTTAAATTCTATCGTCGACGTCGTATGGGATGTCTGAGTGTGTTATGAGTTGCACTTGGAGAGTATTAGTGTGGCTTTTAGATTCCATCTTTTTTATGTGACTAAACACACATTTTGAAATTTTTATCGTTGTGGACTTAAACGCGCTACGATTTCTTCTACTTCGTGTGCATAGTCAGAAACAAAATGCGTCAGAACCAATATGATCGATAATCCGTATATTCCAAGAATGCCAAAGAATCAAGAAACATCCTTTTGAAAATGAGATAAAATTAACTTAATGGTGGGTTCCAGTCAATTCATGTCGGATAAAAACAGTCTCGAATTTATTTTGGGGTGGGGGAAACCAAGCCAGCTTGCCCGGCTCGTGGTATAGGCTGTAGCGAACCTGTCCCCCCTGGTGAAAGTTGGTTGAACCCAGCTACAGAACTAGCACTCCGTTTAATCTGGACTGTACTTGCAAGGTGGTAAGTTCGAGTACTTTACCCTGCTAGCTTAGCTGCCCACCTAAAATCAACTGTGAAATGAATTATGCGCATTTTGGTCGCAGTATTTGAGAACCCTTGTACATAAGTAATGATACTTCGCAACGTGTCGGTGACTTATAACACGGATCGTCAGCTCGTTAATCGTTTATTCACACATATCTATTAATACCAAAGACACGTGAATTTGCGCCCATTCTAAAGCCCTTGCCAACAGACGCTATTCTTCGCCAATTGACGTCAGCACCCAACAGGACTATTAACCCATAAAACTGTAATACTATTCGATTGACACAATTCCACGTGGAAACATTCACAGCTGAGTAAATAGTATTGCGAATACTGCGCGCTTTACTTGACAGTGGCATTGTGTCATGTCACATGTGCAAATTGGGGTCCCAGAGGGTTCACACAATATCAATATTGTAGATAGATATTACTAAATATTTTAATACGAAATGATTACTCTCACACTCCCGATAAGATTACAAGGAGGGTATGGAGACAATGTTTGCCCAGGTCGGGAATCAAACACGGTACCTTGCTCGGCGTTTTTAGGGTTCCGAAGTAACCTTATAGTTTCATCATGTCTGTCCGCCTGTCTGTCCGTCCTTCCGTCTTTTATGTTATGACACGAGGAGACAGACGAGCCACCCTATGGTCACCACGCCCAGACATCTGTAATACTGAAGGCATGTCGGTCAAGAAAAAAAGAGAAGCAAAATATATATTTTTTTTTATGGAAATAGCCGGCAAACGAGCTGATGATCCACCTTATGGTAAGTGGCTATCGTTGCCAATGAACATCAGCAACACCAAAAGCATCACTAATGCGTTTCCGGCCAAGAAAGAGAGAAGAAAAAGAATGAAATAACTGACTCTCAAGCGTCCAGTCGGAACACGACGAGTAATTAATATTAATATTGCAATAACACTGTCTACGTTCTGGCCTTGTAGACTATCAAAAAACACGTTGCCGATATTAAGTTTAAAAAAGAAAGAAATTTACTAAGCTTCTCCTAATCCTACTAATATTATGAATAAGAAACTTTGTATGGATGTTTGTTGCGCCTTCACGCAACAATTACTAACGGATTTTCATGAAATTTTGCACATACCATGCATCACCGCCATCTGGAATAGAACACGGGGTACGGAAAACGTGGGCAAAGTCGCGGGCAGCGAGTGTGCATAAAGTGTCGTTTCGTGTGTGGTAAGTGATGAGCTCGATAAAGCAGTAGACGGTGAGACAATAATAACTACATAGCAACGTGTAGTACGGAAGTTCCACCGTTCGTTCGTCGATGTGGCGCTAGATAAGCAGCCATCGTCAGCCCACACCGTCAGCCGCACTGCAGACATCGCACTTACTGTAGTATCTGTAGCTCAGACATTCTGCGCAGTTCATGACACTTGGATCGTATAGGTGGGGTATAGAGGTTGACATGATCTCAGATTGCTATAAATAAACAAAATAAATAAACGCTTACACACTCATCCCCCGCAGTAGATTTTTACATGTGTGTGATGAAATATTTATCAAGCTTTCAAAATAATCCATCAGAACTCCATGCTTACCTAATTGAAAAACATATGCACGACAAAAGGAAGAGGGGGGGAGGTTCCAAGTATAGTGGGTGGCCTAATTGGGAAACATACATATCTGAACATTTCATATATCCACCACAAGGATGGGAGTGGGAAGGATCCGAATATGGTGCTGTCCCCTCAAGTTTACATTTGTGACAGGATACAGGTGAGAAAATACTTTATCTACCGAATGCCTATTATTAAATAAATACCTGACACATATTTTATTAACATGCGGACATTCGACAGTTAACATAACGTAACGTTATCACGACGCCACGACGCTACCGTGCGGCCTCCTTTATCCAGTTATCAGATAACCAGAATCTGCTGAAAGCTTATGGCATGCTACTATCTATGTAATGTACCTACGTACCATTGCTACAAGTGGTGAAGAGAAGTGGTGCCAATGTAGCCAAGTGTGTGGGTACCTGGAACAAAATAAATTCTAAATTATAATATTGAGTGAAATAGTATATTATTTTTTAATTTAATTACCAATTCAAATAATATTCAGAATAACCATGCAGCTAGATACGTTAAGTTCAGAACAGTTCAAATAGGTGCGCAGGCGCAAGTAAATGAGTTCTACGTGCATTTTTAACATCAAAACTGATTGTAGTAATTTGGCACTTATAGTTGGCAAAGGAATACTTTTGCCAACCAGAAGATAGATATCTTCTTTCCCATATCAATAATTTCTGTTAGTGTTGAAATACAGCCGAGGATATGGTGCCTACGAGAGATAATACTTAGGTATGTTCTTTACCATCCAGATAAATAACGATTGTGATTTCGGTGAAACGTTTATCTCACGTTTTGATTTGATTGAGAGCCAGTTAGGTATGTGTTGGTCCTTCGCTTCATGCTAAGTCAACAATGCGTCGGTGATGCGTATGTTGTTACCGAAGACTTGGGTGGTTGCACTGGCTGTTCGCCTGATATTTATTAAAAAAAAATAAGAGCCAGGTTTATAAAAGAAAAAGAAAATGCCGATGAGACACCACATACAGAAGGTCTGAAATATTTAATGAAGAATATTAAAAGATAATAAATAAGTTCTGTGGTCAAACGTCAACTTTTTTTTAAGTAAAAAAAAAAACTGTTGGCGCATCCATCAGCAATACTCGTACTTATCGATTTCAAACAACCACAAATGCCGGTGGAGTATTTGCATTTCGCCCGCAATCACTAGCTCCGTACTGAAATGCTAAAAATATGCAAAGACTGAGTGAGACCTACAGGGAGAAATCGATAGAACTCAACCGCAGCGGCACAAACACATCCATAATTCCATTCATTAAACATAACCGCACTGCATACGTACACACCCCCACACGCGCAAACCACACTATTGCATCACACACCCATTCAAATCGAGGCGCACACAGACGCCGGTACTACGATACTACGGTGTAGTACTATAAACGGCGCTTCATTTTCCGACCTATATTGAACTCTCTCGTTATTCAGTGCGAAAACGACTTTACTGCACCGGTTTAGAACTTCAAACAGAATGCATTTTTGCTTTCAAATAAAATTCAACTTCACAGCTATAGATTTAAAGTCGTTATTCATTCGCAGTCTTAGTTATATGGGACATTCGGAAATCGGAATCCGGCTAGTACCGAGAATGCTGAGATGTCTGCAGAGTCAGACGGTTCTATTTATAGTGATAAAATGTTGACGATTAACTTCGGCACTGCAGTTAATGCAGTCGCGCGACAGTCGCCAGGTTGTTGCCAGTATCGATTCGCAAGTTGCGATACTCTTTGGGACTGGATACATGCGTTTCTTCGTAGCGAGTCTCGAAATAATAGTTGCGCAATTTGCTTTGACTTACGCTTGCTCAGTCAGGTCGACTTAACTATACTAATACTGATGGTTACTTATAAAAACTCGCGTAAAAGCAGTGATTTGAACGTTCTCAACGAGAGAACAGAAATCGAATTCTGGTAGCTCTAAATAAAAATATTATGAAATTTTCCACAATTTTATCAAAGACGAGTAAACAGCCCTCGCTTTGCTTCGGTTTTCTTATTTTTTTACACCTTGGGCTACATTATTGGAGTTTTATTAAGGATCCCTAATTTTTTTGAAAATTTAATATAGCCTATGTCACCTGGGGATAGTGTAGCTTCCCAACAGTGAAAGAATTTTTCAAATCGGTTCAGTAGTTTCGGAGCCTATACAATGCAAACAAACAATCAAATCTTTCCTCTTTATACTCGTAAAATTTGTACAGATATGTAATAGTCCGGTCAATTTAGACATTCGAAGGTGCATAAATTCCCAACAAGCTGAAAATCAGTAAGATTGTTCAAAACATAATTATAAATAAAAATTTTAAGTTCCCCATCATTCCCGTGTATGGAAAAAAAAATATCCTTATATCTCAGAAACGGTGGCTCGTAGGAAAAAAGTATTGATACATTTTTATAGATAATTTTATGATCTACAATTTTTGTCTGGGGTACTTTATGATAAAACTTACCATTTTGCTGAAAATCACGAAAAACTCATTTTTTTGACCTTTGACCTTGAATGTTTTTTTTTCCATACACGGGAATGATGGGGAACTTAAAATTTTTATTTATAATTATGTTTTGAACAATCTTACTGATTTTCAGCTTGTTGGGAATTTATGCACCTTCACTATCATTTTTTTGTCTAATTTGACCGGACTATAATGGTAAGTAGTGATGTAGTCTTGAGCTGGTAAGACGTACATAGTAAAAGTCTATTCACTCTTGCCTTGAAGACATACACGTCTTGTTGTGGACTATGGTTTCTCTGCAGCTCTGGTCTAAACTCACTCAGCAGTGGGATAGCAATGAGTTGTAAAGATAATGATTACGAATTACGTGTGTTAGTTATAAAAGTATTTACAATTGTTAATCACACAGCAATTGACATAGTTATGTGTGTCTAGGTTGTACTGACGTGAACCATATTATGGGAATTTAGGCTCATTATTCATTTCCATAGAAATATTTTACTATACAAAATATCATTAATTATCACGATTTTATTTGAGATTAGGTATTTTATTTATTATTATATCTCCTTTGAAAGATAAAAGATAAGTAGGTATATAACTATTCAAATTATCTCTTAAGCCATAAGTAGACCAACGGAAGCGTCAAGATAAGTCAATCAAGGGGGCATGCGGGGGAGACGCGTTCCCAGGTCTCCTACAGCGTTTCAGGAAGAGAGTAGGGATAACGCCTTTTTTAACCGACTTCAAAAAAGGAGGAGGTATTCAATTCGACTGTTTTTTTATGTTTGTTACCTCAGAAATTTCGACTAGGTGAACCGATTTTGATGATTCTTTTTTTAATCGAAAGCTGGTGCTTGTCATGTGGTCCCACTTAAATTCGAGCTAGATCTGTCAAGTAGTTCTTGAGTTATTTTGAAGTCGGTTATTTTTTTCTTGGTATTTAATAATTTATTGTTTCCCCCCTGATTTTATATTTAGGTATATTTATTTGAATATGTCGCGTCAAAGTCATGTATGGGTTCAGTTAGGACTAATGCCTTGTAAAATTAAACACACGATGCGTACAACAATATTTTTTTTCATGTATTAACAATGATTAAATATGTCAACATTTTGATGGTAAGTGAACCTATCGAACCTTGAGTCCATTCAACTTAGGCCTTCTGAAGCGCCAAATGAAGCGCCGTGGACCCACTGTCAACTGGCCTTAGTTGTGACCCGAGAGTGGCCGATAGTCAGCAATAAACGTTACCAATCCGGCAATCCCTTTACCGACGTTAACCAATGACCACTAAAAAAATGTCTAGACGGTGTCAACTTTCATCAGCATTAAAGGCAATAGACTATGCATGCTCTCATTGCAACAACGGCGGTGGTTCTACAAAGGTGGCTTGGTCGGTGACTCAGATAATTGATTTGCAATTCATTAGCGTCAATCTTATACCCGTAATTGTAATTTCATGCTCTACAAACACCAACGCTGACTTTATGCAAATGACATGCAGTCAGAATGGTCTGGCATTGAGAAATTGAGATCCTTCAGCGACCATTTTATTTTATTTTCCTTTTTAACCCTTATAGTTTAGTCATGTCTGTCCGTCCTTCCGTCTGTCCGTCTGTCCGTCTGTCCGAAGCATAGCGCCGAGACCCTTAGTGCTAGAAAGCTGTAATTTGGCATGGATACACATTTTATAAAAACTTCAATATCGTAGAATAAAATATTGAAAAAAAATATTTTTTCAGGGAGGATGAAATTTTTTTCGTTGTGGGTGCCATGGACAACATACAATACAATGACTTTACTTCTCCTACTCACTTTAGGTTACGTCCCGGAAAATGGGGGTAAAGCAGAACGATAGCGTTACATAATAATAGTATCTTCTATACTAACACTACCTGACGTAACACAACTCGCACCAACCTTTATTTTATTTACACAGGCATTTGAATGTGTGCTGAGATTTTCTTTCTCCAAAAACATAATCTGATAAGATCCAACATAATGAATTTAACTGATACGCGTTGCTGCATTTTGATAAGGAGCTCGTCACGTGATACTAGATAACTAGGTGACATAGCTCAATGCCTTGTGATGATAGACTGCGAACGGGCAGGAAGTATGTTTGCAACACTATTCGCGTAAAAAAAATCGAGTTAACGTAGCAATTTACGTTTTTAATAAATAAATAATAAATAAATATAAATAACGCTTCACACTCATAAGTCATACCCCACACTAGGATTCCCTGTGTCGTGGGTGCCATGGACAACACACTAGACAAGGACATTCACACCCAGACCGAGAACAGAAATTCAAACTCATCATTCAAATTTCCGCCTCGCTGGGAATCGAACCCAGGACTATTGGCGTGGCGATCCGGCATGGTAACCATTGCGCCACACGGGTCGTCTAATCATTAATAACTTACGTTAACAATAATTTTATTCTATCTTTATATTCCTACTTTGTCGATATCGATTCCAGCTTATAAGGATTCCGTTTTGATTACGGTTACGTAAAAAAGAGTATTTAGAAATTGTTTTCCAATAAAATATATAAACATTTCCTTCTAATACGGGGAGGATAATAGGAGGCTTTTAAAAAAACAATTAGATCAGCACGGATCTGGAGGCAACCGTTTCCGATGGAGTTCCGAGGTAGACTGACTAACGACTAAGGTGTTAGGTGGGAACTGGGACTATGCAAGAGACACACGAGTCAGCAGGACTTCCTACAGTTTCCGGATTC
The DNA here is from genome assembly GCA_951805285.1 of Thymelicus acteon. Lineage (NCBI taxonomy): Eukaryota > Metazoa > Arthropoda > Insecta > Lepidoptera > Hesperiidae > Thymelicus > Thymelicus acteon. The sequence continues at coordinate 14,510,802 of OX638225.1, read as the reverse complement.
CTTTAACCGTTATAATAAAAATAATGCTATTTTGAGTAAAAATACGTTTTAATAAATAGGTTGAAATAGAAACCAAAATGAACTAATGTAATTGCCAACAAGTCCCTAATAAACCGTCTATTTTATAACCTATTGAATGGTGTTGAAAACATGTCCGAAACACTTCACTACAGAAGCATCCTGGAATGGAAGAAAAAAATCCGAGACGAGAGACCTCACACAGTCATGCTTTATGGTAGTTAATTATTATTACTAATGAATTATTGTCCTAAAGTTGTTACGAACGACGCGAAAGGCCTCTGGCAACGATAACGTTTATCAAGTGTTATCACAAGATTGGTATCACCAACGTCGGGACGTGACACTTTACATGCTTTACGGGAGACTACATACGTATGTAGCCGTTCCATAAAGCACGACACTCCTCAAATGATTGATTGAAGAAATATTCTTGTATGACCATAGCACGTGAATAGATACAGAATGAAAACTTCATACTAACGCCATGCGCGAGAACACTACTACATGCACAGCTATGTGTGCGTGACCTGTCACCGACAAGACGGGGGGAGCGTGCGACGGCGGCCGCTCGGGTACAAACCGGTTCAGCATAGATTACCCCCAATAGATACCGCATAAGTGACATTTTCTTAGAGTTTGAACTCACAAAATTTGGCGGAAGGCGCGGCTTGCGGGGGACAAAACAATGCGCTGTGATTGGCTATTTCTAATTCATACTTGGACTTGACGGGTCAGTATTGGTCGACACTATTGTCGTGAACTTGCAAATGCACATACATGTTGGCGCGCGTCAGTTGCCTTGTATGCGGTATCTATTGGGGGTAATCTATGCGGTTCAGTAAGTGGTCAAGTTCAGGTGTGCCAGCGGCGGTGACAATAAATTCATTTGTGACAACAGTTCATTTGTAACAATAAAGTGTAAGTACCTACTTAATATTAAACAAACTGTCACATTATAGTCAACCATTTCATTTCATCTTTCAAGGCTACACCGTTTTTAATATACCAAAATTTGAAAACGGAACACATAATAATAAATGTCCACACAACTGTCCATCCGTCTGTCCGTCTGTACTCATTGCTGACTCTCGCTCGATACGCACTTGCCCGTTTTATTTTTATTATCAGTAACCGAATGACAACCCTATAAAAGTAGGTAAGAATTTTTGTGTCTGTTAGTAAGTTTTCATTCTGGTTGTTATCTATTCATGTGACCATAGTAGAACAAGAGTACCTACACTTGAGTCAAACTCGTATCATAATACTTGTCAACAAATCATAAAAAATCCTTTATAGGGTTTTCACAAACTGATTTGTATTTCGCACACCAAATAACCATTAAAGAACTAAATAATCATTATAACGTTTGTGACATCTTCATTATTTTACTATTGACCTATAACAACAACACACTAAGAGAAAACGATGTAAAAACCAACATCTTAAAACAATTTTCATCATTGAATAACTCACGCTCGCACATCCTTAATTTCGTGAAGCGACTTGTAACCTTTGCAAAAAATTATTATTTACGGTCCGCCTGCCTATGACTATAAATAGAAATGACTACGAAAACCTCACAGCTATAATGGCGCTTACATGCTTTGCAACTTGGTCGTATTAGGTATATTTCAAAATACAGTGAAATCAACTTATCTGTGACTTTAAGGAGGGCGCTGCCGGACGCATTGGACCAATCATAGTGCGCTATTATTAAATTATGAATGGGATGGCATTAGTTCCAATTTTCGCCACGGCACAAATAAGTTCTTCAGAGATGGCACTATACAGATTATACAGATATTTCATTCCACTCAATATGCATGAGCATATAGTTATTTATAAGTTAAATTTCATTAAACAAAGCCGAATAACATTTTATATTTATGTTTATGTATTTTAAAACAGTCTATATCGATTTTATGCGTAACTATTCCGTGTTATTTTAAACTTTTGCAAAATAAATATTATGTTTAAAAAGAAATTAAATTATAAAGAGTGGAACGGAACGCGACTTGCGAACTCCAGATTTAGTTCAAACGCACTTTATACGACCAAAAGTTTCATGCACCTGTTTGTTTGTTTGTGGTTGCTAGGCAACACAGTGATTACGTAAATTCTGATACGAATGTGAATATAGTGTATGTATGTATATCATGCTACCCAACTTAACACACAGCAGTCTCTAATACCAAATCTAAACTTAATAATGAATTTGGATCCATTTTAAATTCATCAATCATCATAATTATAATATACGAGTAACCGCCCTCGCTTTGCTTCGGTTTTCTTATTTTTTTACGCCTTGGGTTACATTATTGGAATTTTATGAAGGATCCCTATTTTTTTTTTGAAAATATAATATAGCCTATGTTACTCGGGGATAGTGTGGCTTCCCAACAGTGAAAGAATTTTTGAAATCGGTTCAGTAATTTCGGAGCCTATTCAATGCAAACAAAAAATCAAATCTTTCCTCTTTATATTGTACGAGTAACCGCCCTCGCTTTGCTTCGGTTTTCTTATTTTTTTTACAACTTATTGGAGTTTTATTAAGGATCCCTAATTTTTTTGAAAATATAATATAGCCTATGTTACTCGGGGATAGTGTATCTTCCCAACAGTGAAAGAATTTTTGAAATCGGTTCAGTAGTTTCGGAGCCTATTCAATGCAAACAAAAAATCAAATCTTTCCTCTTTATATATGTATTAGTATAGATATTAGTATAGAGTATAGATAATATAATATGTTTTAAAAGTAAAAGGAAGGAACTTTTATTCGCCGGCTTATCTATCGTCGCATACCTACATTAAAATGAAATATCGTTACGAAAACGAGATAACCGGATCAAATGTCGGAACTTCCGTGTTTAGACTTGATGGTGATTTACGTCAAAATTAAATTTACATTATCTGGAACGTTTCTTGATAAAAATGGTGGTGGCATCTAAAACATTCGACGGACAGCTTTTTTTCACTGCGACGAATATTTGACATGGTACGCGGAAATGCGACACAAAATTTTTAGATATAAATTCATCATCAGATCCATATGCTGTCCTTAGATCAGGCCTTGTATCTGTGTAAGTAGTAACAATTTAGTTATAGGCCCCAGAGGAAGTTAGTGGATTTCTAATATCCAGCAAAGAACTTTAAAATAATGATGGACTTGTAAAACTAGTGGAAGTAATACTGGATCCACTCCAGCTATATGCTAGCTCCCTTAGTCATAAAAACAAGCAAAGGTATAGAAGGCTTACAAAGTGTTTTATTTCTTTCACTCTTATGAAATAATATAAGGATAAAACATATTATAACAGTGCAATAGCTAAATTAGGTTTATTAAGCGTTTATGAATAAAGCCATAAGAATATCACATAGTATGAGTTGACAATACCACTAGGTGTATGAATTAAATAGTTTAATATCACAATAGCCTCTCTTATGGGAGTTTTCCACGGAGACAGGCTGCAGTCAGAATGCAATTTAGAATTCTATTTTAATAAGACAATATGACATCGGCTTCATATTAGAACAATGTCTGGAATACTCGTATATTCAGCAGGGTTCCTTGTACGAGTACTTCATATATGTACTTCAGAGTTCATATTATTATAATTGAAGTTGGAATGCTACGAAGCGTTTGTGGACACTACATTTTGATTTGGGAATTGTCATCATCGCACTTGTGTTGTTTTTACAAGCACGATTACACAAAAATCTACCTACAATATAATATTATAATGGTTAAAATTTTCGCTCTTACTGTCTGTGAAAGCGACTTTTTGAAGCAAAGCATAACAGTGCTCCTATCCGTGCGGAGGTTGTGACATCTATTAAAACTTGACTTTGATTAGTACTTAATCGTTAGATCGATATCTACAGGACCAAATATCACAGGTTAACATTTCGACGATATAAAATCTCAATATAAATTTAACGATCACCGTCAGTTTCCAATTAGCTCGATTCCGAATCAGCAATTACCGATCTGGAGTTTTTAAAGGTACGTTATCTCGCCGCAATTTATCTCTTGCAAAGAAACAATAATTTTTGCTTTTCCACGACTTCCAAGTATTCTATTATACTCAATGTACAATTGAATGAGAACAATGTATAACCAGTTAATAGTTTAAAACCTACATACACGGTTTTGTAGTGTCAATGGACTAAAGCAAAAAATTGGGACTGTGCCGTTGATCGTTAAGAGTCAAACCTGAGTTATCAGGTTGTACTTATCACAAAAATATATTGTCACCAGATCTAAAGTAATATAAATTTTAATTTCTTAGGCTTTCCGCCTACGTCAGTCTTTTTGTAGAACCGATAATCGGACCGATTTTTCCTGCCATATTATTTCTGACCGACTTTGTGTAGGACGTGTGCGTTGCACTATTGCTATCAGTACGTTCTATTTTTCTCCTACAAAAAATCGATCACCGATTATCGGATGTGGGCGGGAAGCGTTAAGATGAAAAGAAGTAGGTCTAATTAACCTTGCAAGATTTGAACCGCGGTTTCCTGATGGACTAACTACGTACGTGCAACTGTGCTATTGGCGGTATGGCACAACTAAGTGTTCCCATTGGCACAATTAATATTTTTTATTATATTATGGTTATATGTTTAATCAGCGGTGTTTATCCTTTCGATTATAATAAACATAGCTTTCCGGTTTCACTATAGTTGCATTTCAAGGAATGGATTATAGAAAATAGTTATGCTTAGTTGTGCGTAGTTGTACATAGTTGTGCCAATAGGAACACTTAGTTGTGCCATTAGCCATACCACTAGTTGTGCGTACGTAGTTGTTAGTTGATCAAATCAAATCAAATGTTTTTATTCAAAATTGGTTTGGTTTACAAACACTTTTTGAAAGTCATGCAAGTTATGCCAATGCTTCAGACAAAGCCCTACTGTGAGAGGGCCCGGGAGAAGAAGCAGCAAGAAACTTCCGGGTTTGTTTTTTTCCTGCTCACAGTTACAGATAGCACTTATCATCTACTACAATCTTTATTCATAAAACTCATGTCCAAGCAGTCTTGTCTTTAAAATAATCATCTAATTTGTAATATCCTTTCCTCATAAGAATGCTTTTAATATGAGTTTTAAATTTAAGGTAAGGCATTTCTGTAAATTTCGATGGAATTTTATTATAAATCTTTACACATGTACCCATGAACGAGCCACCAGTTTTACATAGTCTAAAATTTGGTACAATCAGTTTAGCCTTGTTCCTCGTATTAATATCGTGGATGTCACTCTTCTTAAGAAAACTGTCGTAATATTTCTTAACATACAAAACATTATCCAATATATATTGTGACACCACAGTTAAAATATTAATTTCCTTAAAGAGATCCTTAAGCGAGTCCCTAGGCCTGAGGTTGTAAATGGCACGGACTGCTCTTTTCTGTAAAATAAATATAGACTCAATATCTGCAGCTGAGCCCCACAACAACAGACCATAGGACCATCACCAGGAGGATCCATCAGGAAACCGCGATTTGAACCGAACAAACAGGGTAAGCTAAAAAACCGTTTAAGAACTGCCGAATGTATAAGCTGTGTTGTGTGTATGTTATATTTAAGAACGCTACACACCGACTGGTGCGGAGCCGAGACGTATGACACGACACACGAGAAAATGTTAAAAAGACAAAGAAAATCAACGTTTAAAAATTTTATGCACTGGGCTTATATTCTTTTTTATAATCCTAGACGGATTTGTTTAAACTGTTTGTAAATAATTGCCAACCACATAAAACGAATTTCAGCGTGTTTTCTTCACGTTGATTGGTGTATAAATTTTCACCGAAATCTCAGATTGAAACGATAAAACCGAATTGAAAAGTTAAAGTCAGTTCGTCGCTTGTTTATATGAGACATTTTTATTGCCGCTAATAAACATCATATACAGAGCACGAACTGCTTTCACTTTGTTTTGGAAAACAGAATTGATCATTTAAAAAAGCGGTCAAGTGCGAGTCGGACTCGCCCATGAAGGGTTCCGTAGCAGCAAATAACATAATATAAAAGTTCTTGTAGTTCGTTGTAACTTTGATCAATGTTTTTTGCGGTTTACGATTTATGACGTATTAAAAAAAAACTACTTACTAGATCTCATTCAAACCAATTTTCGTTGGAAGTTTGCTTGGTAATGTACATCATATATTTTTTTTAGTTTTATCATTCCCTTATTTTAGAAGTTACAGGGGGGGGGACACACATTTTACCACTTTGGAAGTGTCTCTCGCGCAAACTATTCAGTTTAGAAAAAAATGATATTAGAAACCTCAATATCATTTTTGAAGACCTATCCATAGATACCCCACACGTATGGGTTTGATAAAAAAACATTTTTGAGTTTCAGTTCTAAGTATGGGGAACCCCCAATATTTATTGTTTTTTTTTCTATTTTTGTGTGAAAATCTTAATGCGGTTCACAGAATACATCTACTTACCAAGTTTCAACAGTATAGCTCTTATAGTTTCGGAAAAAAATGGCTGTGACATACGGACGGACAGACAGACAGACAGACAGACAGACAGACAGACAGACAGACAGACAGACATGACGAATCTATAAGGGTTCCGTTTTTTGCCATTCGGCTACGGAACCCTAAAAACTACCCAGTTTAGTTAATATCAGGTACGTGTTAATTTTGTTACAAATAAACTTATTTGTATCAATAGCTGACTAAAAGTACCATCGAGCCTTATTTATTAGCCCCTTGTCACTTTCTCCGCAAGAACATATTAATTTCTTTAAACTATCCTAAGTAATTGACCCTTTCTGTTTGACCCTTTCTCGCTAAGAATAGATCTCCCGTGATAAAAATATCCAAAGGGTCAATTTCTGCGGTCAAGCTGTCTTTGTGCTCATATAGTGCATGCATAACCAAGCATAAAATTAAGCTAAAATCTTGTAGCGATGGTTCAAGAACTAAATCACCTCAAAGCAGTAATAAAATAGAGCTTAAGAAGTTAACTGAAAAGCTACCCTATAGCGAAGTATGATTTATAATTTATATTAAAAGAGTTTCGGTCTGAGACGACGCCAGACGATCAATGACGATCGCACTCATCATGAAATGATCAATCGGTTTCCTTATGTTGAGATTTATAAACTGAAGTATTTATTTTAACTTATCCATGAGTAAAATAACATAATACTATGATAAATAATCGTTCAAACGTTATTAATAATTCAAAAGATGCTTTATCATCGAACGCTGGTCAAATATTTGAATATTCTCGAAAATTATATACTTACATCACACTGAAAAAAGTCAAAGTCAATTGATATAAAAAACCCGAAACAAGACGAGGATCTGTTTCTAATCTTTAATACAAATGTATCAATGGCTGAACGGTTTCCAAGAAAGTGATAATAAAAACAAATTAGAAAACATTTCTTTCATCAAAGGCGCATATGTGTAAAACTGAGATGACTCTTGTGCCTTCAATCATCGGGATGTCAACTGCAAGGTGGTCTTTGAAAAAACGCATTAAATCCACTATGTAATGTGAAAAAGCTTCCACTTAGCACCACACATAAACATAATATATAATATTATAATACAGCATATTGCCGCATCACTTCAAGAAATGCCGATCGACCGTATCAGTTCTATTAGTCAATCACCATTGCTCGTTGTCTATGTGTCAATAAGAGAATGATATAAAAGTGACAAGAGATGGAATAAACTTGCTTGCTTGTACCGCTAAGGCGTTGGCTCTGAGTTGGGGTCCATTAACGGGTACGATAGAAAAAACGCATCTCACGATTCCTGACTGCCTGGTAGTGAAACAAAAAAAACTCAAAACTAGACTAAACTCTGCTAACTGGTTCCGTACAAAACGAAACAAATAGTTTATAAAACTTTATTGACAATAAATTATGTTCTCAAATTGTCTTTATTAGTTTTAATATCAGTTTGATTGAAAATACTTGTGCCAGTACAATTTTATTGGTTTACGAAGAATTTGTTAAAGATATGAATGGCATCGTAAAAAAAAGAGGTTAAGAACTTTATTTGAGAATTCGAGCATTTTTGAAACGGGCCGGTCGTAAAGCCGAACGTACATTGGCAAATTACTGTGGCTTCTTATTTCAAACTATAGTGAAACACTTAGGTATATAAAAGGTCATAAAACCGTGTACATCAGTTTCGTGTCGCATTATTGTTTTAAGGAACTTGATTGTACTCGTATTTCAATGACGTGATTTAGAAGAATTTGGCTAGAAACTATCCTCTTTTTAAAAAACATCGATCCTGAAATGTGTGTGTCTGTTGCAGAGCTTTAAAACAAATTAACAAGCGTCTTTACATCTTCTTTCTTAGGTAGAGATGCGTCGGTGACGCCTTTAATATTATCAACTTAAGCTACTATCATTTATCATGAAGTATTGGCCGCTTATTAATTAAAACCTTAGCATTATTTTTCGCATTGCAAACATTCGATTAGTCCTCATGATAGCTGTAATAAGACATCATACAGTTTCCATTGAAATGAACTTATGAAACAAGAACAAAATAAACAACATAAACTAACAAGTTGATTAAGGAGTTCGGTACATCGTCCCGTGGGGCCCTAAATACATGCTCTGGCAAAAAAAAAACTTGGAAAAAAGTGAACCTCTGGCGAAAAAAAGCGCCTTCTCGGAAGCGAAGGCTTGTGATTGAATCTTTCATCTTGGCCCCGTCATACAGACAGATACGTACTGTACGTATAGATGACTTTTTCTTTTATCCCATTTATGCCGGCTTATTAGTTTCTTATGGTTAAATCATGATGTCTTGAACGTAAAATAGATAATAACGCTTCACACTCATAGCCCCACACTAGGATTCCCTGTGTCGTGGGTGCCATAGATAACACATAACATAGACAAGGACATTCACATCCAGACCGAGAACAGAAATTCAAACTCATCATTCAAATTTCCGCCTCGCTGGGAATCAAACCCAGGACCATTTGGTCACCGATCCGGCATGGTAACCATTGCGCCACACGGGTCGTCAAAATATGTATGATAATAATGACAGAAAGTATGGTTCACACAGACAAGCGCGCAAATATTAATAGTACCGTATACACAGGCGCCATTAACGTCTATGGTTAAATTAAATGCATCTACTTATGTCCGAGTAACAAACGAGCACACCCCTGATGGTAGGTTGTCACCGTCACTCACAGACATTGTAAAACCAAAACTGTCACCGACGCGTTGCCAACCAAAAACCAAGCGGTAACACGTTTTGTCGCTCCAATGCTGCAACTGAAACATATTATAAGCAATTCAATTTTAGGACAAGGAGTAGCCAGCCGGCCATAATACCTGACTATCAATTAGAACCATCAGGATTAAATCCAAAAAATATATTTTGTAGTTAAAACTGACAAATTTGCAAGAATTATTCATAAACAGGTTCGACCTCATTTCAGTTTAATTCCGTACATAAATTACGATTGTGATGCTGCATTATTGGTCTTAAAAAAAAGCGGTCAAGTGCAAGTCGGACTCGCCCATGAAGGGTTCCGTAGCAGCAAGTAACATAATATAAAAGTTCTTGTAGTTCGTTGTAACTTTGATCAATGTTTTTTGCGGTTTACGATTTATGACGTATTAAAAAAAAACTACTTACTAGAACTCATTCAAACCAATTTTCGTTGGAAGTTTGCTTGGAAATGTACATCATTTATTTTTTTTAGTTTTATCATTCCCTTATTTTAGAAGTTACAGGGGGGGGGGACACAAATTTTACCACTTTGGGAGTGTCTCTCGCGCAAACTATTCAGTTTAGAAAAAAATGATATTAGAAACCTCAATATCATTTTTAAAGACCTATCCATAAATACCCCACACGTATTGGGTTTGATGAAAAAAACATTTTTGAGTTTCAGTTCTAAGTATGGGGAACCCCCAAAATTTATTGTTTTTTTCTATTTTTGTGTGAAAATCTTAATGCGGTTCACAGAATACATCTACTTACCAAGTTTCAATGGTATAGCTCTTATAGTTTCGGAAAAAAGTGGCTGTGACATACGGACGGACAGACAGACAGACAGACAGACATGACGAATCTATAAGGGTTCCGTTTTTTGCCATTCGGCTACGGAACCCTAAAAAGCAATAAAGTTTGAGTAGGTTCTTGTAAAATACCCGGGTTCTTACTACACGTTACCCAGACTTATTTGATACATTTTTCTTTCACACATTCCTTAGCTTGATTAGGTGCTTTGAAGAAAGTTTATCAAAGGACGTAATCACAACTTGAACACGCGTGCCGCACAAGGATGTATGGCGAGCAGGACTTGGGAGCACCTACCCTCGTGCTTCATTAGCATATCTAGCCAAGTTCCTGGTGAATATGGGACAGTTTTTACGCATATTTCTTTTAGATAGCATCCAATCAAAGCCGTGAAATTTTTCAAAGAATCTAATCCTCTTTTAAACAAGCGATACAGGTGAATTGCCATATTTCGGAAAGAATTAAAATCTAAATGGATGCAATTTCTTATCCTCGTTGCTTTGTTTCACAAATTTTCGTATTAATTAAAAAAAACATAGTTAACCTCATGTGTTTTTATACACAAATCCCATATAAACATGATCGATTTAACAAAATGTAACACCACCTCGAATTAGTACCCTATACAAACACATAATTGATACGAAACATTACTAGAGGATATCCGGCTTCAAACAGAACCCATTTTTAGGTAGAAGGTCCCACGCCCACAGAAGTCGGTTTTTATTGCAATTCTTTATATCCATCGAAATGTCAATATGACAGAATTAAACATGATCTTTTAAAAGGTTTTGTAAAGAACGAATCGGCTCCAAGTAGCCGTTTAACAATTGAAATCTTTTCTAAAACGCGGGGGCGGTAACCGGTATAATATAACGTTACCTGCGCTTGCACAAGCCACTTCCGAAATCAGTTCCGCCATTACATTAGCCAGGGAATTTCTCCGCGAAGCCGGACATGCTCGTAAATCAACAACGGGTGAGACAACAGACATTTATCAGACAACAGTTGTCAAAACATTCACACAAATCAAATTCGACAGTGACCACACGATGGCCGGACAAAGGGACATCCGCTCCTAAAAATATTAGCGAGCCGATAATCGCTTCACGGGCCCTAAACATGTGTTTTGTTGGAGAGTTATTTATAAAAAATGTATTTGAAGAATATGCTGTGTAAACACCATTGTTGTAATAGATAGGGCTTTACAATAAGGTTTAGTTCCTGTCAAACATAGATTTGATCGTTTCTGCCGCTACAATCTTTATCTCAGAGAAGAGCTAATGACGATAAAAAAGACAATGTTATCACATTCTTCAAAAAAAAAAAGCCGGTAGTCGAAGGAAAAGTACCCGGAATATTGATGATGGCATAAACTGAAAGGAAACATTCTTTTATTATCAAAACTGAGTAAAACTGCATTCAAGGATTTTTTTTAATTTACCGAAAAAATAAACTTCCTGTATTTTTAAGATGCCAACCGAAAGGGTCATTCATAAGGATAAATTTCTTTTAAACAACATAGTATCTTAAATTAAGGGAAGACCAAAAAAAATGAGTTAGTTGGAAAAAATATATAAAAAGATCAGCCCATATCAGAGTGAGTTCATAGTCACTTTTGCTTTAAATTCGGGATGAATTTTGACAAATTTTTTTGAATGAATTTTTCAATTTGACACTGAAATGGCTTTAACTTAAAATATCTTGTTTAAAGTAGTGTGTATTGCACCTTTTTGAAATCTCCATTAAACAGACAAGTTTTTTTTTATTAATAAGTAACAATTGCCCAGAACTTTTTTTCAACCACCAAGCGTCAAAGTTATGTATCATAGAAGAAAATCTAAAAAAAAACATCCAAAGTAGATGCTTTTTTCTCAGGGTTTCCTGATAGATAGGCCTGAAATTACATATACTGGTATTGTAGAACAACTACCTGAGAGTACTTGAAAAAAAATCATCGAAATCTCTGCTCATTTGTGGACTCAGCAATAAAAAGTAGGGTGAAGGTCAAAATCTCGAAAACGGTGACAATTTTACTAAGGTCATTTTTTGATATCTGGTAGGTCATCCTCCAAGCGATCTCGACTTTTCGTTTGTCGTACTACTTTTGGAACACATAGGTACCTATGTAATTTACAATGTTGGTTTTGCAAACACCTCTGTGAGTGGTCCCGGAAGAAACTACAAGAATATATCAGTTACTACAAATACGACTGAATGCTGTTTTCACGAATGCAGCACCATATTATATTCCCAGAGCTTCTACGTCACATGCATCGCCGTTTGCTGTTTCACATCGTTGTTGCCTTTCAAACACGGAAATTCTCGGAAATTTAGCTGCTAGTGGTCACCCTTTCTAATCCCGTTCATAATTCGGACGATCATTCTTCAGACCAGAAAGACTTGAGCAATTGAGCATAGGGCGCTAATGAATTGCTTACAATGTAGTAAATCAATTCGACATATTTTTATTTCACTAAATAAACCACAAACAACGATTGTAACGAGCTATGTAATGTTTCGTTTCGTTTATTTATTTTAATTATAAAAACACTTAATGGACAGGCAAAGCATACAAGAGGAATGACTAACAGATTTTTTTCTATTCCAATAATAGGCTCGTGATTGCTTCTATACTTAACTGTAATGCCCAAAATGACGCACATTCGCAAATTGATGGTTAATTTTTATTTGCTTTGAGATTCAAGTAAAATTTTGAAGGGTTCTGGGTGTTCCCAAATGCTGTGAAATCTATTGATCAGTGGGGACTTCATTGATCATGGGGACGTCACGTTGGTATTGTGGTTGGTATAAGTAAGTAGTGCTCTATCTAAGTCAAGTATACTTATCTTAGTACCTGACTGGTTTGTTTCGCGAGACGTATTGATAGTTTTGGAACGTTTTGGTCATTCCTTCACATTCACGATAAATTATGTAGTTTTTCACTCAAGAGTCAACGATACCAATCTAAAGTTTATAAAACCAATTAATTCAATTGCTTTTCAATTTTTTTATTTTCCCTCTCTCCTCAATCGTCCATTTTGAAAGTTGTAATTTTATTAATACGAAAGATCTTCAAAAATCGACTTTTACTAAGTTATTGCGCGCCGTCCTGAACTTAACCAATAACCATCAGATGAGATTATCATCAAGTGTTAACTCAACCAAAAAAACGAAAGGTCAAACCATCTCAACCTCAACGTCCAAAAACGCAATCAACCGCATGCATATAAACATACAGATCCGCGACAGTTATTCAAAGTATTGGGCCACGAAAGGCGATCGGGCGATCAGTCCACGAGAACAGGTTCCGGGCTGGAAACTTTCACACGGCCACATGGAGACTGGAGATGGAGAGTACACACGTTGCGTTGCGTCGGACGGATGTCGTCGCAATAACTTGCGATTATTATTATCGGCGGTATTGTGCACGAAACGCACAAACGTCTCGGCTCGCGGCTCGGCTTCCCATCCGGTGAGTACACACAGCAAAAGAGTTAGGTATGCAGGACATGATACAAAACGATCCGTTATGTTTACAAGTACAGATTGATTGTGTTATTATTAAAGTCAAATAATGCCTTGCGCAGCACTTAACATTGATAATAACGTAAATATTCTGTAATATTAAAAGATTAAAATGTGTGCGATTCACACGTGGTAGAAGTGAAACCTTCAAAAATTTTGGTTTCAAGATAATGAGGCGAATGTAAAATTTCAGGAAGACTATAATTGTAGGTTTTAGTAATAATCATAGTGCTGCAAAGTTAAAAAATAAAAATAAAACAGTGGTAACTAACGCCATCTCTTAACATAATATGAAGAGTAAAATGAGCAGTAGCGCCATCTATCTATCTACAAAGAGAACCACGAACATAAGAACTGTATAATGCTTCCTGTCTCATTTTCTCCCACGTTAAATCTTATGAATTTATGTGTCTGTCTCTTTTTACTGTCGCTTTTTCGTTTCATCGACTTTCAAATCACAACGATGCTAAAGAAGTTTTCATTTCAATTACGGAACGTTTTCCTATCATGTCTCTATAACTCTTTTGCTGACTGTGCCTATGACAGTACGTAGCATTTCCTATAAGCTAATAAAGTGCTATTATTATTATTATTATTATTATAAGCAAACCTTTAAACTATTCCTACAAAATAATATCATTAAAACCTAAATGTGGAAGCAAATTTACGAATTATTATATATTATAATATATTTTTTACACGTATGACAAATCGAACTTCGCTTACATTTTATTTCAAGTTAAAACCAGCATCTAGTACATCTACAAGACCGGGTGCGCAGGTGAATGGTGTCTGCACGTCCGCCATCATGGCGTCTTACTAGACACCTGCAGCGGCGTCCTGAAAGCAGCGTGATTTATGGACACCATTGATAGGAGCGGCGAAAATCGCATCTCCAACAAAAGAACTAGTTTAGGAAAAAAACCTGTCAAGTGCGACTCAGACACGAAGGGTTCCGTCCCACTGTGCGGTGTTAACGCCGTAAAGATCTTGTCTCCTGTATTTTTGAGGTTTACCTTTATTCTTAACTTTATTATATGTCGATATTGCAGCTATAGTAATAAATTATTTAAGAAATTTTCAAGCTTTTACTACGGTTCAAGAGACAAATCCTTGTCACAGACAGACAGACCGCGTCTTAGTACCTAATAGGGTGCCGTTACCGCCCTTTAATTACAGAACTCTAAAAACCAGTCAAACTAGACTCGTCTTGGAGTGCACCGTGAATCTTGTTGTTTCGTCCATTATGCGTCAGACAAAGGTCTTATGAATTATCGCCGAGATGAATGGAGGACCATTCAAGGGTTTCGCGAATGATTGCAAAAGCCACACCTGCGCCTGCGAGGAATTGCGTGTATTGTCGGCACGGAGATAGTTTTTGGAAAGAATGCAGCTATTATTAAACGATTTCACCGGAACTCTTTTGTTCCTGTACGCAATTGTATCGTTACGATGAATTTAACTTTAACTGGGACGTCTCAAACGGTTTTTGAATTGAACGTCTCAAGCTGTTCTAGGTTTTATCAAAATGTTCTCATGTTGGAAACTTGAAAATCCGCAATTTTCCAGCAAGACAAACCTTTAATTTCGAGACAAGAACTGGCCAGAGGACAACTAATTAATAAAAATTTAAATTAATTGTAAGTAAAGATTAAAGAAAAGTTACTGATATATTTTTTGTCCTAAACCCCAATCGCCTATAACTGCAAATTTAATTCCAAAGTTTTCCGTAAGCGTCTAAGCCCGCCATCTTGTATAATTTTATTTTCCCGCCTATTATTGCATGAAAGTCTTTTAACAACTTTTTTATCATCCAACTTTGATTAAGTACAATCATAACTCGGTAAAAGCTCGGAGTTATTTTACGAATGCCTATAAATTTCTATGTCATTGTCGTTTACATAAAACCTTTCCCCATAAAATCTGTTGATTGTCATTCGTATATAGCTTTTGACTTTTAACATTCCGTTCCATAAATTAACACCCAAAATACACCATTTTGTAGCGGTGATAAACAATAAAAAATTTATGTTGAAATCAATTTTGATACTCTTATTTGGATCGTCCATAAAAATTCTTAGATTTAGGAACCTGCGTGAGAAGCGTAATCTAAAGTGGGACGAAATTTTAGATAAATTAATTTAAACAGTACACGAATGTTTAACGGGAGTCAAAGAGACTTTTATTCGTTTTGAGAGAAAAGAGGCGCAGTGTAACCATTATCTTCTTCTCAATCCACTAAGTCCACCTTTCCTCTCACAAAAAGCCCAAGGCCACAGTTTACCACGTTGGTCAACTTCGGATTGGCCAGCCGACTTTAAATATCTTTTGAAAACATTATGGAGAACTCATATTATCCAGATCTCCGTGCACGGGAGTCCATCTTGAAACAACTAGGCTACCAATACTTTTGAAATTTTATTAGCAATGGTGAAATATCAAATTTTCAAAATGTATGGGGATGACACAAGTGTCATGAAGACGATGTAAGTTGATAGTATTTGTTCGTAAGACCTAATCATAAGCCCTAGGTATTCTAGACATTCTAGTGATTCACTTTATCGCCACGAATGCCAAATATTGGTTTTCACACGAATGAGTCACGCACAGAGTTACTTATTTTCTTAGTATTGTTTTGAATACACACGCTGAGTTACGAACACGTCAGTAGGAATTAATAATAAATAATATATGGATACATATGATAATGGACTACTGATAATTTATACAACAGGTTTTTACGCGTACTGATTGAGTCAAAGCCACTTTTCACTATTTTTAAAAACACCCACATTTTACATATCCAGATTTGCTGCTTCTGCGTTTGTTGAATATCCATCCGTGATAATTCTACCATCATTTGACGACCCGTGTGGCACAATAGTTACCACACCGTACCGTCGCGCGTCGTGCAATGTGTCCTGGGTTCGATTCCCCGCTACAAATTTGAGTGTCGAGTTTGAATTTCTGTTCTCGGTCTGGATGTGTGTATGCTTGACTTTTTATGTTGTCAATGGCACCCACGACGGCCACGACACAGGGAATCCTGGTATCGGACTATGAGTGTGTAGCGTTATTTATTTAATATCGCAGCTACCCCTAATTCAGACTATCTTATCCTCAAGAACCATCCTCTGACCATTATTACCAGCCAACTATGTGGAGTTAGTGAGTGAATTAATGATTATATCCACATAATATCACCAACAAAAAACAAAATCTATCGTTTTCATCGTCCATTCCCTAGGAATCGTATTACAAATTGATCAGTGCAGTCTGACATTTGTATCTCATTCATTCGTTCATTTGTCCTCTGATCAGCCATTCGATATTAGTTTAAAGTCATATAAATTGAACGAATTACGAGTCGTCTCGCAGACCATAATTCGCACAGTGCAAAGTACGCGAGTGACTCAGAACCGGCAAGTGACCAGCCTGTCGTAGTTCTGAGGAATGTCCTGACTTTAAATAATTCTGACTCATCGTTATGTAGACCAAGATTTTTAAGTAAAGCATATTTCGTATCTTATTTTTTTAATTGTGCTAATTTTGGATTTTGGATACACTAGTGAAAATTCATTTCATTAACGTTACGAAGTTCCATAACTTATATGTATGTTATCTCTACTGAATTCTTTTGACTGTTAACTGTGTACTTATATTTCCGTATATGCATTGAAACATTGCAAACGTTCTTTCTGATTTTATCTGGCGTTCCTGCTACAGTATCAACCAAATTTTACAATAGTTTTGGGTAGCCGTAGTTACTATTTTTTACTTGTTATGAATAATATCACTACTCGGTAGTGTGCACATATTAACTTAGCAAAATCTTCATCCGTCCTGTATTGTCCCGTAAAAACTAGAGACATGGCAACACGAGCGCCATTCCTTGGTGACCCGGTTCGCACGGCGCGACTTAAGGCAGGCCTCCATGGTGCGGTATTCCATGTCGGAAGTTTATAGTTGAGTGTCGCTAATTGGATTAAATTGCCATATCCTACAGGTTCCACAAAGGCGTTGTTGAGGATTTACTACTAGTCTATCTGTAATTGGTTGGTCTTGGTGACCAGATAGAATGTTGATGGATCTGGCTACAGACTAGGTTAAAGGTCCTTTGGGAACCTAACCATAATATTTAATTTATTGAAACGATTTCCATAGTCAAAATTGTTGAGAAAAATTCAAAGAGCTTGCCTGCATTGGTGTTCCCGCCCGCCTATAATGTGGAAGTCTTCAAAAGTTTTAACTGACTTTTACTAAACAAGTGCGCTTACCATCCCCAACTTTATTTTCACTTAAGAGTCAGGAGGGTATAACAAGTATTTACTTGTCGTAAGAGTACAAATAAATAGTAACATGATAACTACAATATAATAGCTCACCATGTCGGACCATATCCCCACTTAACATCAAGTGGAATTGTAGTCGAACATTAACTTATTTTTGAGTAAAAAAAGTTGAGTAATACTACTAATAGTAATAGTATATAGTGAAGTAAAGCATGCCCCATAGAATGGACGTAGCGGCATGTAAACCCACGAGCTACACCACAGGCAGCCGTTTCGATCGCGTCGCGCGCCACCAGATGTCGCTTCGACCTTGCGTCTACAACGGATGTTGAATGGACCATACATACATACATACACATACGATTTTTATCGTAGACGCTAAACGAACAGATGCGCTATGATGATTATAGTTAATTAGTTACCTCTGCCCACGCACAGCTATCAACAGAGCTAGCAACAGAGAGAACCGATTTATGTCGGCCAGGAAGGAATCTGGGAAACTAGATTATTTGACGACCCGTGTGGCGCAATGGTTACCATACCGGATCGCCGCACCCAGGGTCCTGGGTTCGATTCCCAGCAAGGCGGAAATTTGAATGATAAGTTTGAATTTCTGTTCTCGGTCTGGGTGTGAATGTCTTTGTCTAGTGTGTCGTCCATAACACCCACGACACAGGGAATCCTAGTGTGGAGCTATGAGTGTGAAGCGTTATTTATTTGTTTATTTAGCGCCTTTTCAACACTTTTTATTTTTTATTTTAATAGCAACAAACTTGCAGACGAGCCACGTTTATAAGTAGTCATCCTCATCGCCGCCCATGGACATAAACACTAAATAAGTCACCATGCACTGCATTGCTGGGTAAGAAAGCGAAGAACCCACCTATAACGTTAAACACAAATCACATTCGACTTATTCACTTCAATCCTTAAAACCTTTAGTTACTTCAGTTGAATATTGAATATTGGCGTATAAAAATAATATATTTCTCTCCTTCGTGTGCGAGTGAATGGGTCAATTCGTCTTCAGTATTTTCTGTCTACGGTGCAAGTCGCCATCTGTCGGTGACAACCGGACACGAACGGAAAACAACAATTATTATTTTTATAGCCTGACTGGCCGCTTCTTTATTGAACGACACGACCCAGAAGGTGAGATGAACTCCATGGCATAGTACTGCAAAATAGCCTCAGAAGGTCATTCAATAGTTTGGACGTACGCGGCAGCAATGTACGTGAAAACGGGCCGCGAAGGACAGCTATGAATTCAATCGGTTTTTGGTGGCGAAGCAACATCCACCTTTATGTGAGTTGTGTTCCCTGCTGGATAGAGGCCCTTTTGTTTAAAAGTCACGAGGCGTTTTTCGTTTTTATCGAGACCCTAAAAATAGATCCTCCTTCAATAAATATTCAACCATGTTAGAACCATTTTCGATTCTCTTAATAAAATAACAAGTAACAAGCGGGTGATCTCTATATTATGTCCCACTACTGTTTTGTCTGCCTATTTATACATAAATATATCATACATATACTTAAAATAATTAAATTAAACGACCAATTGATTGCTTGGAGAGTCAAGGAGAACGGTCATTACCATAAACCCACATGCAAGTAGTACAGTAGCAATGCACCTTTTTTCCCATACTACATTTATATGGTAGTACCAGTACAAAATGTCATGGTACCGAATGCACCATGGAACGAATAATCGAACAACAAAATTATTATAAAGAAGTCATATAAAGTTAACCTCAAATGATTGTGTGTCTTGAGGGTGTTGTCGCATCGCGAACGATAAAGCTAACAAACGAAGCAACGTACGAATACTAAAACACCTGAACATCAAGACGTAGCTCCCAATTTGGGAGTCCCAACCACCTGGCTCCAAGAAATACTTCGGACATATCGCAAGGAAAAAAAGTACAACTAAGAAAAACTCATGATTATCGGTAAAATCGAAAGAAGACGGCTTCCTGGACGAAGTCGAATACGTTGGTCCGATCAGATCCGGACATCTCATGACACAATTTCCACCAGTAATCCACAAGTAGTGGTCTCGATCCTCAGGATTGACGACAACGAAGCAGAGAGAGAGAGAGAGAGATGTATAGTATTTCATGAGTTCGTTGTTAACGATGTCTAATTGTTTTGAAACTCCCCTTCCCTAGGTCGTCTGGAAGAAATCCCGTTAAAATTGTAAGACCATCCATTGTTTAATTTGTCTTTTGTTTGTTGTATTGTTTATACGTATATTAATTTACTGTACAATACACCATGTGTTATGATTCTTTTGATGTTCATTAAACGACAAAATCAACAAGGTTAACGATATATTTACATCAATTGAAAAGTCAAGGCATCAAGAAATACACTTTGCCATTATATTCCAGTTAAAGAGGCACTGTTTATTTTTAATTAGTATTGTTGATGTCAAATAGATAATTTTGATACAATCCGGTTTCAAGCAAATATTAGCTTCCAAACATTCAACATACCGTTCCTTGCAGTCCTGTATAGAGGTCAGCTGAAGAAGTTTCTTTTGTCTGTTTTCTTTCAATGATAAGAATAATTTCCTGCTAAAAAAACTAGTAAACTTAACTTAGTTTCTCGCTGCCAATGAGACGCAACTCCAACGATCTCAGAAAGTAAATGTCAGACCACAAGCGCAACACACACGAGGCTCGGTTAAATAACTCTTGCGGTTTTTACGCGACGAAAATAGCCCGCATATTGAATTTAACGAGAACAGGCCATTCACGGATATTACTGAACGTAAATTGCGCTATTTTATAGGTTGGCAACACGATTTTCAATCGAATCCGACTAAGCTACTGTGCGATACGTGGAGTTTTCGACGTAGAACGTTCAATAAAATAGTTACGACAAATTCGCGTGAAAAGGCTTCGATTTATCAAAGATTAAAATGAAAATACTCATAGTTCGGTTAGTAAGACGTATGGATCACGTCGGCTATTCTAAGCGCGAGATATTTAAATCATCATAGGTAATCAAGAGATAAAAGAATAAGTTGGTTGGTACAGCATAGCGACCTGAACAGCCCACAGCGCTTCAACAGGAGAGACACAACAGGACAACCTTACAGATGAGCTGTTGTTCAGCAGAACACACAACGGACCAATGAGGTTAACTTAAGACACAAAAATGGTGAGGTGAAGTTAACGTAAGACACAAAAAAACCTTTATCGTTAACTCATTGGACTTTAAGCAATGACTCATTCAATCCAAATAGCCACACCGTACACACCCATTCATCTACAATAAACTCATTTAAAAATCCCATACTCATTTTGCCCTTTGGCCAGTGAGGTCATAGCCATCGCGACTGTGACGTCACTACGGAAGTTCTCTCTGAGCACGCGACATGACTCATTAGCTATGCGACGCTACGTCCGTCGCGACGGCTGATAGAAAAAGTCATCGGATACTGTACTCGGATAAATATAACAATAGTGACGTAACACGGGCAAATGTTATTTAATGGTTTGTGGTATGCGAATAGCCAACGAGCAGACGAGTCACCAGTGTCACCTATGGACATCTGTATCATAACAGGCATCGCCGATGCGTTACCGGCCAAAAGCAAAGAGAAAGGAAAGAAAGAATTGACTCTTAAACAGAAACACGACGAGATTCATCGAGACTAAATCAATTTTAACTTTTAAATCTTTTATAAATTAGAATGTTTCAGAAAGACTGAACTATGCAGTCTTATCCCAAAGATCCAACTTATGCATGATGATATGGTTTATAACACCCTGGGTGCAAGCACTTTTCTTCTAGAATCAACCGTGAAATATTTCCACTACTGCCAGGCTGCCACCATAACTTTCTTTCCTCTTGAGAAGGCCAAGAGCATCCATCTAAAGGGGCATCTAGAGAGGCCATCTATTTAACCTTATTTTAAAGTCCGCTGCTGGACATAGGCCTCTCTTAAAAGAAGAAAGAACGTATAAGGCTACAATAAAAAATTCCAATTATAATCACGCAATGAAGTGATTTATCAAACGGAAACGGCATTCGAGATGTAAAAAAAAGAAAAACGCGTCCCCAACTGTGAGACGCTCTATTACATGGAATGGAACCACTTCCCGAAAATAGAAGCAAAAACGTCAACTCTTGATGGGTTTTTAATTAATTTGGGATATGTCGTCCGGGCAAGAAACCGTGATTAGAACAAAATATATTATCAAAAAAGATGACAATAACGGTTCTCCAGATAACGCTGACATAAAAAGTTCCCATGACCTTTTTGTGTTTACAAAAAATGTTACCTTCCGGCAAGGAACATCTTTGTTTACAATGATTATTTATTTCAGCTTAAAACTCATAATAAATTATTCTTTATCTTAATTACAAAAGAAACCTCATATTATTTGTATCAAAATATCTCAAACGGGAAACAAGCAGTCACATGTGAACCGATTGAAATGAAACAAACATTTAAATATCATGTGAAAACCGCAACCAAATTGGGTAATATACTTTCTAGTTACCGCTAGATAACAAACGCATAGACAAACAGACAAAAAAATATCTAAAAACTATTGCCATGGAATCTAATGCGTCAATAAACAGCCTAATCGTTTCTCACAAATATTCTTGTGCCGACATCGATCAGCTACAGTTTCATTATACGTATAGATACGTATTAGTGCCTATCACACACTCACGCACACACGACCACAAAAGTATAACGTTTTAAAGCGGTAGCATGTAAAGGGAGACGCAACGCTACGGTAGCTCAACTCAATACGGGGGCGTCACTTGACACCTCGGGCGCGCGAGAACTGTCCCCGACACTACCGTTAGTTTTGTTATTTATTTTTCAACAAATAGATATTGTTACTATGGACAATAACAAAAAAGAGTGACACAATCTAGCTGAGAGGTTCCCAGACTTTTTCTCATGGACCATTTTCAAAATTAAGCTGGTTCCGGTTGACCCCCTGCAGCTACATTTTAATTCTAGCTCAACTTTGAGAGGTGGAATCATGTTTACAGTTCGTTGAAAGATTCATTTTTACGATCATTCTGTCACATAAATATCTGCCCCGGCCGGGAATCAAACCCGGGACCCCTCGCTTCGCAGGCAGGGTCGCTACCAACTACAGGGTCGTCGAATGCATGGTCTGAAATGAACCCGACAAATACCGTTTCGTAGATAGATAGATAGTTTTTGCTCTGAGTTCGAATCGTTCAGAGTCCCACGACCAGTCAATCGAAAGTAAACGCTTCAGTAACTTGGTAGAGTCAGGTAGTTGAGTTATTGCTAGCAGTAAAAGAACTTCCCATGCTTCACATGCGTAATTAGGAAGATTATTTTTAATATTTATCTGATGAGGAACTGGTAAAACTTCAAAAATATTGCAGATTCTGCATACATCAATTTTGTTAAGTTTTTCGAAGATAATATCTTCGAATTCGGTTATTTTTTTTTGGTAAAGTTTTGATCAAGTACGAGAAAGTCCCTATAATGAGCTAATAGGTCGAAGTCACCTTCTTCGTCGAAAATAATTAGTGCACGCCCACTATTTCACGGCTGTAATCGGTAACGTCGACCGACGTTTTAACAGCTGACCGGCCGTGACCACGGCTTAGTGACCTTCTGCTTCGATAGACAATGGATTATGTTTCGCGGCCGTCCACCGACCCAAATCCCCCGCCACGTGCTCGATTAAAGTGACACAGTGACGAAGTGTGTTCGGTTGTCACTACTATGGCTTGAGTGTTACATTTTAACCGCTGTTTTATAACGTGGGCTGACTCCCGCCAAAATCGGAAGAAAGAAAAACGTTTATTACTGTGACCATTAGATATACACACACGAAGTTAGATAACAAAGAAATTAAAAAAAAAACAGACAAAAAAATAAAGAAGTTGCTAGCATGATCAAGTACGAAGAGTAAATAACTTCTATAATAAATAAAATTATATACTTACTAATATTATAAATGCACTAGGTGGATCGGATCGTCTGCTCGTTTATCGGCTATTTCCATAAAAAAACTACCCATATGATTAAAATTATAATCTATACAAATAAATAAAATTGGAGTGTCTGTTTGTAATATTAAAATAACAGCTTTTTACTATTTGGATTTATACACGGTACATATACTAAAATACCATTTTTTTACAATTTTTGTCTGTCTGTTTGTTCCGGTTAATCTCTGAAATGGCTGGACCGATTTTGACGGGACTTTCACTGGCAGATAACTGAGGAGTAACTTAGGCTACTTTTATTTTAGGAAAACAAATAGTTTGTTAGGCGATACGAAGTTCGCCGGGTCAGCTAGTTTGGTATAAAACCAGGATTTTGTTCTATTTCTATAATCACCGTGATTTCTCTGCCTACAGATTTTCTTTAAAATTAAACCTACCCAAAAAATTCCGTCAAAAACATTACGAAAACATCTGAAATTAGGTACGGACAAGTTAGTTAACCTTTTATGGTTAACTCTAACACACGGGACCCTAAAAAGGACCCGTTCAATATGATGAATACGATACGAGTATCCCAATATACGGACGCAATACCAAATGACTACATTTACGTCAGCCCGCCGGATGTTATCACCGGATATCGGACACTCCATAAAAGTCACCGTTCACGTCACTATGATGCATACAAACGTATCGAGCGATACCTCTACTGCTATCTGTGGTGCGATTAAAAAAACGCCCATTAAACTACAGTGTGTATAATGTATCAATTACGTATGACAGAGTCTGACAGAGACGAATGATGCATAATAAATCGACATCACGGCAGGGCTATCAGTATCCACCATCATAGGTATAGGAAACACCATGCCATAACTATTCTATTTAATGCCATAACAGTCATATTATGTGGTCAATCATTAAGTAATGATATACAAAAAATATGTTAAATTCACTATCTAGATCCATTGAAAATATTTAAAAAAAAATTTACTAACATTGCGGTATCATCCCTTAGTTCCTTAGAAATTTTAATTAAACGTGCTAAGTTCAGAGTTTTCGTGATTTTGTAAATCAAGCCAAAAGAAAGAGCTTTTATCGACGACACTAAACTTATACAGTGTGCGCGTATACCTATGTCTAAATTAATATTAGCGAATTTTTAATACCAGTAAAAAAAATATAGATTTTTTCCGGTAGCGTTCATCCATTTACTACTGACATAGCCTGCCAATAAGAAAAGATTACTTAAGGGACGCCCATAAATTACGTGAGGAATTTTTAGCGATTTGCAGACCCCCCCTCCCTCTTGGTGAGATGTCGTGAGATTTGGCTCAACCCCCTCCCCACCTCCCTAATCTCACGTAATTTTTGAAAATATATGTTTCTAAATTCGACAAACTTTGGATGAAAAAAAATCAAAATGTGTTTTTATTATAATTATATCTTCATTTTTTGCACTTTGTTTTCGACGTGCAAGATCATATCCAGTACTTGTGCCATTTTAGTGAAGAAACATGTTTTACTTAATTTCACACTATTTTATTTCATGTTTCTTGCGAAAAAAAACGTGAGATATGTCGAGACCCCCAACGTAAGATTAGTTGAGATTCTGCTCAAACCCCTCCCCCCTAAATGCCTCACGTAATTAATGGACGCCCCCTTATTGAAGTTATGTACACTGGTACATAATATAATTTTA
This sequence comes from Thymelicus acteon, assembly GCA_951805285.1. NCBI lineage: Eukaryota > Metazoa > Arthropoda > Insecta > Lepidoptera > Hesperiidae > Thymelicus > Thymelicus acteon. The sequence goes on along the minus strand of OX638225.1, from coordinate 14,485,255 downwards.
TTGGCATATCAATACAGCCCAATAACCACTTACTATATACACTATGATATAATCATTATTATATTATTATATTTACCCTGCTTATTATTTATCATCGGCCACTTTAAACATGACATGGGAAATAACTGAACCATCTAACGATTATCTTCAACTTTATGCCGCAAATTTAAGGTTCAAATTAGCGTACGATTTCTAAAAATCTCCAAGGCGAACACGAAGGTGTAACGAATATAGATAAAATTGTAAATATAAGCCACGTGATTGATAAAATATCATATCATGTCCTCATTGTTGAGTGACCTTAGATACGTCTATCTGTTTGAAATGGCAGGGTTTTTTTACGAGTCGCAATAAAATATATTAAATACAGTATATTTAGGTGGGTACTATCTCAATTTAATCCTCCAGATAAAAAAATCTCCAATAATCCTACGATTAAATTCCTTCAAGATATATTATTGTATCGTTTTTCTTATTCTTAAACAGTATAGTATAATACTTGAAATATACTACCGAGACAGAAACGTGAGATGGAAAAAGAATATGAGTATTTTGTATTTAGGAGAACCGCAAAGGTTTTCTGTTAATATAGTGAATCAGTCATCAATCGCTGGTACACTCAAAAATTCATCAAAAATCTTAGGATTCTACATATCTATCGTCCGTTATCGCTGACAACGGACCGCTGCCGTCATCGATAACCCTACTTCCGCGTAGGACGACCCGAGATAGCGGATAGCGGGAGTTCGGCGATAAAACTATAGCGTTTACAATATTATACGAAGAAAATAAATAAACTTTAGTGCTTCTAAAATAACAGGAATTATTTTCAGTTTAGCGCAAGGCTTTCTGTCCATGTAGACTTCGTAGATGCACTTCATATGCACGCTATAGTCAAAAGACATGCCCATGATAATAATACAATAAATGCGTATTGTAATCCACTAATAGGGTTCTATTAAATAAATACATCATTTTAGTGATTTTTACTCACTGTCATCATGCCTATTGTCGCTTGCTTGCGTCTTGCGTAATCAAAGTACGAAATTTGTCCACGGAGCAGTATCGTCGCGTTTGCCTATTGCCTTTCTTTCATTATGCAGCTTGCATGCAATCGTCAAATGAAGCGCCGTGGACAGATGAAGATGACCTGCTGACCCTAAAAGGATAACTCTTTTTACACCTTTTTTGAGAACCCTATGCCATAGCGCCCCAGGCTACATATCATTAGGACAGGAAAGGTCTCTAAATATGTTCCCAATTCCCATGAATAGTCGATATCCGAAACAGCGGGTTACACAAAATATCCGCCCATATCCGGCGAGATAAGCGCAGCATCCATCGGTTCCTGGAACGAGGCGGCATTCAAAGCAGGAAAAATGTACAATAAGCTACGTGAAAACCACTAGGCACTTACTTCGCATTGTTAATAATTGGCTGCCGGCTGCCTGTAACTGTGAACAAAAATAGATTCTATTAATTAACAATACAACATTCAATATGGTTTCTATAATTATTCATAATAGGAATATTATTAAGGTCTTACAGAGTTTTACAGAGTATATAATATTTTATTTTTTTATGCTTTTAGCAGGCAAACGAGCAGACGGGTCACCTGATGGTAAGTGATCACCGCCGCCCATGGACATTAGCAACACCAGGGGCGTCACCAACGCGTTGTCGGCCAAGAAGATGACGATAGACCCCCTTCTTGAAGGACCCCATGTCATAGCTTAGAGGGAACACCGATGCAGGAAGTTTGTTCCACAGTTTACACGTACGAGGTAGAAAATTACTTATTAATAATTATTTATTACACAATAAACAAATGCAACAGAATGTAGCTTCACGGGACTCCCAATTAGGTACAGTGTGTTAACTAGTGTCAATGGTACAAAATAAATAAAACTCTCACAATCGTACGTCGCGCAGTTGTAGCAATTAATAACTGCATTGCGTTGCATAATTGAAAGACACAGCGACCTAGTTATATACACTTATTTTAATTTTGCTTTTATGTATTTATTTTTATATTATACAATTTTGCAGACAAATCCATATACGTATATCTATCTATCTAATCTAATACCTTTAAACGAAAAATTCTTGTATACATGTATTTTCTGAGTCTCGGAAACGGCGGCAACGATTTTCAAGAAATTTAGTATGCAGGGGGTTTCGGGGGCGATAAATCGATCTAGTTAGGATTCATTTTTAGAAAATGTCGTTTTATCCGTGTTTACAGGCAATGAAAAACTGCTACAATAGACTCTTCCTGACATCTATTGGCGAGTAGCAATACTAAAACTATGTCAGTAGATGGCATCGTTAAGCAACACTAAGCCAATTATTTCCAAAAAACACGATTTACCAAAAAAAATGCCCAGCAAAGCTCGGTCATAAGAGTACTGTATGTTATGCAAGCACCGGTGACTTTGTCGTAGCCGCGTCGTATGCAATCAATATTCGGCACACGCGGGCGTGACAAGAGACATTTACGGAGATATCACAAGGAAGGTTGTTTCGAAACAACGATTAAATTGTCGTGTGTGGACAGCGGAAAGTGCCAGGTAATAGTGGTCATTCTAGTTTTTTTCACGTCTATATATACGGTGGCAGTAATCGCTTAAAAAGGACGTTAAAGTGCGTTAATCTCAAATTTCAATTTATTTCAGTTGTGTATTCATGATTGTTCGAATTATAGTATAATAATACTCTTGCTCGAAATTCGACTGTACAACTTATTCGTTATCCAGGATTGTTGGTCAAAGTCTTGAATTCCTCGTACGTAAAATATGCGTAATAACCATAAATTTTTAAATTAAAAAGCCCACGATACTTTTATTTCACCAAGCTAGAAACCATCTCGACACCTATGGCTTTTGATTAAAAAAACCGCATCAAAATTGGTTCATCCGTTTAAGAGCTACGATGCAGACACAGACAACACAGTCAGACACGTAAACCTTACAACACCCTTTTCATTATTTGCGTCGGGGGTTAAAAAGGAATAATAAACTTCCTTTGTAAAATACAATTTTTACACTGGCCACGTGTGAACCGATAGACTTCACCGACTTTTGATAACATTCTAAAACTAGAATTATCAACCTATTCAGTTTTCCTTATAAAGTTTTCCTTAACTAAAATAAATGATCAGCTAAGTGACCTGACTTATTAGTATTAGTTAATTAAATCTACTTATTTATTTAAATTTACTACGTCTATGCCATAAAATACTAATCACTAAATGAAACAAAGTAGATAATTTATGGACACATAGTTTAACGATTTTATGAGTTCTCAGTACGAACACAGACGTATCTTTCAGAATTAGATTAGTCACATATATGGTACCTACAGTCCTACAAATAGTCAGTCCATAAATCAGCGGCTACTAGATACTGATCAAGTATTGGCTGAATAAGATTAGGCATTAGAGTACTGAGATACTCAATTGTAGCAAGAGTGGGTTATGGGAAGAGGTTTATGGGAATTAGGTCTCACCATTCAGCTTCTTTGCTCGTTGATCTATTTTGTTAACCAACAGATCAGACCATAATATCTTTTCTGTGGTGGTTGTAAGGCGATAGCGCCTATTTTTGGCCCGCAACAATAACACAACAACTTACAAAAAAAAACATTATTTATGACAAAAGCCGACGAACATATTTTGCATATTATGTAAATAGCCATAATTTATTACTTCAATCAATCCCATACACAGTTCAAACATAGAACGTATCAAGGCATAAATTATTCTAAAAACATGTTTTCTCATACGTTATCAATATCGATAACATAACCACGTTAAATATTTTGAAAAAAAAATTTGTTCTGTTTGATTATTATTAGTATAGATTAAACCTTTTATCTATTCCATTACTAGTGTCAAGGTGAACTAATCTATCGAGGTATCTATTCGTTATAAACATTTTAAAACTTTTGGTACGCTGTATGTAAATTGTAAACTAAATAGGTCAATAATATGATTAAAGATAAGAATAAATTTATCTGTATAATACTTAAACCTGCTAATTTTATCACTAGTTCAAATAAATAATACTTTCACCAGAATTAAAAATATTGTATTCATTGTGCGCCTATATCAATTCCTTATACTCGTAGGCTACGAGTACTCGTAGGTCATGTTTTAGAATTTTCGTATTTCCATACAGAATTTATTTGTTTATTAATTTATGTGTCACTTAACAAAAAAAGCGGCCAAGTGCGAGTCGGACTCGCCCATGAAGGGTTCCGTTGCAGCAAGTAACATAATATAAAAGTTCTTGTAGTTCGTTGTAACTTTGATCAATGTTTTTTGCGGTTTACGATTTATGACGTATTAAAAAAAAACTACTTACTAGATCTCATTCAAACCAATTTTCGTTGGAAGTTTGCTTGGTAATGTACATCATATATTTTTTTTTGTTTTATCATTCCCTTATTTTAGAAGTTACAGGGGGGGGAACACACATTTTACCACTTTGGAAGTGTCTCTCGCGCAAAATATTCAGTTTAGAAAAAAATGATATTAGAAACCTCAATATCATTTTTGAAGACCTATCCATAGATACCCTAAACGTATGGGTTTGATGAAAAAAAAACAAAAAAAAAACCCAAAATTTATTGTTTTTTTTTTCTATTTTTGTGTGAAAATCTTAATGCGGTTCACAGAATACATCTACTTACCAAGTTTCAATGGTATAGCTCTTATAGTTTCGGAAAAAAGTGGCTGTGACGGATGGACGGACGGACGGACGGACGGACGGACGGACGGACGGACGGACGGACGGACAGACTGACAGACAGACAGACAGACAGACAGACAGACAGACAGACATGACGAATCCATAAGGGTTCCGTTTTTTGCCATTCGGCTACGGAACCCTAAAAAGGACAGAGAAAGAGTAAACTTAATGCCTAATGTCATAATCTACCAGTTAAATGTGTGGTGGAAAGGACTGATGGCAGGTGTTAAAACTATGTACTTACAGAGTATCATTATTTCCAAAACTAACTTGAGACTTTTAATAATTTTAACTAAAAACAACTCGTGTGGTAATTAGGTACATTCCCTTTTAAAACATCGGCTTACGGTACTATCAGCAACCACAGACATTCCACACACGGTAACTAGGTACTCGAAGTTGACGTAATCCATTCTCATTTGAATACATGCGTCCATTTATAAGTTTCTAGGTATTGTAGTTAAGTATTTTCCTTAACTACGAATGTGTTACAAAAATACGAATAGGTATATATTTAAGTAAAAGCACAGAAGAAATAATAGTACTAATAAATAAGTACAGAAGGCGCACTCCGAAAAATTCCAAAAAATCATTTAAATAAATAACGACTCTTGCCCCAACGCAATAAAGTGTAATTCAGATCGCACAGCGCTAATCAAAAACGCGTAATGAGTTGCCTTCCTTTCTAACACTATCGCTTATCCTCTCTGGCAATGTCATGGTTGTCTTTTTGAAGGAATAAAATGAATCTGAAAGTTTAGTGCCATGTGTGATGACATAAAGAAAGTGAAATTTATAAAAAATAATTCATTTTGTATTTTTTTCTGAAAGTTTAATTTTTAATATGTGTAATAGATTACGAACGTATGACAGCCATTATGAATTTTCTGAATTAGTAAGACACGTAGTATGCGGCATGTACTTGTAACGTCATAGCTAAAATGAGGAGTGCGCCAGGCTTGGTAAAAGCTAAAAATTTTACTCAGTAGTTTTGCGTAAAGTTAGATAGAGGAAATGTATTCTTCCATTACTAATCAGAAATACGTCAATTAAAAAAACACTCAACTCCCGAAATAAATACAAAACAAATCACCAAATCTTTAGGACAACTATTAATTTATCACACAACAAGTTAGACTGCAGTAAAAAATTGAACTGAACACCCGCTGTGCTAAGCATTGCTGTTAAATATAAATGGACAGTGTGAACATAAAGAATAAAATGCAATTTAATCTATTTGTACCAATTTGTTACAAACTATAGGCCTTTATTACATTTCACCTTTAAATACGCTAAATTTCACACTCCATACACGTATCATGCTTAAATAGAGGTGGAAACATTTCTCTTCACGTGCCATGCCAATATAATTGATTCTTCGAAAATTACATAAACCATGAACAACCGCTATTATTAGATATGACGGTGACACCTGATACTATGAATCTGGGCCGTTCGGTATGATGACATCGTGGTAGCGCCACGTCTAGAATTGTAACGACTATTAACTATGATAAGAATTAATTATTAACTGTGCTGCACTAGTCATAAGTTAACAGGAGGACTCGTTATAATTAATGTAGGTGTTGGAAGAATTTATTTACTGGTTTCCATCAATCACTAAAACGTTACGACATTGTATAAAATACTAGTACAGCTGCTCCTAAGAATATAAGAGGGTGTGAGTCGCTAGATCCATACTGAGTCCAATACACCAATGAACATCTGTTACAAACCTCGAATAGGACTGTAGTGAAATTATGTATAAGGCCAATGGTAAAGAACCACACATCATAAAGGTAATTAATTGTATGGTAATAGGATGGTTATTACAGATGAAGTTTTGCATCCAAAATGCAATCAAAACATGACAAAAGATTGCAATAACAGGAGCGACATCGTGTCATTTGATAAAAATATTAACTAAAAATCTTCCACCGGTAAAGGTGAAGTTCCATATTTACGCGTACCAACAACCACTCACACTATGAACATGATACACCAGCTTCCTGCTTTAGCACTGATTGACAGAACTTTCCCTCTATTTGTTCCCGTATATTCTCTAAAATAAACAGCAACGCTTCCTTCTGAGAACTTAAGCAAAAGAAAGAAAATAAAACCTGAACCAGATCGAAACTTCATCAGTGCATACTGCAGGGTCGTGCAATATTTTAGAGATTTCGTCAGATCTTAAGAAACAAAACAAAATACTCTGTTAAGTATTGATAAATTAAACCATTAAAATACAGACAAACACCGTGATCTTACAGAATTTGACAGCAAAAATCGTGAGTATTCATTATGACTACCGACACGTGGAATCGTGGCCATCCGAGCCGTTGGTGACAAGGAGTCGTGACTAGGGAGTTCAGATGTACACCTTCACAATACGAGAGGAATGTTATAAATAATGGTGTCGCGGCGTGTCCTATCACTTTTATAAGACGTTGCTTTCACTTGACACTTGTCCAACTTATCTTTTACACCACGACAACCAATTTTGTTCCATAAGTTTTTTTTATTATCGCCCAAAGCTTAAAAGCAAAGCGATGCTGTTAGGGCTATTCATTAAGAAAATTCGTTATCTACGCTACGTTATCTATAATTTCAGTTGTTACTTTCGTCATCTCTAATTTTAACGGTCTCTTAATTATTCAAATTATGTCGCCAATTGAATTTGCCGAAGAGCTATCGGAATACATTTCAACTTCCTTCTAACTTTCCTACATCATTTTCCTTGCGGATAAATCAGTTACCTAAACAGTGGGACTTTTTTCAATTTTCCTGTTCAAGTACCTAAACTTAGCTTGCGTCTTTGCTACGATTTAGGCGTCGCGGCGTTGTCACTTGACTCACCATCGCCCACATAGTGATCCAACGGCTTTGTCACCAAATGTAGGCATCGACAGTTTAGAATTAATTGTGGAAGTATATAACGAACTTCCAGATAACCTACTTGAACTTGCTTCCTCTGATATTCAAAACAATTATTTTGGGGAAAGATTTATTTCAATTTTTATAGAAGAATTGAAGATTTTTTAATACAAATTTTATTTCACTGTCACAGACGTTCAGTTGCTTTCCAAGTACCCATGAAGAATTAAAGAATTATCTACAAATAAATTATTCATTGGAAAACCTAGACCGGTGATATTTATATTCCTATAGTATGCAGGGAGTGTAAATGACAAATAACCCCGTTAAATAAAGATATAATCATAGACAAGCGGAAGAAAATGACATAAATGTATAGAACCATAACGACGTGGCACGTCATAGTATGATAGATGATGGAGAACTCAGAATATATCGCATACAAATAGGGTCACCAGACGGAACATTGAAAACTGAAAAATGCCTAAGAAAGTTCAGAGACGCTATCGCAAATATAATCAATGCTTTTGTGGAACAAAACAAATCAAATATGAATGATTATTCTTAAAAAGTTTTACCTAAATTACTTGAGAAAAATAATTACATCCAATTTGGTGTGGTGTAGTGTACTTCCAGAAGCGATAGTACACGGCACCATATTTGTTACAAAAATAACCTGAGATTTCTAAAATTCGGCGGAAGTCTTATGAGAAATCCAAAACTTCTGAAAACTGAACCTTTGGTGGTAACCCTATAACAAACGAAAAAAGAGGGAACTATTTAGGCGTAGACATTGTGTGTAACGAATTGCGCCCGCAGCTTCCCATGCGTGAATCGTACTATCAAAATGGCAAAGAAAGGGTAAGGCTGTAGAAATCAACCGCTTTTTCTCACCCTCCGGCGATAAATATTGGCACATCATCAATACAATCGCCTAGTACTTTATTGCTTATTTATATTGATCAGTATTTACTTGTACCGTTAGGTTAATAATGGTAATACTTCTAATCTTAATCATTAAATATTTTTATTAATTAATTTGTTTTATTGTTTACATTTTTTTTCTTGCCTCTACAAAACGGGAGTATTTACTTCATCCCGTTTTTAAGGTGTATATACAGACAGAAAAAGCTCGGATAATTCCGATTTTAGGATTGTCAAAAAAAATTAAGGTTAAAAAAAACAAAGTCATGGTTATATATTTTAACCGAGCCCCGATTTGTGTACGATCTAGTCATGTCACAACATGATATCTAGATAACGCCAAAAAAGTTGATCACGTCAAAGTTAAGAGTAAATAAACCAAATGCAACTGTAATGAAACTTGACCAAAAATTTACTATTTTAAATAATATCAATTTATAAAAATTTTAGAGCCGAACCTTCAATTTATTTCTCAGCTATTTTATAGAACTGGTCTTTTCTATACATTGCTATAGACGAGATGCGTCAATCAATATTATGGAAAATTACGTATAAAACCACAGACACGGCCTTGAAATTTTTTCAATACTAATTATCAAACCACACCAAACACGCGAAGGATATTGACATAATGTACATGCGTCACTGAACTCTGCATAGTTCACGCTGCGTCTAGGCAGGTGATAAGAATATCGAAGACACCAAAACAACACGCCAAGATTCGTCAATTACGACATACCACCGCGTGCCAGTCACAAATCTAGAGGGCGAAGACGTCACCGCCCGTCACGCTACACGCGCAAAAACCGAAGATCAACGGCCGGTGATGCCGCCCTTGAACTTGCAGGACACGTGCCAGCCGAACGTTCACATATCACTCTAAATGCCAATACATCAACGCAATAATATGAACGAGCCAATGCTACGAATCCATCGTTCATCTGAACAGATTTGGAGGACCACGCAGACGAGAAAAATCTCGCGAATTCTTTCATTCTCTATAACAAATCGTCGTTCTCTATAAAAGCGTACCAAAAAATTGTATTATTACACCTAAACACACAGTCATGGCAACGGTTGCTCCAAGATTATTTTGATATCGAAATGTAACAAAGTTTTTGTGAACAACGATGGAGATAAAAGCAAATTTGCTCCATTCTTAAAAAGTCAGACAATACACAAAAAAATGTAAAGTATGCAAAAAGAAGATAAGAATTATAATGATGCTACAGTTTTCTTGCAGCCAGTGAACATAACAAACAATCTGGCGGTCGTGAAAACATCCAAACCAAACTACAGAGCACAAAAATTCTTAAAGTTTCGACTCAGACGTCTTAATTTTGCAAGAACGTCCCAAACTTACAGTAAATATTTCTTATCGGAGTCTAGGATTTATTGGTGCCGAGATGTGATGTTTTATTGACTGTCATTTGAAATGCTGCGCTGTAAGTATTTGTTAAATTAGAAAAAAACTAGGGGGTCTTTTTTGTAAACACAAAGATGCCGCTAAAACTTTATTAGCATTGCCACTGTATTGCCTAATGTTTATAATTTAATGACAGTAGTGAGTGTTTAAAACAACAATTATATCCAACTTTACTATATTGACATTTTCACATCGAACAACAAGGACACATTCAGACAATCCTTTTTAAATGAACAATGGTAGTCATTTCGAAAAAAAAAACAGAAACAAAAAATGAGTTTCATAACCTGGGTATCAATACTATCAATTTATACGTATTCTGGGTAAAAAAGTATAAAGGAAGCATGAAGAAGTCATGAGAAAGTGCAAAAGGGATCCAGATTTGCGGTTTTCTCGCTTCACAGGAATCAGCACTCGACCAAAATGATTACCCAACTTATCTAGACCAAGGCCCCGGGTATCGAACCCGGAACTCGGCACCGACAGTTAATATTCAAAGTGAGCAATGCATTTTTTATTTGAGACACGTGTCTCGTTGTTATCAAAAATAGTGGACGTGAAACAATCCTACAGTTTGTTATTGTGCGTTTAGTTCGTCCAGGGACCAGGATAATTTAAAGTACAACATGTCATGCGGTCTCAATAATAAACATGTTGACAAATTCAAGAATGACTTTTAAATCATACATTATTAGCATATAAAAAGGACACGATAAAATACTAAATAGGCACTAAAAAGGGGCTAAAATGGGGTTCCGTTTCGTAATATCACAAGGTACAAATTGGCGTTTTTTTATGGAAATACCCGGCAAATGAGCTGACGATCCACCTGATGGTAAGTAGCTATCGTCACCCATGAACATCAGCAACACCAAAGGCATCAATGATGCGTTGCATGCCAACAAAGAGAGAAGAAAAAGAAAGAAAGAACTGGCTCTCAAGCCCCCAGCCGGAACACGACGAGAAGCCCATGGAGAAATAATAATAGTAATAATGATATTAATTAACAATTAAAATCAATATTACCAATATAATCCGTCCGCGGGGCCCTACCACCAGCGGATTTAGTCACATCCCATCCCCATCCCGGATGGCGTGGGATTAGGGTTAGTATTCTTACCCCAATACGGCATAAAGCGTAGCTCGTAGAGCATAAAAGACTTTAAATTTAAAGACCATGCAGCTGTAACATGATATTTTTTTGTTTTTGGCATATCCAGGTGTAAAGAAGAAAATAATTTTGGACCTATAAATTTAAAATAAATTTATTTTATAACAATTTATGATAATAAAAAGTTAACTTTTGTATCCAGATGTTCAATTAGAGAAAGTTCAATGTGACCGGCGCACAAACAGACAGGCACATTAATCCTCAGTAGGTTGTAGATTTCCGTTTCTTTTTCAACAGAAGTACGGAACTATGGAACAGTAGCAAACCAGCAATCCATTTTTTACCTAATAATTCTTGACAAAAAATAACAGACCTCAAAATTAATTAAGGGGTAACTGAAAAACTACTCGTCAGATTTCGCTCAAATTTAGGTCCCACACAAGACAAGCACCAGCTTTTGATTAAAAAAAGAATGATCAAAATCGGTTCACCCAGTCGAAAGTTCTGAGATAACAAACATAAAAAAATACAGTCGAATTGAATACCTCCTCCTTTTTTGAAGTCTGTTAAAAATATACATATAAATATAGGATGTTTTATTTTTCACATTTCTCCAGTTTGGTTTCCGGTTCAAGATTAAAATTAGGATTAAGGATAGGATAGGATAGGAAAAAAGATTAAAATCAGGTGATTTTTCAAAAATCTTTGAATGCAGTTTTAATTATTTTTGAAAATAAAGGAATGTTTCCTTTCAGTAAAATTTTCCATCATCAATATTCAGGGTACTTTTCTTCCAAATACCGTTTTTTATTTGCACTCTATATATGAATAGATATCGACAAATCATAGATTCTGCCTTAAGCAACGATGTCTATTAATTAAATAGACCTACATCGTTTACGAATGACTTTTTATTTTTAGTCCGCGTTGGGGTACCCTAACACGAAATTTACCTATGGTACAATGGATCGGTCGTCGTCAGTCGTAACGTTGTTACCACACCAACCGATCGATGTCATCATCGACGAAAGAATGGACCAGTCGAGTTTCGTCAATCGACAGTCGATCGATCGTCGAACAGAATTGTATCGAACGTTATCCTTCGAAAAGTCGGAGCCACCGCATCAATTGATCGATCGTTGATCGTGTATGGGCAGTAGAATTTATAACTCGTTCTACATGATGAATCAAAACATCGTTAAGAAGCCTATATGCTAAAAGTTTTCTAATTTCTATCATCTGTAAAGACCACAATTGATAACTTATTTATTTGTTTGCTTACAACCCATATTAATTTGTTTATCATCCAATAGCATTTATAAGGTCACTCACTGCTAATACTAAAATGCTATTATATTACACTGCTATATGTACGAGTACTGGGTCATTCTGTGAATATCCAAATTATATTAACAGTATAAAGGATTATAGAACTTTAGAGTCAGTCCAGCAAGGCTATTCTGTTTTGTAACTCGAAAGCGGAATCCGCGATGAGTGTCAAAATCCTATCTTTAGTCGTTTGAAGTTTGACACTCATCGCGGATTCCGCTGTCGAGTTACAAAACAGAATAGCCTTACCAGTTTTAGAAAAATAAAGTCCAGTTTTTTCTGTTTGTTCTGAGGGCAAAACAAGACTGACTCTAAAACTGGACTCAAGTTTCATTCATTAAATGTCTGTCAGGGAAAACTGATCCTTCGTGCGATTTAATTCCGTGGTTGAATGAAGCTCACACCCAAATTTATTCATGATTCAATTACGATGATTGATCACGAGTTATTGGCTTTTTAAATGAACGAACACTTGGTAATCTGTTAATTTAATGTCAAATTAGAACTGTCAACGTGTAAATGAAAAAATGCGTTATTGATGATGACGATATTAGATAAAAAATATAATATAAAAAAAAACCAGGACACTGAAACATGTGCAAAAGATAATTTTAGAGGTATACGGCATTATAATATGCAGTGCATAACAACAATATAATGAATGAATGAAATAAATGTATGAAATAAACAATTTAACAAACATATCGCGTAAAATTGCGTTGGTTAAAATGGCGTTGAAAATCACCATATATTTGAATCTATTGGTGGTGAAGTAACCTCTAGGCCTCCTGACTTAAGTGGAGACCTGTGCCCTGTAATGGGCCGCGAAAAGGTTGAAGCCATAAGCTCTCAGCAAACTCGATTAAGATTAAGCAAACTTGATATATGCACAATAGTGGAAAAATATTATTCGAGTGCTTTTTCATTTTGGTACTGGATTCGAACCTACGTCGGGTGCCAAAACCTAATGGAAACCTCTAGAAATCACTACAATATTTTTCCCAATAATATACAAATGTAAAGCGAACTGTGACACACCTAGCGGCATACCCCTTGATTAAATGCCAATTCTACTACGTTTGATACTGATAACCTTGAACCCTGAGGAAGTTGGCAAGAGATTAGACGTGATGAAACACTCTTCATAAAGATCTTGTATGCAAATGTAGACTCGAGTATAACAGACATGTCTAAGGTTTACTAAGTTGCTAAAGAAAAGTCATAAACGGAATAATAAAATTGGGAAATCAGTAGCAAAATAAAAATAAAATTTAACAACCGTATTAATGTTAGTTGATCGTTTTTCCTCTTACAAAACACCGTCGTCCAGATCTAGTTACAAAATTGTAATAATTACATTAAATAGAAATATTTCGAAATATCCGCAAAGATATTTTAAGCGTTGTACTAATGACTGGCCAGTGTTTCCTGTGGTAATAGTCAAAGAAAGCTGCTCCCCAGTCATTGACAGCGATCCCTTTCTTTTCTTGGAGTCGGACCAAACTCTGAAAAAGCATTCATGTTACTGGTTTATGTGTTTTATTAATGTCATGAATATTTTTATCTCGAACTGTCTCATTATGTATGAACGTTCATGTCGTTATGTAAAAATACTTTATTATTCTTATTTTCTGGTACTTTTTTAGAGTAATTATAATTATTAATATAACGACTAATATAAATTATTACATAACTAGCGTTATGCACGCGGATTTGCCTGTGTTTTTCGGGATTATAAGTACCAAATGTTATTCCAGATCTTGGTTCATTATATTAAAGATTATATATCAACATTACTGAGTTAATAAATAAATAATTAAATGTGTTAATGTAAGAACTTCTAAGCCAACTTTAACTAAATAACGTATAATATTTCATTAACAAGTAGGTAATACCACTTGACTACGTCATGTAGGATATTCAACTCCATATTTTAAAGTGTTCCAAGAAAATATAATATCCATAAGCCGATTGACCGCTCAAGAGCCTCTCAAGCGAGACTTCTTCATAATTATCTTTTCTAACACCTGTAGTGCGATTTTACTAATGTAACACTACAACCATCGTATTTCCCTATAAGCCAATATGACAGCCAAAATCTGAGTCTGAATCCGAAAATTAATAATTTTATGTCAATTATCATTACGAAACTATTAAAAACTGCGTATAATATGCGAAAAATGTGTTAGTAATTCAAAGCCAAGTCCTTTTGTGTCAATTATTAATTTTCGTATTCGGACGGAATTTGTACGGATTCTTTTCTCTTCATAATATTTGTATCTAGACACGCGGCAGCGTGTCCAGGCAAAGTTCAAAAAAAGGGAACTGGTAACGCAGCGCCATGTGTAATATTACAGGAAACCATTTCGAGTTCGAGCGAGAGCGAGAGCCAAGTCAAACATAGAGCTTGAATTTCACGATCTTATGACTAAAATTTTAGGATTCTCTACTCAGAACTTGGCACCGTTTTAGATCTCAATTGTTTTTTTGATCTTAGCTCTCATTTCACATTTATGTTCTTGATAACATCAATCCAGATTTTCTAGATGATGATAAACAAATATTATCAAATATGAACGTCGAGTAACTTCCAAATATCAATTGTAACCCACACATCCGCTATTTCCCAGTCCACAAGCAACTAACAATGCCCGTCAATGGCATTACTAATAGAATTCCCGATAAAAGCTCTTCAATGAATACGGACCACTATCATACGGAAGTACCAAATGAACCGGTTCCCAAGGGATCACAGTTCGCAATCTTTCATTCTCAATGATGACCCCCGCTAATAGAGCGAATAGAGACCACTTGCAACCAGTGACGTCAACTATCGCAGACGATATGCTGTGTCATTCGGACGGCACGTCGAGTTGAAGTCACAATAGTGATGAGTGAAAAGGAAGAATTTAACACACCGATAATAGGCGTGAGCGTGGCAAAAATACGATGTGCAATAGGCCGTGTTAAGAGCTACCACTCATTATTGACTTATGTTTAAAGACTCCTGCAGATCCAATTGGTAGTGACACCGTAGAAAAGAAGTAGGTCAAAAGAGATGTCTCCAAAGGATCGGGCGAGGGTGAGACGCGTTTCAAGAACTCTTAAAGCGTTTCGGTAAGACCATTGAGGATAAGAGCGTTGTAAGGTCATACATATCAATCTAATACCTTTAAACGAGCAATTTTTGTATTTAAATATACGTATGTATATGTATAAATTCTCGGAATCTCGGAAACGGCGACTACAATTTTCATAAAATTTAATATGCAGGGGTTTTCGGGGGCGATAAATCGATCTAGCTAGGATTCATTTTTAGAAAATGTCGTTTTATCCGTGTTTTCAGGCAATGAAAAACTGCTCACCATTGACTCTTCCTGTTATCTATTGGCTTGTAATAATACTATTATTATTGGGAGCAACTAACTGCTTTAACGACACAGAGCTACTTCAGTAGATGACATTGTTAAGCAATATCAAAATACCGAGCAAAGCTCGGTCATCCAGATATTTAAACTATAACTGTGAACATGTAACATATCTCAAAATAATTTGAAAGACCTGCAATATTTAGAGTTTTCTCTCGACATCAAAAATAAACATTTTTCATCAGAAGAATAATTTCTTGAAACTTGACCACTGCATGAAATGACCGTTTTATGAAATTGTTAATTCTTTGTCAATTTCTTTCAAGCACTACACATCCACATACCAAATTAGTGGTCACATAATCATAAGACCTGCTTTCGAAGCGGCCATTTTCAAGTCCGTTTAACTAATCGGCAATATCAATATCCTTGAACTTGGATCTTGGGTCGAAACTATTTATATTTCAACACCCACGATCAAAGCCAACACATAAACTTCAACAGTGTCAAGGTTACCGATAAAACGACGATTCACAAATTCACATTGCTTTTAAAGATTTGGAGTGACACTAAGTGGCGCAGCTGAAATTTCATTCGCAAGAGGTAGATTTCAGTTTGCAGCAAGTATTCGTTAATAAAAGAGAAGAACAAATTTTGACTTCATTGGGCTTCATGGTCGATTGTTTAATATTCTGGTCTGCTGATTTACAGGGCAATGGAGCAAATCCCTTCTATTCGAGTTTTTCTTCTAAAATCGAATATTTAATGTTGAAATTGAAAAATTTTAATTGTTCCTCTAACCTATTATTTCTTCTGTGCTCTGACTTAAATCACACAGCGAACATTCCGTCCAATGCGTTCGCAAAATCAATAAAAGCGACCGTTAGTAATCAACTTTGGTGCTTTCTAAATGTGAGTGCTTGGATTGCGTCCAAGACCTAAATATTAGTGAACGATGTGGCTACACAAGATCTGTTGTTAGCTTCAACGGTTGTTTCTTTATCTATATGACTTTGGTACAATACTCGATATTTTTGATGCAAAATGTTAGCTGGATCATCATCTGTTACCACTTTCTTTATACACTAGGTTACACTACAATTATTTTCGTTTGGAAAAAAAATCTGATTAAGTTAAGTAGGATAGAGAACAAACAGATATCGACTAAACTAATCGTTTCACATAACACAAGAATGTTGTATTCGTGATTTGTGTATAGGCATATCGAAACTCAGCCAAAATCCCCCAGAGTTCTGATTGCCTCTCAGAAAAATTCAAAAAAATTTAATATAATCGTAACGTGAACTTCAGTCTGGCAGGGGTCACCTTGTCCCTAAATCTCGACGCTAGGTAAATATTTACGTCGAGACGTAATTCACCTAGAACTTTCTGTTCGCCTCTTGAGACGCTTGAGACGATTTAATTTGTCTCTTCCAGTCTCCTTCACGAACCTTTAAACAAATCGAATGTCAATTCTCCGTCTCCAAAAGTACAAGGATATTAGTATATTTTAAAATAGGTACCATTTAATTCTGTTTATTTATGTTTATTTGTTATTGCTAATTACTTTAAGTTTACAGAAAGAACTGACGAAAATCAACCGTACGTGATACTAGTACAGTACATAGAGTACTTTTCGTGTCTACATGGTTGTTCACATTTGAGAAAGCCCAGGGGCCCGGGGAATAATTTGCTGCGTCATTACAAGTTTTTAAGTGACTTAACACAGATGTACTAATTGGTTATAAACGATGTTGTGGTCTCCACGGACGCTAACATAATGTGAAAATTTGATTACAATTAATGTAACCTAAAAACATCATAATCAAAATGTACGCAGTAATACTTTAAATAAAATGTAAATAAAGTGTCTCTTTCCATGTAAATGGATTCGTGTAAATCAACACTTAGCGAATTAACAACATCACACAGTTAAGTCGCATCGCACGAAACGGCTAAAGCAGAACGAGGCAATGGTCGTTCAAGTCCCAAGTTCCTAAAATTCTTACGAGGTATCTAACATAGCGTTTTGGCTGCTAAACGTCTAATCTCGATCTCCCGTTCAAGCCACAAGAACTTCTATGGTATTACCCAAAGGTTGATTATGCTCTAACCTCTCGAGAACTCATCACGTTTCGGATCCAAGTTTGGGCTATAGAGAATTTCGCGTGTCGGTCAAAGCCGCGACCTTGACTGGGTACGGACGTCTCGCCCTTGACCGCTGGAGTGTCACGCCGGCCCACGTACACCGCGGACGCCATAAACTATGGTGAGAACTACACAAATGGAATACGAAACAAAGTAGCATTAGGTAAAAATTAAGCGTTAAGCTCCCGAGCAATTATGGTTCGTTTGCAGTGAACGTAGAGCTCTTTTTGGCTCCATCAGAGAAAGAGTGTGTAGCAACATTAGCAACGTTGTTAGTAGGACCGAATAGTGGGTAGTGAGGAAGTGGACTTCCGTAATGCATGTCCACATGTGATATGAAGTGTAATGGAAGAAAATGTGGGCCTGTCGCAAATCGTCCAGATATTATTAACAGAGCCAGCCTGATTAAGGATTCCCGTCCAGTCGAGCGGAACGTATCCTAAATATAAATTTCCGCCGCGGCTCCGGTACAGGAGCACTGAATGCTCTTACTGTTCACTAGGTAAGATCTCACGGCGAGAAGATAATGTGTTTTGAAATTGAATAGAAAACGATGGACAAAGGCAATTTTATGAATGAAAGGGGGACGAAAGATAAAAAAGAGACGTATAAGCAGAGATAAGGAAGTTTAAAGTAAAAAGGCACAACATATTTTTTTTGATAAACCGACATGCGAAATTAATGAACATAATACCTATCTATTTCCACTTGCTGTCAAACGAAGTTTCCGTGGCTCGTTTCTCGGCTGAGAAAGATAAATTTACTCTCCAAAATAAGTTTTTGAACAATATTAGTAAGTAGGTATAATTATAGTAGTTCAAATACCTATAACTTTTAATGTTAATCAACAAACAAGCCATCAGACGACTAATGGTTTTCACCTATAAACTTTCATGGCACCAAAACCACCATGAAAAATTTGGTGCCGGCTAAGAAAAAACCAGAAAACCCAACTTGGGTAACTGAGAAGAGAGAAAATGCATTGAATATAACCTACGTATGACCTTATGATGAAAGCTTATTATTACTCGGATGAATTATTAATTCTAATTCCTGATAGAAATTATGTTTTTTATTTTAATTGTGCCTTAACCCTGGTTGATAAAACTTTTTAAATTGGCATGTAATCACTAACAACCTATAACTATTCCAAATTAGTTTCGACGGAGAGCGTGTTAATTTAAAACGACTCATTCCAATTTAAACAAATTGGATGGTCAAGTCCGAACCGGAACCGTATGGACAGAGTTCTGTATTGTGTATCTGATAGTAATTTCTAATTAATATAATATAGCCCCGGTGTTTGTCTGTGATCGATTCTAGTAACTTTTTGGCCAACTTTCTGGTGTTCGACTGTAGTATGTTATTTTATCTTCAATGGGCATCAGCGTAGTTAATATTGGAAGGATCTCAGCGAAGGATTATAATGGACCATGAATTTTCAATCCGAGTAAGATGACAGCGCAAGAAATTGTAAGGGAAAAAATAAGTATAATATTATCTCATCGAGGTGTTTACACCTCACACCTTACAAAAACGAAAAATGAATCCCGCAGGAACATAACACTTTGTAGGACCTTATCTACTTACTTCTTATTATCGAAGTTACCTCCCATTTAAAATACATTTATTAGTCACCTAACCTTATTGATAATACTAGATTCGGAGAAAACTACATGACTCATGTATAGCAGAGACAGAAACAGGAAGGAGCTCAAATAATTATCATATTTCATCTAAGTTACAGAACCTCAAAAACAAGAAGAATGCAAAAAGGAATTAAGTAACAACTAAATCACCCAAGCGGTTCGATTAAGAGGCCGCGATTTAACATCTGACCTCAATCACGTTTGATTGAAAGCGACGTTACCGGCCCGTACAGTACAGTCCACAGATGCGATGTACGATGTATTACTAACTACCTATTAACATCTATGTATAGTTCCTGGTAAGAGCAATCACGATGTTACAAGGCAGATTTGACGGTAGGTACTTAGCCAAAGCTAAGATGAAATCAATAGACGATTTAAACGAGACGATGTAAGAATTACTGATACACGTGTAAATATCTATGTAAATAAATATCTAAATATCTATGTAAATAGTGTAGGTATCTATGGGTACGCAGACGATAGCACAGTGGTAGAGAGATACGTACCAAGTTCCAGGGCCAGTCGGGACGAAATTCAGTCTGAAAGAGAGGCCATGGTGGCTCGTGTGAATCTCACACTTCGGGCTGTGTCCGAATGGGGCGAAGCCAATCTTGTGAGATTCAACGCCACTAAAACGCAGACGTGTCTATTTACCGCCAAGAAGAGCCCGTTCACCTTGGCTCCTACTTTTCGGGATGTGTCCTTGGATTATACCGACTGCCTTCAGTTATTAGGAGTAGAGATATCCTCGAAACTCAACTTTGGGCGGTTCATCGAGACCAAGGCTAAGGCTGCTGCAAGGAAACTTGGTGTCCTTGCAAAGGTACAACGGTACTTCACACCTAGGCAACTCTTAACCTTGTACAAAGCTCAGGTTCGGCCGTGTGTGGAGTACTGTTCGCACATTTGGGCAGGCGCAGCCAAATGTCACCTTTCTGCTTTGGACTCGATGGAGAGACGTGCGAAGAGGCTCATTGGTGACCCAGTTTTGGTTGAGACCAATCTTCAAAGCCTCGAGCACAGGCGCAGAGTAGCCAGTCTCTCGGTTTTCTACAGGGCACATTTCGGAGAGTGTGCGCAGGAATTGTTTGAGATAATTCCCCCATCTCCGTTTCTCCATCGAACGACACGACGCACGGCGGGTATCCATCCCTTTGTCGTGAACATCCCGCCGGTACGAACGACGCGGTTTGCCTCGTCATTCGTTATACGCACCGCGAAGGACTGGAATAACTTGCCTGCGTCGGCGTTCCCGCCAATCTATGACGTGGATGTCTTCAAGAAAAGAGTGAATAGGCTTTTACTAAGTTAATGTGCTCACCATCTTGGACCACATCTCCACTTACCATCAGGTGGGATTGTGGTCAAGCATTAACTTATTAGTGTAAAAAAAAAAAAAAAAAAAAAATACCTTTTTTTGTACTAGTAGACTACTAGAGTACTAGAGAGAGGTACTAGAAATGACGAGCCACTTGGTAGTGACGCTTGCTAATGTCATTAGCGTAATGCTAATCAATTGCTAATCGTCTAATCGGTCACCGACTATTCATACATTTGAGAAATACACATGGTCATAAGGACGGTAAGGAAAAGTTAAAAAAGACAGTTAACTCGATAACCATTCTCTAGTTCCTACCGTAGACCGTAACCTTCGGCATTGATTCGACTCTTTAAACGTCACTTAAGACATCTTTAAAACAATTAACCATGATATTTTCCATTTGCGTCACGTTCATCTGTATTACTTTTACTTAACTCAACTGACTCACGATACGAATAACATATACATGGGCTGATCGTAAGATTTCCATGGGCTACTTGTAAAATTAACTGGATTATGACCTTATTTTCTTAAAAACGAATCGTAATACGCATACAAGTTGGCCAAGCTATGATGTTTGCAACATTTTGACAAGTTAAAATCGACCCGCCCGGGCATGTCCGCTTTGATCGGACACCGAAACAAGATGTTCGTTGCGATACTCTTTTTAGATACACTTTCAATGGACGTCCGGTTCAATACACCAGACGATGACATGTTCGCTCTTGTTGTTAAATAGCCCACCGCCTATGATTTTGCACATGTTCCGTTAGTTAGGGCTGCCAAAATGTCAAATTATTTATTTATTGTCACTTCAAAGTGAAGCAAAACGAGAGGCTAATTGTTATTGGTATCTTCTTTTCTGTGTTCTTTGTTGTGTTACATCAAAATCTACCAACCTAAATAATTTCGTTCCTTGTATAAATGTGAGGTAAGAAATCACGATAAAAAAGCGGCCAAGTGCGAGTCGGACTCGCTCATGAAGGGTTCCGTAGCAGCAAGTAACATAATATAAAAGTTCTTGTAGTTCGTTGTAACTTTGATCAATGTTTTTTGCGGTTTACGATTTATGACGTATTAAAAAAAAACTACTTACTAGATCTCATTCAAACCAATTTTCGTTGGAAGTTTTCATGGTAATGTACATCATATATTTTTTTTAGTTTTATCATTCTCTTATTTTAGAATGTTACAGGGGGGGGACACACATTTTACCACTTTGGAAGTGTCTCTCGCGCAAACTATTCAGTTTAGAAAAAAATGATATGAGAAACCTCAATATCATTTTTGAAGACCTATCCATAGATACCCCACACGTATGGGTTTGATGAAAAAAACATTTTTGAGTTTCAGTTCTAAGTATGGGGAACCCCCAAAATTTATTGTTTTTTTTTCTATTTTTGTGTGAAAATCTTAATGCGGTTCACAGAATACATCTACTTACCAAGTTTCAACAGTATAGCTCATATAGTTTGGGAAAAAAGTGGCTGTGACATACGGACGGACAGACAGACAGACAGACAGACAGACAGACAGACATGACGAATCTATAAGGGTTCCGTTTTTTGCCATTCGGCTACGGAACCCTAAAAATGAAGATAAGACCTCAAATGAGAAATCCGGTGTTCGTTACTATAATATTAGGCATCCAACCTTAGAGTATACACAAAATTACTTTACTCTAAGCATCCAACCATTTATTTCCCATAGGCAACAGAGCCGTATCGCTCCGTTACTTTACTGTTTTTTACTATTTCTCGACTAGATATTTAAAAAAAACTCATTACGCCGCATTCATAGCAAACCATTTTCCATAGTAGTTCATCACGCGCAATAACAACCGAGCAACGAGAATTTCCACCACTAATTCTAAGTGGACCTCTTTAGTAAATTGCAACACTTAAAGTAATTAAATCGGTAACATAATGTACAGCCCTACACGGAGTACAGTTCGGTTTGTTTCAGCCGTGATGGCCGCTTCATCTGACGACATGACAACGACATCTCTTGTATGTATTGTGTACACACACGCGCAAAATTTTCTATATGTAGACATTTTTTATACTATTTCATTATTGGTAATTGATTTTATATACAATGTTATTTCATTTGTGTATTTCGTAATGTTACCTGAATGTAATGTGGTTTACACCTGTAAGTGAAGTAACACTTAGCTAATATTCAATGTTGTATAATTTTATGCTCGCCATAGTGCTTACTTTGTTGGTGTAACATAATAAATAAATAAATATGTGTGCGAGTGACAAGGAGCACAAAGATTCAAAGATGGTTACACCCCAGTCAGTGTTAAACATTTTACGTCTGCAGTGTGGTTAGTACTTGAATTATAAAGCTGTGTCGTTGTCGTGCCGACCAATGAATATAAAATGTTTCAAAATGTCATTTAATACTACATTAACTGGTGTTACTGCACCTTCCACGCCACTCGCACGCACACATGGCAATTTGCGCGTGTACACGATACATACAGTCAGCAAAAGTCTTAGGTATATTTATTACAAAAACGTTCCATAATGTTTATATTACAGATTTTTTGTGTTATTATCAATGTCTGCTACCTATATATGTATGTACACGCAAGGTATAACTTAACATTGCTAATAACATAACCATTATTTAATAGAAATTATTATCAAACGTATAACATTATCAAACGTTTACCTAACTGTTATGCTGAGTGTACACAGAATGTCGTTGTCGTGTCGTCGACTGAATAAGCGGTAATGGTCCGGGATCCACTATCCATTGTGGCGATCTTTCACGGGACCCGAGCTCCGAGGCTGCACGTGCCTGCTTTGTTTGTTCTGTACGAGTTGAAACGCTGAAACGGATCAGAGACAGAACTATTAGTGATTGAAGGTTATGAGGCTTAGCTCCTGTAGTGTTTAGAGGGTCAATAATACACACATTTTACTCTGTAATAGGTGAGGTAGGTATACGCAAGGCTGACGTCTGCACACGGCTCTTGCACGCAGCATCGCTGCCGACTGACTGCAGTCACTCAGTGACTGACAGCTGTGCTTATACACTACATCCCTTCTTTATTTTATAATAAATAATAATTGATTACAACTGTTCGTTAGCAAATAATATATTGCAACATTGACATAGATCTGACAATAATAAATTATTCAATATCCAACTTTTATTTTCTTTGTGTTATATCATTATTGTTGTACAACATGTATTTCCTATTTCTGTACATCGTTTTCACCATCAGAAACTCACACCACTATGTGAGTGCAGGGTTAAAGTTTTGGTGTCAATCTGTTAGCCTCAGTTACTTATTATTCATCGATATAATATTTTTCTGTAGCTAATTTAGAATCTTGTAGCTCCCTTAGTACTGTCCAATTAATATGGTTTCCCTCTTTTCTTTAATTGAATTATAGATCTGTCAATTTCTGTCTCTCACATTACTGTCATTGTTAGAGTGAAAGGTATTTTACTGGAAGTGATTGGAAGCTTCATAAAAAAATTGATGTTATTCTCGCATTTCACTAAATACAACTCTGTAGATCATAATTATATTTTTAACAAATGTCAAATGTAGCATTGAAAGTAGATTAACCCAAGTCATTTACCACAGTCGTCTACTTCAATTATCAAAAGTAACAACATAACTTCTGAAAAATCTTGAGTAAGTCCCTCTATTGCCAAGGCTCACCCAGCCGATATGCATATATTATCCATTTAGTGTCATATGTGTGCATCATATGTGTGCAATATGCATCACCCATACACACCCCAAACTTCACTTCTTCAACTTCACAACTTTCTTTCTCGAGATGGAGACTGATCTCGTATTGTTCAGTATCATGATTTATCATGATTACCTATTTATAGGTACTCGACTGGTACATGAGTTACAGGTATTTCCCTAACGCTATCTTGTTTTCTTCAAGACTAAGTGAGAACAAAACTCTTAAATTATTTATAGAATTAACTTTTGCTATTTTGACCTATCGTGATATTACTTTCCAGTTTTTCTTGAGGGTACTTCATTTATATTGAGGGTAGGTCACAAAACTTGAAGGTAATTTGAAATTTTCAAACGTTAATCTTAAGAATTTTGAGTCATTCAACTAGACATAATTCATGATGTCAATATAATATCTAAAGTTCATACAACTCGCTCAGCGCATTATAAGAACTCAACTTTAAACAATTTTCCTATGTGACATTGTTATTTCCATCTCGTGTCACTAAGAAATTAAAACTATTTGCCAGCCATTCATTTAATGCCAAGCTATTTAATTCTACCACCAGCATTTACACTGTGAAAGTCACAGACACATTTTTGAGGGTACTTCATTTCATGGTAAGATAAGGGGTAAATCTTGAGAATTTGAGTCAATGAACAAGACTTAATTCATGATATCAGTATGATTGTCTACAGTTCAAACAACTCACTCCACGCATTATAAGGGTCAACTTTAAACAATTTTCCTATGTGACATTATTATTTTCATTTATTGTCAGTAAGGAATTCAAACCATTGGCAACCCATTCATTTAATGCTAAGCTATTTTGCTGTACCAGTATTTACACTGTTAAAGCCACAAGGGTATTTAGAATAGTACCAGTAGAATCTCTAATAATCTTAAAAATAGTTGCTTGTGAAACTACGATCACAGCTGACCAATTTATTGTCTCTTTAATTATCATGTGAACTTGAGTATTCTCTTCATTATCTTAACTCTTGATTCACTATCAGTTTAGTCAGTTAAGTTATGATTCTCTGGGAATTTGTGTTTGCTTCCCAGGGGAGTTTCAGTCGTTGACAAGCACTCTGTGTGAGGATGCTTTGTGAGATGGTGGTCCTGCGTGCACGGTTACACCCACTTACACATATGTACATTCGGCTTAGTAATGCGGCCACTCCAGCTTCTAGATGGAGATCTAGTGCTTTCAGCTTCCACAACATCAACGTCACTTTAAACTTGATAGATCTGTAATACAGAAATATAAGACCGACGACGAGCCTCGGACTGTACTGCTTTAGAGATAAATCTCTAAAGTTGCTACTTAGCACTGTCATTCAACTAGACATAAGTTTTTTTTTTCTTGGCTAAGTCTGACATAATTAAATCGAACTTTTATTTTATACTGAAATTTTATTTCTCAGTGTATGAACCACTTTGTTAACGCATATTCAATAATTACAGTATGAACCTTGCCCTTGATAGGTATTGTTTTTGTATAATGTCGTGAAAAGTATGGAAACTGATAAAATAACCTTTTGGTCATTAGCCATCACTTGATGACGCTAGTTAACTATTTATGTCAATTTTACATGAAAAGAGCGCAGAGAAACACCTAAGGTGTTGTCATTTTGCAGATGGTTCAAGTTGGATGAATATTAGTAGTATGTTGTATCTACGTAAAATAGTTGATTACAACGTCGTGTTTTATTGGACTACCTTAATATACTGAAATTTTATTTCTCAGTGTCTCATTGTCTCTTTACTATGGAGACAAAATCATAACCTTGACATATAATATTTACCTTTATTCTTCGACAGCTCAAAAAGATTAATATTTACTTTGCAAGTAAAGATATTAGATGGAAATACTATGATCTTCTGAGTCTGTAAGTGCTCGTTGCCACAATGATGAATCTTTATTTTTTCAATAATAATAATATATCCAATAAATTATTGTGGACTATATTATATAAGAATTGCAAAAATTTAATATAATTATCATAAAAGCCGAGTCCGTTACCATGGACTCATAACTGCTATCGTTTGTCATATTTTGTCATAATCTGCTCACATATGTGATATGTTCACATATTACATATTATACTCGTCTGTAACGAATTATTATAAAATAATGAATCGTCAAAGACGGAAGTATGTCATTGTACATTTCATACATGGTCAGATTCAAATTTACTTCAAAAGAAGTTATGGAATGTTAACACATGAATGGAATAAAATATACCATACCAATAATCACTGTCTTACTTTTGTTCCTTACATAATACTTGAATTATGATGCCACATCATCTCTTTACTTGGTATTTGTAATTCATATTGATTGAGGTAACTTTCTGAAAACCTGCAATTTGTTATTTCATCCCACGATTTAATATCAGTGAAATGGGACCGATTATGATGGGAATCATCTCCATCAGGCATCTCGAATGGGTGTCTTATGAATCATATTCAACAGACATCTTTGGCTTTCAATGACATTCATAACGACATATCCATAAAATATTAATTTGTAAATATTTGCAGCCACTGTGTATGCATGGCTTTTTACAAATGTAACGTTATTACAAGTGTAACATGATTGCGTAGCCTTAAACATTGATTTATAATATTTGCGGGCACCTTGTATGCATGGCTTTTTACTAATGTAACAGTAACATGACTGCGTAGCCTTAAAACATTGATTTATAATATTTGCAGGCACCGTGTATGCATGGCTTTTTACTGATGTAACAGTAACATGACTGCGTAGCCTTAAAACATTGATTTATAATTGACAGTATATATTACGGTATATTATATACCACTTGTATACAGAATACATTACAGTATAATGTATAATGCTCAATCACCTCGAATGACTTGCCATAGCAGTAATTCAATACATCGATTAGTTTGGCTTCTTCCTCAGAATTCCAAGTCAAGTACCTACTCCATACCTTAATTTATTTTATGATAATTATGGTAAATACCCAATAAATTGAAAACTTTTTTTTCCATTTTTTTTTAGCTATAAAAGCGTTACAATATCTCTGACATTTTAGACTGAACTTTAGTATTCCACATACTCATCCATCCTTAAATTTTAATATACCTTTTAGGAAATACCTACTCATTATATTGAATAACTTCCGCAAACACTATATTTTAATGTCTTATAATTTGGCTGAACATAAAAATGTTCCACGTCACTTTACCCAGAACTTTGATTTTTCTTCTCGAAACAGCCATCCTTGAGCCATTACGAAAATTTTTGAATGAAACAGTGAAATCGGTTAAGCTATCAAGAAATACTAAAGATCATTTTTATTTATACAAACAAGAAGATAAGTATATTACAATAATAACGTGCTTCTTTCGAGCATTTTTTTTTTACACAAGGTATAGCATTCTCCTTGCGAGTCTTGTTTAAATTTGCGTGCCCCTTTCAGGCCTTTTTGTACTCAAGGTACATTAACAAGTTCCTTACGAGTCTTGTTTAAATTTGCGTGCCCCTTACAGGCCTTTTTGTACTCAAGGTACATTAAAAAGCTCCTTACGAGTCTTGTTTAAATTTGCGTGCCCCTTGCAGGCCTTATTGTACTCAAGGTACATTAACAAGCTCCTTACGAGTCTTGTTTCAATTTGCGTGCCTCTTGTAGGCCTTTTTGTACTCAAGGTACATTTAAAAGCTCCTTGCGAGTCTTGTTTAAATTTGCGTGCTCCTTTCAGGCCTTTTTGTACTCAAGGTACATTAACAAGTTCCTTACGAGTCTTGTTTAAATTTGCGTGCCCCTTACAGGCCTTTTTGTACTCAAGGTACATTAAAAAGCTCCTTACGAGTCTTGTTTAAATTTGCGTGCCCCTTGCAGGCCTTATTGTACTCAAGGTACATTAACAAGCTCCTTACGAGTCTTGTTTCAATTTGCGTGCCTCTTGTAGGCCTTTTTGTACTCAAGGTACATTTACAAGCTCCTTACGAGTCTTGTTTCAAATTGCGTGCCCCTTGTAGGCCTTTTTGTACTCAAGGTACATTAACAAGCTCCTTACGAGTCTTGTTTCAATTTGCGTGCCCAATCCGGACTTAATACTTGTAACGGGACAAGTGGGATAGACCCGTACAACCTGCGTGAACCTTGACGTAGCTACAATTATCAATATATTTAATTTAATATTGGCTTTAGCGATAAAAATATTAACATATATAATGCTTCAATATTGCTACGTAATACGGATTTTAAGGTATAATAAACTTTTTACATATTACGTGCATATGTATAACACATTGTTTGTAGCTACTTTACAGGTTCTTTCTTAATATGGTTGTATAGGCAATGATCTTTAAGTGAACTGTATTGGCGTGACCATAATAATAATATTGAACTGCTAATTAATTAGCAAAATTACGTCTAAAACTTGTTTAGATAATCATAATCTTTTGAATTCATGGTAGAACGGTATTTGAATTGTGAAAACATTAACCACAGCATTATATTAATAAGTGGGGTAGATTCTCAATCGTTTCTTTCCAAGTTATTGTAAGGGTAACGTCAAGTTTCACGTTTTTATTAAATACCCACCAAATACAAACAAAACTTAGGATATTGTTATTGTGATGCTGTAGCTTTATTTGAAATAAGGAACGAAATAAATTACAATTTCCTACAGCAATATCATAGGAAATTTATGGTCTATTTGAAATAGTTACTTGAGGCATGGCCCTTTGTGAACAAAATGATTTGCATGGCCTTCGAAGTATTTAATTAGTTTTGATGCTTAGACAACCATTTTCTGTACAAATATGGCAGTGGTACTTTAAGTTGCCGAGTTATTAAAACGTCAACACTCAAATAATTTTTACTTTAGTGCACGCAATTAGGTATACCCACATATAAATTATGTGGTTGTAATGTAATAATACACTTTACTTACTTAAATGCGAATATAACAGAACATATTCTTTACGAATTTGCCTGCCCGAACGAATGCAAGGGTGGCATTACTTCTTCTTTTTCTTCCAACATTTTTTGGTAATTCCTTATTATTTTTACCGTCGTCGCCACTTGTAGTGTTTAGAGGGTCAATAATACACACATTTTACTCTGTAATAGGTGAGGTAGGTATACGCAAGGCTGACGTCTGCACACGGCTCTTGCACGCAGCATCGCTGCCGACTGACTGCAGTCACTCAGTGACTGACAGCTGTGCTTATACACTACAGCTCCCACACGGGTGTAGGTTCGAATCAGCGTTGAAAGTCCTGTTTTTAGCGGGACGTTCCTTTTTTTAGTCATTAATTAAAGTTTGCGCTCAAACTCAATCCTGCTTTTCCGGGGTCACTGATATTTAATAAAAGACGATTATGCCTTTCATGCATTTCTATCTATCATGAATGTAAACATCATTTTAAATTAATTAAACCTTCAATAAGAAATACGTGAAAAAACGACTGTTCTATACGTTTCTTTGTTAAAAATAAATATCTTATTTTTTAATCTCAGAAGGTTTCAAAATCCCGCTTCATCCGAAAACCTGTCAACTGTTCTCGTCTGTCACCAACTGTCAAATCCTGCTCTCGTGCTCGTTGCACTTAGCGGCTAGTTATTATTAACTTTTCCTTACTGATACGCCTTTTAGGCTTTAGTATAAAAAAACTGCTATAAAATGCTACAAGAAGCAGGCTAAAATCGGCCGGGATACCAGGGATCTATTCAGGATAAGTTTTTGACGTTTGCAATATGTTTTTGACCTATAGCAATTTATCCGTAAGAAAATGCAACAGCTTTCTCCTTCACTTCGACACTCAATATTTCTTAAACAATGCTAATATTTCGTCTACGAATGTCAAGACTTTATTTTAGAACTAGAAGGTTACCGAACCATACAATTAGCAGAAAATACATACTATCATTAGCACACCAGCCATTAGACAATAGCTGCTAGGACCTGTCACACACACATTCCGGTCCCAGAAAGGTTTTTGTGTGTGCAACATTTATCACAGTCTAGATCTTAACCAATTACACGGTGCATTACAACCGTCAGACTGGAAACAACCGATTTATTTTGAGCACCTCAGAATACTCATACGAAACGCTTGGTGGGAACAAAAATTTGTAGGGCTGGACATGTAATTGTATCGATATTTTTTGTATACATATATATTATGTCGAAGGATTTGCGTTTGTTTTGCTACATCTCTTTTCACAATCTCGCGCATCTCTTGTTTGACGACCTGTGTGGCGCGATGGTTACCATGCCGGATCGCCGTGCCAAGGGTCCTGGGTTTGATTCGAAACGAGGCGGAAATTTGAATGATGAGTTTGAATTTTTGTTCTCGGTCTGGGTGTGAGCGTTCTTGTCTCTGTGTGTTCTCCATGGCGCCCACGACACAGAGAATTCTAGTGTCCCAGTGGGCCGTGTGTGAAACGTTATAAAATAAAATTCTTGTGTTAAAGAGTGAAATAATTTACGTTATTTCTTAATGGGAATAGCCGCCAAACAGTTGAGCTGCTCATGGACATCAGTAACACCAAAGGCATCACCAATGCGTTGCCGACTAAGAAAGCACAGAAGAAACAAAGAACTGACTCTCAAGCTTCCGGTGGGAATAGGACGAGTAGCTTGACGGCTGGCTCGAGCAAGATTTTAACTTAAGACTTATATACGTGGCGTATTAGCTTACACTTATTATTACTTATTGCACTTAGAAAAAGTTCCAAAAAAATTTTGACAGTATACTTACAAAAAAAACGTAAGGTTACCACAGCGCGGCAGCGTATCTTGTATCATTAACGTATCGCTGAACCCATATAAAATAATAAAACGAAGTACACGTGTGAATTGCTTCATTTGAGAGTAGCCTCGCACCGGTCTTAGATATCCCACTTTAATTATATTGTTTTATTAAGGAATGGCATGCTGTTACGATGCCAGGTTACTAAAATTACATAAATAGGTAATAAATAAGTACTACGAATCACTTCGATACACTTTGGAAGCAGTTTTTTCCATAATTCTGTTCAAAAAGCACTAGGTAAGCAAAAGTAATTGTGAAACATTTTTTGGGCATAGGTAAGTTTAATTATGTCCTAAGCCTTCAAGGGTCGGTTTTCTGAAATCCATAAACTACAGCAACATATTATATCAAAAGCAATATAACAAAATAAAATAAAAGTACCTACAAACAAAAAATGTCTTAGTTATTCGTGTTATAAATAACATAAGACGGCAACGCGTCAGTGACGACTGGTTTTACTAATGGGCGCCATTTAAAACTTATCATAAGATGGCTCGTCTGATACTTTATCGACAACTTACATTAAAGAACGCTGAATTATCTTCGTTAATTTCCATCATTATTTTCAATCATCATTAACTAATCACTCAACAACCTAATAAAAAACCAGCTCCATTGACATTAATATAATATTGATTATAGATTAACGAAAAGAAATAAGTAATTCTATCTTTCTAGCGACTAATGACTTAAAAATACATCTAAATTATTATTTTTCGACGCACCACCTCTTTACTTTATTAGCTTATGGTAACATCTCTACTTAGAAATTGAATTATGAAGTAGAATACATTTAAGTAATAAGATAAAAGTTACGACACGAAGCACAGAAATCATTATCTTAATGGTAATTACATAGGAACAGATGTCAACTTATTATGCAATAAGTATCATTAATAGAAACTAATTAGCATACTAACTTCTCGTCTTTAAATCAAATAAATAATGAGGTACCTATAAATATTACAACAACAATTTACGACCCTGCAACTCAATAGGTAGGCACTACAGACACTGCCAAACCAAGGTTCCGGGATTTGATTCAGTGCAGACATAATAATATGACCTACGTGCCTGTAGCCAGTAGTAGCCTAATTTTCGTACCTTTAGGGGTAAAATTTTGTTTCCAAATTTTAATAAGAATAACTTTAAGGTAAACACTATCCGCTAAAAAAAGAATCATTGAAATCGGATCATCCAGGACAAAGTTATTGGGGTAGCGGGTAAAAGTTCCTTGGATGAACAATTAATCATCCCCTATTTTCGTACCTTTAGCGTAGGAATAAAATTAAAAAAAAAAATGGGACCAACTTCAAGACATACCCCATCTATTAAGAAAAGAATCATCAAAATCGGACCTATGCCGACTGCTGCATGATCATAGATATAAAAAAAATATTCGTGTCGAATTGAGAACCTCCTTTTTTCGTCGGTTAAAAACACCATGAAAGAAACCAACAGCATGTAACAGTTAACACGATGCACATTGTAAACAGTTTAACCGGTCACCTGATCGACCATTAAACGTTACTTAATGGCCAAACATAACACGTCCGACGCGTTTGTCAATCCGCTATCGAAAAAGAAAAAAGAAAAAAGCCTTGGCTTTGATCGGCGCGTTTGGGCGAGGTTCGATGGCCTGCACGGAATGCGCCTGCGAATGCTCTCGGCGATTTTTAATCGCCCCAATTTATAGCATTTTAGTGTTTAGGATGCAGTGATGGGTTCAATACAATGGTTGTTTTCACGATTTAAATAGCAAACTTTTACAGCGACTCTTAATCGTTGCCCGAGGTGTGGCGATGGTTTATTATTATTTTTTGTAGTATAATATAACAATCAACAAAACCTACCTAATAAATAAACGAAGTGTTTCTTTTAGATTGATTTCAGGCGCTTGAATTTATAAATTATTCGGTATAAAAAAAAAAAAATAACAAAATTCTATTAATTTACGAATGAATGTATTTTTACACGCTCACAGCCCCACACTGGGATTGTCTATGTTGCGAGTGGCATACAAATAAGACATCACAAAGATTTGCGACTCAATAACAAACATAATAAATAACATACTGAAATATAAGAAATGTCCCCATAATCGATAACCTAGATTTGCCTGTAGGATCTAAGTCTGCCTGGAACAGCTCTACACGGCAGACTTGTTACGATTTCAAAGCTCCGACAACAAACGAAATCGATAAACGAACCTAATTTCCTATCAGCCCAAACGCACTTATTTTTAGCCGCACAAACCACGCGCTCTCGAAAACATGGGAAACAAAAAGACTATCAGTTATTCACTTAAGTCCCCTACGCCGCCATAAAATGATGAATTTTTCTCGAGTGCCTAGTCTAGACGATGCATGGCTGGCCCACATTCGATTACGGTTCTTATTACCATTACAAAGGGACCGAATCCCAGTAGGGGGAGGCTACTAAATTAATCACGTCGAGGGTCATAGAGAACGGTTCCAAAGCTCGTGCCTAAGAGTGAGTTTACAAATCTATTATTGAGGGGCGCTCCGCCATGGAAACTGTATAGAAATTTCTCTTACATATTAATACATAGTGTAATGTGTAACCGCGTATGTTCGACGAAGTCTCCTCTGCATATTACAATGGAACGACGCCGCACAGTCTAGCGTTTCACTTGAGTTGAAACCAAAATTTTGAATTAGGTACAAATACAATACCTCGTTTTTGAAGTTATACTTCTTATGCGACTTGCAAAAAGGTTGCGTTAAACGTTAGCGCTACCATGGAGGGGGTATGAAAGCACTGGATAGATGGCCCTAGCTTCTTATTATCTTTACCTCTTTTAAAATTTAATTTTATTACTTATACAAATCTCACAGTCTCAACAGCGTGATTCAGGTTCGTGAACAACGCCATCTAGTTTGTACTTGTGTAAACATAGGTAGTACACAAGTAATATTTTATTATTTTTATTTAGTACAAAAATAGTTTTTGAAAGATAATTAAAAGTGATAAACGTTATTAAATTAAATATTTATTTAATTATGTCGAAGAAGTTTCTCACGCACGTACAAAAGTACACGCACCCCTTTTTAGCTGGGTGCAATGCAAAGAGGAAGCTTGGACTCCTTAGGGGGCGTCCATAAATTACGTGAGGTGTTTTTTCAAATTTTCTGTCCCTCCCTCCCCCCCTGGTGAGATGTTGTGAGATTTTATTCAACCCCCTCCCCCATCCCCCAATCTCACGTGAGATTTTTCAAAATATGGGTTTCTTACGTAAACGCGTTGGATTGTTATTGTAAAAAGAAAAAAAATATTGCTTCGTGCTTTTATTTACGACTAGTTAAGACTAGTAATCAATATTGTTGAGAGTTTAATTATAAGTGTAATAAAAATTTAACTTAAGCATGTACAATCTGGATTAAATGGACCAAAATAGTATATTTTTTTTGTTTCAATCAGAAAAAAAAATTGCGTGATATTTGCCGAGACCCCCCCTCTCTCCAACGTAAGATTAGATGAGATTTGACTCGACCCCCTCCCCCCCTTAAACATCTCACGTAATTTATGGACGCCCCCTTACATGGATGGAGCCTTTACGTTTCAATTCACTAATTAAGCTGCAAAGTTGCACACACAAACTACGACCTACTTCACGATTGGTGACGCATTGGTAACAATATCGGTGACGTCCTTGCGGCCTTGGTGTCTTGGTATTTCGGATATTTTATTTGAAGTTAGTTTTAACAAACGATTCGATAGTCAAGCTACAACCCCTCTACATTTACATCCAGATTCCATGACTGTCATGTCCTGTGTGATCTCTTAAGAAGAAGTGGCAAGAAACTCCCGAGAAGATGCTTTTCTTACAGTTACAGACAGCACTTATACTTAATAAGTAAATGCGTGTTATCATAAGAATGCTTTTGACCTGAGTTTTAAAATCAAGGTAGTCATGGCATTTCATTAATGATCTACCTGCGTCAAACTGAGTAATAAACTTTTTAATAACTCGATCCGAGAGGTGGTATGGTAATAGCGAGAACATTACTCCTATTACCGTACATATCGCTCGTTTATTATAAATATATTAGCTCAGTATAATTAATAAGTTAAGGTCATCGTACGGCTACAATATACGGCAAAAAGTTCAAGCCGGCACGGCAGGTGGTATTCCGATCCAATTATCATGAACATATATGACTAAGTACTTGTGTCAGATACAAAATAGACAAAACATTGTACACTAGCAATATAATTATTAAACGAAAATATACGAATATTTAAAAAAAATTAAAACGTTCGTCACGCAGCTTGTTGAATGTATTTATTTCCAGATCTATACAGTTTGTAAGGCCTGGTTGGTTATTTTAGCATTTATTTATCTATTATACAAATAAATAAAATTGGAGTTTCTGTTTGTAATATTAAAATAACCGCTTTTTTACTAAATGCATTTGCATGTATACACGGTACATTACCAAAACAAAA
Organism: Thymelicus acteon; assembly: GCA_951805285.1. Taxonomy (NCBI): domain Eukaryota; kingdom Metazoa; phylum Arthropoda; class Insecta; order Lepidoptera; family Hesperiidae; genus Thymelicus; species Thymelicus acteon. Next base: position 14,449,360 of record OX638225.1, on the reverse strand, counting down.
TTTTTTACTATTTTTGTCTGTCTGGCTGTCTGTTTGTTTCGGCTAATCTCTGAAATGGCTGAACCGACTTTGACGGGACTTTAACTGGCAGATAGCTGATGAAACAAAGAGTAACTTAGGCTACTTTTATTTTAGAAAAAAATTGTTAGGCGATACGAAGTTCGCCGGGCCAGCTATTATAACGTAAAGGTATACAAACGTGCCGCCAAACAGAGCGTCATAAAAGTAAACTGACTCTACGATGGTTAGCCGCAAAAAGGTAGGAAGGACGCTACGCGTGTTTTAATATACACCCCAATACAATGTGTTCACAGAAAGTTACAAAGTAGATACAATGAATTTTAGAAAAGTAACGCCTTGTCTAATCCATCCACCAACCTTAATATACACCCCAATACAATGTGTTCACAGAAAGTTACAAAGTAGATACAATGAATTTTAGAAAAGTAACGCCTTGTCTAATCCATCCACCAACCTTAATATACACCCCAATACAATGTGTTCACAGAAAGTTACAAAGTAGATACAATGAATTTTAGAAAAGTAACGCCTTGTCTAATCCATCCACCAACCTTAATATACACCCCAATACAATGTGTTCACAGAAAGTTACAAAGTAGATACAATGAATTTTAGAAAAGTAACGCCTTGTCTAATCCATCCACCAACCTTAATATACACCCCAATACAATGTGTTCACAGAAAGTTACAAAGTAGATACAATGAATTTTAGAAAAGTAACGCCTTGTCTAATCCATCCACCAACCTTAATATACACCCCAATACAATGTGTTCACAGAAAGTTACAAAGTAGATACAACGAATTTTAGAAAAGTAACGCCTTGTCTAATCCATCCACCAACCTTAATATACACCCCAATACAATGTGTTCACAGAAAGTTACAAAGTAGATACAATGAATTTTAGAAAAGTAACGCCTTGTCTAATCCATCCACCAACCTTAATATACACCCCAATACAATGTGTTCACAGAAAGTTACAAAGTAGATACAATGAATTTTAGAAAAGTAACGCCTTGTCTAATCCATCCACCAACCTTAATATACACCCCAATACAATGTGTTCACAGAAAGTTACAAAGTAGATACAATGAATTTTAGAAAAGTAACGCCTTGTCTAATCCATCCACCAACCTTAATATACACCCCAATACAATGTGTTCACAGAAAGTTACAAAGTAGATACAATGAATTTTAGAAAAGTAACGCCTTGTCTAATCCATCCACCAACCTTAATATACACCCCAATACAATGTGTTCACAGAAAGTTACAAAGTAGATACAATGAATTTTAGAAAAGTAACGCCTTGTCTAATCCATCCACCAACCTTTACGAGTCCACTTCTGAACATAGGCCTCTCCTAATTTGCGTCACTGATTTTGAATCCAGCGTATACCCACTGTTTTCTTCAGGTCGCCTGGTCAGGGGGCGTCCTATGCTCCTTTTTCCATACGGGGCTCCTATTACACTAAACCCCTCTTAATAGAGGAGGCTGGCATACACTCCATCAGAGAGTAGAGAGAAGTAAGTCAGTTATTGCCAAATGTCCAAAAGTCATACGCTAGCTTTAGACCTGCGACATTTGTTTGGCTATTAAGTATCGAAAAGGATATGGATTGACGGACATACTCTCCGTAAACTATTAAACTACAGACCAGGGATGTTACGGAGGTTCGATTCCGATTCCGAAAAGTCGGAACTTCCGATTGTTTTTAAACTTCCGGTTCCGATTTCAGTTCCGAAAATTTGAAATCGGAGGTAAATTGGAAGTCAAATATATTGAGCAGCGATGACAATGATAAATAATAATACATCTGACGAACATGTAGTTTTGGACAAATACCTTATACGGAAGGGCTTAATTAATGAGTACAATAGAAAAAATCGTATTCCTATCAATGACGATCCCTTATTATGGTGGAAAGTAAATACTATTATAAATTAAAACCTCTGAACTCGATTGTCCGCCAACACTTGTCTTGTCCACCAAGCTCAGTAGCAAGTGAACAACTATTTTTGTGGTGCTCGTCTAACCCGTTAGAACATAGACTGGAAGGAGATGAAGGTACGAAGCTTTTATTCATTAAGTATAACTTGCTTCTTTTGGAATGATTTCATTTAATTTTATTCAAACTCAAACTTTATTCAACATAGAACTATTACAGATACCTACTTATTGACATCTAAAAACATATCTTAATTTAATAAGTATCACTTCAAACTACATAATACTTTTATGTGCATATATTAATATAATTATTGTTTTTTTTTTTCAACTCCTAGTTAGGTGTTGTTAGGTATTGTTTTTAGCTGAAATTAAAAATAATGATAAACCTACATTCTCTTAGGGGCCATCCATAAATTACGTCACGCATTAGATGTAGTGTGACATTGTGTGACAAGGGGTGGGAGGAGTCCAAATTTCTGGGGAACTGCTCTTTTAATTTAATAATTTCTAGGTTAAAAATTTAATAATATGTGACGTGACACTGGGGGGAGGTCTCACAAATGTGACCAGCTGTGACAAGGACGGGGAAGAGGTCAAAAAGTCATGAAATTAGTGTGACGTAATTTATGGATGGCCCCTTGTCACATCTCTCTTAAGCCTCCGCCTCCGATTCCGATTTCGCTTCCGGTTCAGATTCCAATAGGTATACTGAATTTAAAACCTCCGATTCCGATATTCCGATTTCGGTTCCGTTATCATCACTTCCGTTACATCCCTACTACAGACCGACCAAACATACATGACTTTTTCTAAAGATTAACTTTTAATCTTACTTATTCATTAATTTCTGGCATCCACCCGCGAACAATACTTTGCTACGCAACAAAGATCACACGATACACGGCTACACGGTTGCGTATACGTTTTTAGGGTTCCGTAGCCGAATGGCAAAAAACGGAACCCTTATAGATTCGTCATGTCTGTCTGTCTGTCTGTCTGTCTGTCTGTCTGTCCGTCCGTATGTCACAGCCACTTTTTTCCGAAACTATAAGAGCTATACTGTTGAAACTTGGTAAGTAGATGTATTCTGTGAACCGCATTAAGATTTTCATACAAAAATAGAAAATAACAATAAATTTTGGGGGCTCCCCATACTTAGAACTGAAACTCAAAAATGTTTTTTTCATCAAAACCATACGTGTGGGGTATCTATGGATAGGTCTTCAAAAATGATATTGAGGTTTCTAATATCATTTTTTTCTAAACTGAATAGTTTGCGCGAGAGACACTTCCAAAGTGGTAAAATTTGTGTCCCCCCCCCCTGTAACTTCTAAAATAAGAGAATGATAAAAGTAAAAAAAATATATGATGTACATTACCATACAAACTTCCAACGAAAATTGGTTTGAATGAGATCTAGTAAGAAGTTTTTTTTTAATACGTCATAAATCGCAAACCGCAAAAAACATTGATCAAAGTTACAACGAACTACAAGAACTTTTTTATTATGTTACTTGCTGCTACGGAACCCTTCATGGGCGAGTCCAACTCGCACTTGGCCGCTTTTTTCTATTGAAATCACGAGCTAACAACACGAACACTCATAAAAAGTGGCAACGTAGTTAATAAAACACACGTCAATACGCGTCAACAAAAAGCGTGGACAATTTGTTAGCGATTACGAGATCCGTAATGGATACGTCGGAGGCACTCGGGCTTGGCCCGCGCGTGCTTTAGTTCCGCTGCATCAAACTGACACACAGATCTATACAAATAAATAAAATTGGAGTGTCTGTAATATTAAAATAACCGCTTTTTACTGAGTGCATTTGAATGTACACAAGGTACATATACCAAAACAACATTTTTTACAATTTTTGTCTGTCTGTCTGTTTGTTCCAGCTAATCTCTGAAATGGCTAGACCGATTTTGACGGGACTTTCACTGGCAGATAGCTGATGTAACAAGGAGTAACTTAGGCTACTTTAATTTTACAAAAAAATAGTTTGTTAGGCGATACGAAGTTCGCCGGGTCAGCTAGTTGTTATATATGTATGTACATGTACCGTCAGCAAAATAATTAGGTATGCAGGGCTTGACACAACTACGTTCCGCAATAATTAAAGTTACAGAATGTTTGTGAAATTATCATCGTTAACTAATAATAGCACAAATATTAAAAATAAACATTTCGGAACGTTTTTGTATCAAGCCCCTGCATACCTTACGCTTTTGCTGATTGTACGTGTGGATTGTACAGACCAACTAGTGAATTAAAACTGACTAACGGCCGTTTTCAGTTACTAAAATAATTACTAAGTACTTTTGACAGTTACTTGGCAAGACTTGAGGATTATGGACAAATAGAATATTGAGAACCGTACGGTATCGTATTTTCTTTTGTATGGAGGTTTCCCCCACAGATAAACAACTATAAGTAGTAAACTTTTGATAATCATCCGACGTACAGCCACAAATACAGCTACATAAACCCGAGTCACTGACACTCGGGTCGATTAACTACGAATAAGCAATATAGTAAACAACTATAAACCAGTAGGCATACATACATAACATACATGCCCAAGCAACATAGTGTCTTAAGTCAAAGTACATAGAAATGTTCTACAGCACTGCTACGGACATTGGTATTCACAAGAAAAACATCTGAATCCCAGCAAAAACGTGTCTGCACATTAATGAAGAGCTAGGAAGGGCGCGTATTAATTAATTAGTTAGTTCTCGGCGCGTACGCACGCAACCATGCCCACTGGCTATCTTAGACACGCTTCAGATTCAATTTATGTTGAACGAAGGTTCAGAAACGATTAACAACAAAATAAGAAGGCATCATACAAAATTAACGCGAAAAACTGACAGATGGGACGGCTCAGTAATTCATATCAATCATTAATACTTACTACACATAAAAACTGTAATTTTTGTATATTTTTCTGTGCGTTTGTTCCGGCTAATTTCAGGAACAGCTAAACAGAATTAGATGCGATTTTCATTGATATCTTTTGTGTTTCAATCCGTGCACAAAAAGAAAGTTATGTCAGTTTAAAAAATTGAAACGTGTGCTGGGAAACATTGAAGAAGTGAAACTTCAACGGACAAGTGGAAAAACGAATCGCAACGGACAAGTGGAAAAACGAATGGCAACGGATAAGTGGAAAAACGAATTGCAACGGACGAGTGGAAAAACGAATGGCAACAGACAAGTGGAAAAACGAATCACAACGGACAAGTGGCAAAACGAATGGCAACAAAATTTTAATTTGAAGTTTTACAGGCAGGTTTTAAAATTAGACAAGTACATTAAAAATCTGCCTGTAAAACTTCAAATTAAAATTTTTTGCCATTCGTTTTGCCACTTGTCCCTCAATATAGAAGTTCCACTTCAACAAACACTGTCCATACATTTATGGAATGTGGGTTGTCATCGAAATGTCAACTCCAGGCATTCAAATTACTTAGAGGTATAATTTTATGAAGTTTTTTCTTATTGCTCGCCTAGCCTATATCAGATACTAATGTCTAAATTTTGTAGTCAAGTTTCGGCTCGACGTCCACAAATCAGTCACACGAAAAAGGCTTTTAACCGATTTTAATCAAATTTGCACACCGTGTGCAGTTTGCACCAACTTGAAAGATAGGATAGCTTACATCTCCCTTAAGGCACACGGAAGGTTGTAATAAAAAATAAAACTTTTGAAAGAACGAAGTCTATGTCTGTCCGGGCAGCTAGTATTGGTATAAATATTTCTTTTTACCAAACACACTAATTGCCGATATAGCAAAATATACTAACAAAATGGTAACCTAGCAGTAACACATTTTCACAGGCTCGAGTGTGGGATTTATTGTAGAATATTTCTAAACAAATATTTTTTTCCTAATTGTTCATCAAAAACGATACCTATTAAACAAATACCTACCCAAAGTTTTATTCATCGCTAATAGAATACATGACCCGTGACAAGTAAAGGTTAACCCTCTCTTCGATATTAAAACAATTTGGATAAAAATTTCCTAATAAACGACGCATTAAATTACGGTTGGTTAAGAAACGCATTTATATAACTAATTATGGTTAATTATGATAAATGCAATGAACAGTTAGTAACTTTAGCAGGAAACAATAAATTTTGGCTTTTAAACCGGCTCGAAGGACCATCGATAAATATTAGGAGTATTTTTTTCCTGAAAGCTACGATTATAATAAAATTTACCGTTACAAGTAGCCACATATTTTAATTTACCTAGTATATAGATTTGATTAATTTATAGAACAGAAGTTTATTGAATGTCTATCGATTTAATAACACAAAGGTTAAGTTAATGACATTCGTAATAGAATATAAATCAGGGATATGGCTCCCTGAAGATCGCTTTAACTCCCTAGCAGTTGTATTCAAATAAAGCCTCAGCCAGACTCTCGATTTAATGTTCCAATTTACCGGATTCCATTCCAACAGTGACTGAGCAATGTCCACAATGTAAATAACCCCACTGTAATGTGCTTAGAACATAAAGTTCTTACTAAGATAAAGTCGTTATTTTATAATTGAATAACTTTTGAAAACTAAGCTTTATTAAAATTGAGACACCAGAACTTTATGGGTTCATAACTGTCATATTAAAATGACATACATATTAAAATGCTTCCCTAATGAATCTATGTTAAGAAAGCTGCTTATGCAACTTATGTCTTTTCCGTCTGAAAAATATCAGAAGTCGGTACTTTTGACTAGAAGCGAAATTTCACTTCCAAAAATAATAAACTAAATAAACTTGACAAATACGAGTCAAACTCTCTTGGAGAGGGTTCCGTACGTTGATTATGTATTAACAGTTATTTTTCTATTTTATTTATTTTATGCCCTTCTTGTAAGACCATAGACTTTTATAGGTTTTCCTGTAATATATAACTAAAGAACTATTTTCTGTGTTTTTCTCTAAATTCTAGCCTCAGTAGTTACAGAGATAAGGGGGGATAGTCAATTTTCGTCCTAAATTTTCGTTCTTTCTTGAATAATTTTAAAAGTATCCATTGTAGAACTATAACAAAAATAAATTTAAGATCCTTACAATAAGCCTTTTTATTTGACACACGGTTTGCAAATCAGTTCTTTTTTAATTTTGATTTCGTTAAAAAAAAATTTTCAAAATTTATTTGTTTTCTTTATTATCTTCGTCTTTGGGTCACAAAATAGCACATAAGTACCAAATTTCAAGTCATTTGGTCCAGTAGTTTCGGAGAAAATTAGCTGTAGTAGTCGCCAGACGCATGAGTGATCCTATAAAGTATAACGGTTCCGTTTCACGATTTTTCGCTCGGAACCCTAAAAAGAATAATTGTCGTGAACATTGTTTCTCAAATCTTTCTTAATGGATATATCAATAACGTCACAAGCAATTAACTCCAGGCTTTCTTTCTTTTGGAAAACACAAAACGATTATAGAGTTAATTACTTCACAAAGACTTTCTGTAAATAGTAATATTTTTCAATTATAATTAAAAAACAACAAGTAACTGCATTTGCATTGTGCAATGCATTAGTGGTATATCTAATTATATAATCGAAATACAAAATAAGACTATTTTATGACGAATACCACAGGCGGGAATTTTACAAAGGCCAAGCGTTGAGAGTAACAACTCATATACCGAGATAGCAATTCGACTTATTTGGAATCTCGTCTGTTTGTATTTAATACCAAAATACAATTACATTTGTCTTAAACGTATTGTGTATTTCATCGCCACCACCAATCAAATACATTATTATGTTCTATCTGTCTCCTCATAGATTTTAATTTATCTTTTACAAAATTGTAACTGTATTACTTTAGGAAATGATCTTTGAACTATTTGTTCCACTTGTAAAAACAATTACATATAAGACAGATGTTTATAATATAGGTTTCAGTCCAAAATAATTTTACTACATAATTATGCACGATATCTACGATTATAATAAAAATCGTTTCTAAAACTAATATAAAACGTGAGAAAGTTCACAGATAAGAAATGTACCATGCATCCTGGAATGACGTGTTGAATTCAGGAAAGGAAGAGTGAAGTGATCCATTCATAAATGCATCCGGCTATGGTTTGTCATGCCGAGACAAAACTAGCCGAATCTAGCCTTTGCAAGCGTTTAATCACATTAGTCACTTCATAGCCAAGTTTAACGGCCGGTCTCAATAATGTACTAACAGATGGAAGACTGTGGATAGGGCTACCATTAGTATCTACTAATGGTAGGTATTAGTATCTACAATCGCTAAACTAGTGTAGTCTGTTTATGATTCTCCCAACAATCATACTGGGATACTCTGTGCACTATAATAGGTACTGTGCACTGTAGTAAGACATTATGTGAAACCTCTTGTAAATCAGCCCTCTTACGACCGGTCTCAATAATGTACTAACAGATGGAAGACTGTGGATAGGGCTACCATTAGTATGTTATCTGTCATACTTGTCAATTTTTCAGACGCAAAAATTGACAAATATGACAGATAACATACTAATGGTAGCCCTATCCACAGTCTTCCATCTGTTAGTACATTATTGAGACCGGTCGTAAGAGGGCTGATTTACAAGAGGTTTCACATAATGTCTTACTACAGTGCACAGTACCTATTATAGTGCACAGAGTATCCCAGTATGATTGTTGGGAGAATCATAAACAGACTACACTAGTTTAGCGATTGTCAACAATATTAAGTCACGTGCATTTAAACGTATGCGCTTAGCAAAACATCACGAACTGAGACCGATCTTCAAGTGTTTCCACAAAGACAATGCATCATAAAGTATTTTGCTGGAACGATAAACAAAAGTGTTTGTACGCGAGTAGTACGGTAGATGCATGTATTGTATACTATCATCGCACTGTCAACAATGACACTGGCGCGAAATCATTAGGGCTGTCACGTTTACATTAAAAATAATAATTAAAAATCGGCCCTTAATGGTCTTGTATATTAATTTGTCACGTGACGGCAAGAAGTCACCGCCGCGTAACCAATTATCAAGAGAGCATCAAACAAGCGTTGTTGCTCAAAAACACTGAACAAGCTAAAATACTACATTTTAAAATGGTACAATTATTTCTATAACTTACAAAACTTATCTATCATAACAGAAAATATCGAATTTAAAGTATTAAAAATTACAAAACCATTTTGACACGTTGCAATTTAAACTTGTAGTATATTTTGCAGTAACATTGAGTATTGAGTAGAATAGTAGATTTTCCCATTTTCCAATCCTTCAAATGATCAGAATAGAATTTCGAACAACTAGCGACAACCCTAGATACAATCAGAGTGTAGGAGTGGGTGAGTGCGCGTGCGCGACGCAATCAGATCATCAAATTAAAAACAAACAATACACGCAGGGTGTCGACCCGGAACACGGTGCCGACAGAGCACTGTCTGAGCGAGCTTATTTTAACCTTCGACGAGTATTTTGCTGTGTCTACACTACAGAAATATAGCAATACCACTTAAGATAACTATATTATGTCATAGCGCTAAGCTAGGTACGCTATGTCCTGTTCCAGATCACGGTTTACCTGTATGCTAAATGTCATGAAAATCCGCTAAGGGACCATCCATAAATTACGTCACACGTTAGGGGTTAGATATTAGTGTGACATTGTGTGACAAGGGGTGGGAGGGGGTCCTAAATTTCGTGACGTCACATTTCAAAACCGAATAATTGGTATGTATAAGTAGGTAAATATTAAAAAACAATTAATGGAAATAAAACTATTTCGGAACTGCTGTTTTAATTTAATAATTCCTAGGTGTAAAATTTCATAATATGTGACGTCACTCTAGGGGGGGGAGGTTTCAGAAATGTGACCAGCTGTGATAAGGGGGGGGGGGGTCAAAAAGTCATGAAATTAGTGCGACGTAATTTATGGATGGCCCCTAAGTAGTTTTTTCGTGAAAGAGTTACAAAAATCTTCATAAACTTTCACATTTATGAGTAGGGTGGAAGTTACAATATTACGGGTCCCCCGTTTTCGTTCGTTCGATATCGCGTTGGTGATGTCTGTTGCCCAGGAAATAATGTCCATATCTATAAAATATAATCTAAATTTTACTAACAAAAAATAACCGACTTCAAAGTCTCAAAAACTACTTATCAGATCTCGTTCAAATTTATGTGGGACCACATGACAAGCACCTGCTTTCGATTAAAAAAAGAATCATCGAAATCGGTTGGCGTGATATTGAGTTATTCGTCAATTTGTCGCGCACATCTTAACACTAATTTACGACTTATGTGGTTTTCTCATGGATGCCATTGTCATATCTCAATAAAATTTATGTGGGACCACATGACAGCCACAAGCTTTCGATTAAAAAAAGAATCATCAAAATCGGTTCGCCCAGTCCTAAGTTCTGAGGTAACAAACATAAAAAAAACAGTCGAATTGAGAACCTCCTCCTTTTTTTGAAGTCGGTTAATAAAACGACCTTACCGTTGATCAGGAAAGGAAACCATCAAGAAAAAAAGATGCTATAACTTGAATTCCTTGAAAATAGATCCATAAGTGTGACAAATTGCTACAGCGAAATACCTCCACCACTCCCATTTTTACAGCATTAACATTTCGGCAAAATTTTTGTGAAAGTTAGTTCAACTCCAGCTGTCTCTACTTTATGACCTAAGTAGGTGGTAAATTACAATGAGTATTGTAACGTAGTATGAAGTGGGAGACTTGCTACTAGTTTTGTATAGAGGGTGAATAGCAAAGTATGTAAAGGAATCTTGATAGAAGAAGGCCTCCAAACGACGAGATCATCATACTTTGCTCCGCAATGCGCACCACGGAGATTTGGATTTGGCTCAGGAATTATTAAAATTCGACATAAATCCGTCCTGAATTGGTGCGCCAAAAAATGCACCAGTAGAGTTTCTCTCCAACATATTAATCCGATAAAGTCGCTTATTCGTTTAGCCGTATTGGGGCGGTTTAAAATACTGACCGCAATCCCATGCCGGTATACTAGGGTGTAAGTTCACATTAAGATTAAAGCCGAAATTATTTTCTCTCTGTGTCAGCCGCCAAACGACTCGTCGTGTTTCGGCTTCTTTCGGCTTTATTTCTTTCTTTTTGTCATTTTCTTGCTGGCAACGAATCAGTTATACCTTTGGTGTCGCTCATGTCCATGGGCGACGATAGCCAAATACTCAGGTGTATCGTCAGCTCGTTGCATAGAAAAAACTCTACCACTTCTCGCGCCATATTAGATTTTGCTAATAATAACTTTGTATTCAACAGATGATCAATAGCGGAAAACGGGTGATAGGTGTTTACCGCCACGGAAACTGCGGTATCGCGTGCGATCTCCAATCACTACGCATCTTATCGAGAATTTGTCACGCCTTAATTGATTGAGTTGCGTCACTTCGTGTTCATTGCATTGCTACGTGGCAAGAATTTAATACAGGTAATTTTAGACAGTCAGGTGCCAAGGTGTCTACACTGTCTATTCTATATTTCCTCTAAGGCAGCAAAAACTCTTCAGGAAAGACAGGCGCTACAACAAAAGAGTTATTAATAGAACGCTGGAAAAAACTACACTGAAGCTATTTTGCTGGATCCCATATCATAACACCCCGGAAACACCATAGAAAGAAACTTGTAGAAGTAGCTTAGATATGGATTGCAATGGATCTCTAAGAGTCCACTATTTGTAACTTCAATCTTTGGCAAGCAGTACGACACAGTAATCTGGATTGGAATGACGACGAGTACATGGTGTCGAATAGCTCCTCAAATCATTCACTGATATAAAAGTTAGTAGATAAAAAATATAATCATGAACGAATATAACCACAAATTTCCATCAAACATATTTCATTACCACTAAAGTTACCATTAAAAAACTTTGATATTGCAAGGACTAACTGACTGACAGATGAAAGTTTCGTATTACACAGCACCGATTGTCTGAGTGTTGCGTAAGATGATGAGGGTATGGATGAGGGATAGTACCGAATTAGACCGACGACGGTACTCGATTTAGACTTGTAACGGTGACAAAACGACATCGAACCATAGCGATTTGGATGCGTATCACACCGATTAATGTATTTCAATACAAGGATCAACCTAATAAAATAAGAGTAAATCTATGGTTTTAAATTGAGGCGAAATTATTTAATCAATTTCCATCATTTAAACATTTCAAAATGGAAGACTGATATTCTGATTAATCAATTAGTAATCTGATTCATATTAAGTAATGTGTGATTTTTATGTTAAAATATTTTTTAATCAAATGTTAACTTCCGTTTCAGCAGCAGAAGGGCCCCATGAACCCCGTATACTGCAATTATTTTAACAAAGGTAAACTATCAAAGTGGCAATAAATAATCACCTGACGCTTAGTGTCAATTTCGATTAAACCCTCTTGATTGTACGAGTAAGTCCTTTTTATTTAATTGAGGCATTTTACTTTTTATCACACTTCCCATCAGATGACTCATCTTCTCGTATGACGGCTATTTAAAAAAACATACATTCATTATTTTAACAGTGAAACACGTCACAAGACTCACAAGTGACACACCCACAGTCACGTGTTACAATCCGGTGTGATAGAGGCTGGCCGGTAATAGCCAGTTATTTCTGGACGCTCGGGTTCAAGACGACGCCGCAATAGACACCTCGCGGGGAGAGGGGGGTTAACTTATATGGTGTGGAAATCTTACGTCACTGGAATCGGACACTATGGAATGGTATAAAAATAGATGACAATAATAGATTTTGAGAACGTTTTAACATATCTCCATTGACCTTTATGAAATTGAGAAAGGACAATGGCCCTTCCGACGACCTATTTCTATCAGGAACAAATTAATATGGTGTATTTCTTGTATAAGTTATATATGTGTATATATCTATGTTGTATTCATCAAGTATAGGTATGTTTTTCTAGTGCTTCTATTTCATTTCATCAGGTACTGTATTGAACCAACGAGCTGAAGTTCAATAATGGTAAGTAGACACCGTCATCCATGGACATGGGTAACATTCAGACATCACCGCTGCGTTGCGAAAAGCTACCAGCCAGAATCTATCGTGTTATTTGGCGAGTGACTAAAGCAAGAGGATGGAAGCAAGCCTAGGCACTAGGCAGAAGGTAACTGAGAGAGCAATTGTAACGTAAACACAGAACACAATTGAAGGGGTGAGTGTAAAAAGGGTCTAAGTAACAAAAACAATAATTCGAGATAAATGCGTTTGAAAGTCAAGACTTCATTTTCGTTATATTCTTAGAATAAACTTCAAATTTGTTTTTTATGATTCCAAATTATATAAGATACCTTCGAATTGTCATAAATAAAGTATTTTTTCAATTATTACTCTGTAATAAGCAAATATTGTCAGTTTTGCAATTAAAACCCAATAAAAATGCGCCACATCCGTGCGTTTTTCACAAAAAAAGGATTTAAATAACATTATATTATATTGAATTTTCCACTTTAAAACCTATGCCATAACATTAAGAATCGAAAGACGAATTCAACGATACCAATAACTATATTTCAGTAATTTCATCAGTTGAACCCTTTTTACACTTACCCCTTCAATTATTATTCTCGATACTAAGAGACTGGTAATACTTGAAACAACATCCAGTAAGTTCATTTACGCAAAATCGAGACGCCCTTTGTTTCAATGACGAATGGCAACCTTCACCTCTGACCCTAGAATTTGCGCCACGAAAGGCACAAGGGGCTATGTACCTACATATAACAAATACTGTGGGAATTTCGCTTAATATTTCGTCTCGAGAGAGATTCCTACTGAATTGAGAAAAATTATTCATCGAACTTATAAAAAAGGTTTTTTCAAGGTGCGTCTCGAATAATAATGATGGACGGGTAGGATAATCCTCCTGATGAAACCATTAGTAGGGAATAATAGCAACAATTAAAATTAACAGTTAGACTTTAAAAGGAATGGCACTCTTCTTACGACACTTTTATATCGGATTATAGATAACACCAACATCTCAAATCTCATCTATGTAGTGCTAAATACTAAGTAAGATGGAACATAAAGACATTTCTTGGAAACAGAAGATTTGACAAAATTATAAGGAATTAAATGTATAATTCCATTACTTAATCCTAAAAATGAAAAATCATGATGATGATAGAAATCCCATGACATGATTCAAGCCAAGCTTAAGCCAAGTAACGTGTCACTGATAAACAGTCCAACATGAATAATCAGTTTAATGTCTATCAAAGGTTTATGGTAGGTATATGGCCTATGTTTATAAAGTGTGGTTGCTTGATGCCAATGACATCAAATGACACACTTTTAGTATAATTCATCCACAAGCTTCATAGTAATTTTACGAAAAATCTAAATTTTCTTTGCCATTTTAAAATTATACATGTCTACCCATTTGACACAAAAATATTTATAAAGACATAAATTCTTTGAAAACTTTGATCGTGCTTGTCAAACTAGAAACTTTGACAAATCTATTTGGAAGTGGTTCTAACATTTCTCAATGTACGGAAGTAGTACCTATGTGAGCAAAGACTCGAGCATTTCTGAAATAATTGAATAGCATTTTTTAAAAGAACTATTTATTAACAAGACACATGCATTTTCAAAGTACCGTCAGAAACTCAAATTTTAAATTTTCTTTAATATCACGATTCCCCTGAACATTCAGGATCACTGTGATTCTTGAAATAGTGGCACCAAACAATGACAAATTCCAACCTTTGGTCTCACAATTACCTGCAAAGGCGCCGAACATTAGTCCAATAAAGTCTTCATACCGTTGACAACTCCTTGAAATTGGTTTACTTAAAGCAACCCACTCACTATCCTTCGCAGAAACCCGCCATATACAATAAATAGAGCCGACCCGAATCTGTTTATTACTAGTCGGTTAGAGTATCGTAGTGTGATTGGTGAGTAGGTACACATTAAGAAAAAATTTTTTCCTCGCTACATTTTTCTTTCCGATATTTATAATTAACAATGGAATGGGAAACATTTAAATCATTTTATTCCACTGATTGTGGTAAGGATTACAGATCAAAAATATTAATCCACATAATCTTTAATCCACATAAACATTTACGTCTGATAAGGAAACTCATCAATCCTAAATCGGAATTCGACATATTTTACCGTACACCCAATATCAATTACCATTTATATTCAACCAGACGGACCTCCGACTCTCCGGGTCCGGCAGGATAGTGAATGGGTCGTCTAACGTGACCTGGACTCCCCTTGACCCGCCGGCCGCAGACTGTGAATGGCCGACCTTCACATTGAATCCCGACGATATTGAAATGGAAGTCTGTGACACTGGAAACATCGCTCCAGGGATCGCTGTGCTCGTCGATTTTCATTCCCGGGACGGATGTACTGTACATACTCTATATATCTAAACTAAACTTATAAAGAGGATAAAACTACTAGACCGATTTTAAAAATTCTTTTACCAATAGGATGCTCCATGGTTTTTGAGTAACATGGGATATATTTTATAAAAAAAAAATAGGATCCATACGAAAACCGAAGCAAAGCGAGGGCGGTTACTAGTATAAAATACGAATATGTATGCTATGTTATGTACGTATTTTTATAACCACAGTAGTGGATACCCGGCGTGTTCCACTAGGCTACAAAAAAAGTCTGATGAGATTCACAGATCAGTTTTTTTTTGTCTTTTCATATTATGTTCAAATTGTTGTATGGGATAAGTGGAAAATCGACTTTATCAATGGACCGAATGTGCCTAATGCATAATTTATAAAGATTTTATGATGATAATTGTTCGTAGGACTAGGATGGAAAGCGATTGCATGAAAATTTTTGTTTCGAGCACTTAATCATTCGAAAATTGGCAAGCATGCTTGAACCCCGTTGTTAATAATTTAACGATACAACGCTTATAACGATACAACGATACACGCTTTTTTTACAGTTACACGATTTTTAATTCAAATTTATTTTCTATTTTTTTAACTATTATTTTTAAATATTATGTGCGTATTCGAAGTTAATTATCACTTGCTTCGGTGAAGGAAAAACATCGTGAGAAAAACTGCACACCGGGGAGTTTTTTCATTAAGTTCTCAAAGGTGTGTGAAGTCTACCAATCCGCATTTAGCCAGCGTGGTAGGCTATGACCTGTACCCCTCACACTGTGAGAGGAGACCCCAAGCCCAGCAGTGGGACAATTATGGGTTGCTGCTTCATTAATTAAAAAATCGCAGTGTAACAGCCTTTCTCCATATTCTATCTATCCATAACCTCTGGATAATTAGTTTAAGTTTAATTTTATTATTATTAACTTTTTGTCAGTTTCTAGGCAACCAACCCGAGCTGAAGATTATGGATAGATAGAAGAAAACGTCCGTAAGATAGATCAGAGCAGAGATAGGACTAACAAGATAAAAACCCGAAATACTGACGGAATGGAAAGCGCCTTAAAAGTGTGAGCATTCTATAAAGTTTTCGTTTATTGGCACATCTATCACATCTGAACGGGGTTCTCAGAAACTGAGTCGATCACTTCAAGACAAAATTTTAGCCTGAGGGGCTGCTCGCCTTACTGTCGGCGAACAATAATTTGTACAGTTTACGTTGTTTTTAGTGCATGTTACTTTAAAGCCAATCAATTCAGCCCAAGAATCAGCAGCATTTCATCAACGATTTAATCATTTTGACGTTGGAACTGAAAAGAAAAATACTCTGTAAATCATAAATGATGACTACGCTGTGGGATTTCTAAGAATCACACGTGGCATTGTAACTACTAATGACCATTACTTAACATAAATTAATACATTAAATAGTCACGATCAAAAGTAACGTAATGTGTGATTGAAAATAAGTTCAATAAAAACAAAATGAAAAAGGAACAACTTATCTATTACTAGATTCACAGACGATAACGATGATCAGCGAATACAGAATATAACAGCTTGGCGTATGCTTAACTATATTTTTAGGTCTTTCTTCTATTTTAGCATCTTGAATTTCGGGCAGCGACGTAATTTTGATAATACTTACTTATATGATTCATTAATCTTGCCTATGTAATAAAATTCATAATGATTTTAATGATTACAGTATGTTCTAAAAAAAATTCGTCCATTCCAAATTCGGCGTTCCCTGGACCAGTTCTGCAACTTTTTATTCTTTTCCTCGGTCTCCCATAATTATATCGCCGACGCACCTTCGGCAAATTTTACAATTTCTCCAACTTAAATTTCACAGCCCTTCACGGAGTAATGACGATTGACTCGAACAAATCGCTCGGGGTGCATAGGTTGGCGAAAATTGGCTTACACTCGGACACCCGCCAATTATTTCCACGTCAATAATCGATAAAAGGATTTCAACATGTCGAAACGCCGATGCCAACACGGGGCTTTTTTGACACGTCTTTATCGGCTTAATTATTCGAAAAAGTAATTAACTTTAATCGTAAGCAAAAACAAGCGATAATGAGCTTGCTTTGACCAACGGTTTAATACCGCTAAGAACCGCTAAGACGTTTTATAAATGCATTAAGATTACAATAAAAAACTTTGGAATCATTGAGTAGATACGTTAGAGTACTACCAAACCACATATGAATCGGCGATTATAATTAGAAGCTCAAAAGGTAAAGCTGAGGGTATAATTCTTAACAACAGTGATGCAGCATCATGTGATGTTCACAAGGCAAGATGTAAACATTCACAACCCAAACACGGTTAGCGCCAAATTCTGCTCGCAGCGATGCACAAAAAACACATACAAAAAACGAAGGATTTGGAAGGCGCCAAAAAGCCGCCTTCATTCTTAGAACGTGAATGAATGAAAAAAGTCATAAACCTAAGTCGTTCGCCCGCCAAACGGTTTCATGAGCCGATGCTCTGATATTGTTCATGGTTTTAACAATTTTACAATAACAAGAGCGCTTTTTGCGTTGAGATATTTTTTTGCGCTCCCTCGTCTTATCTTTGTTTCAATGTGATCATTGTGATCTACATTGAATTACTCAGGCCGAGTAAAACTAATTTCTTAACAATTAATTTAATTACGTATTTAATTTTTATGAAGATTCACCCAAAGATATTAAAATTTAGGTAGATATCATACATGTCAATACCAATTTTGAATAAAAAAAAATAGTTTCAGATGATTATATATGTAGATACTTGAAGATACAATTAGTATGTTATAAATTTTTATAGCATCCGAATGCTCTAGAAGCAATTTTTTCCAATCAAAGATAGGTACCGTTAGTGTCAAAAGACACTCTACGTTTACCTAAGAAAAATATTCAATCAAAGATGAGAAAGCTAAAAAAGCTATGGAATTGCGCACAAAAAACATAATGAATAGCTAAAAAAAATATCACAGCAACTGAGATGTTATGATAACTGTAACATCAGGCATTCGCTTGGATGTCGGAAATTGTTCTTGGGTGGGTAACAACAAAAATTTTGTCATCAGCGTTAGCAGTAAGATGTTTATTATATAAGTCAATACCGAGAAGACGCGCCTATTTCTTAAGGTTTGGAGAACAATGAGTAAGATGACAATGAAAGGGTCCTTTTACAAGTCGTTGACTAGTGTATGAATCAAAATCTCCTGCAGGTTCGGGCGTTTTGCCTTCGGGGCATTGTTGGTCGGCTTTTGTAAAACAAACATCCTAGGCGTCATTTATTACACTTCCTTTATTAGAGGCAGCTGTTTCGTAAACTGTAAAGGTGTTCTTGTGTAAGGTAACGGGCAAAGGTTGTTTTGTTTCTACGTTTAATTGTTTATCTTCATCTTTGTAATTACCATCACCTGCCGGTGCTTCCTCGTCGCAAATCATTATGTCTCACATATTTTGTTTATGTTTTTGACCTTGCACTTCTTCGACAACGATCGCTTCAAGCATTATTGAAAAATTAGACAGTGGATAAGTATTCACTTTGTCCTTCAAATACTTTGCTATAATAAATTACATTGGATATGTTTAAATCGTGCACGTATGGAATCGTTTACCGGTTAAATTATGATATTACATTATCGCGTGATTTACATGTAATCCGTTATTTATGGATTCTGTTCGGTCACGGTCATGATTACGTTTATAAAAACAAGACGATTTTTTAAATACAATTCCATAATTATTGTTATAATAATTTCTTGCCCAGAATTAAAGGCCACACTCAAATTTTAATTTCATAAACGTTTATATTTATTACTGCGATTGCATTTTAAACACGTATTGTTTATACAATCATTGCATCGCAACAGTTAATAACTTAAGTTTAAGTAACTGCGCATAAATAATAAACCATGAATTTAGTAACCAAGGAATAAGTTATTATAACAAATTATCATATTATGTGTTAAGGTAAATGGCTATGTAATTTCGTAACTTCTTTAACATTTAAAGGTGCTCCCTCACCGGGAGCATTCGCCTGTAATGTAACGTTACAGATTTGAGCATTACATCAGTGAAGGAGGAGAACCGAGCTTTACAATACGCACCTTGTAATGATACAAAACGGGCTTACATCAGTGAAGGAGGAGAACCGAGCATTACAATGCGCACCTTGTAATGATACAATGTGTAATATCTTGATACAACTTGTAACATCAATGCGCTCCGCTTCCCGTATAATGTTACATTACACGCGAATGCTCGTCAGTCAGGGAGGTAGTATTGTAATGTAATGCTCAAAGTCGAATCTATAATGTTACATTACACGCGAATGCTCGTCAGTCAGGGAGGTAGTATTGTAATGTAATGCTCAAAGACGAATCTATAATGTTACATTAAACGTGAATGCTCCCGGTGAGGGAGCACCATAAGGTACTCGTAAGTACGTATTTGTTTTATCGAGTTGATCGTACTAGTTGTGCTAAAATTCGATTGATGGTGTTGTAAATTTCTTATTAAGGAAACTAAAAATATATTTTACAAAGCGAATTTCCTACCTAAATATATCGCTATAGTTGGTATAAATTAATCTACCATTAAACAACGTAACTGAGTGGAACTGAATAACCCGCGCACTCAAAATCCGACACAGGCCTTGGCTTAATTTTTTTTGGTACAACTTTTCATGCGCGACAGGTGACAGGTTGTTCCGTAACTTCCCCCTCACGCCCTACACCGCGCCGCCCCAATGAGCTTTTAAACATTTATTAGTGTACCTACAAATGGGGTCGCCATGAT
This sequence comes from Thymelicus acteon, assembly GCA_951805285.1. NCBI lineage: Eukaryota > Metazoa > Arthropoda > Insecta > Lepidoptera > Hesperiidae > Thymelicus > Thymelicus acteon. Next base: position 14,429,136 of record OX638225.1, on the reverse strand, counting down.
TTTTTGTTTATAAAGACAATGTAGCAATTATCATTTACTCTTAAAGATTCTAAGGTAAATTGTAAAAGTATGTATTTCATTTAACCTCAATCTTACTTCCAATTTTACTTCAAAAGTAAATTCCGATATAAAAATCCACAAACAGTCCATACTTTCGTAGTTTTACAAATTTCTTAATATTAAGAATCATCACCATATATTATGTTTGAATACCAACCAATAGCTTTAAAAATAACAAAACTATGATGAATTAAACGATGATAATATTATATTTTATTCGCCCCTACTTTTTCTTTTAATGTCCTCCATCAGTACCAGGGCACCAATTAAAATATATATTATTTTTCTATTTCAGGTCTTAACGATTAACATAGGGTCGACGATACGGACATTAAAGAAACAGTCGTCTCTTACATTAAATAAAAATTCATAAAATGAAAAGTATTTAAGTAAAACTTTAATAAATTTTATTTACCTTGATTTTTATGATGCAAAGTCGGACATCCAAAAACTTCAAGAAATTCGAACCTTTACGAAAAGGACGACGAAAAGTGGTTGATTCCAACTTTTCAAAGTTTGTGGTCACTCTACTTTAGATGTATTTTTAATGTTCGGCTATTCCTTAATGTAGTTTTTTTGCCGACTTCACCTTTTTTAATGAGACCGCTCAGATCAGTAACGGGGCAGGTTTGAAGTATTTTACGTAGTTCTGCAGGTGGAACTTCAGCTTCGAATGGTCAGTGGCGCGATTGGTTCTAATTAACTATGGTCACGTACTAATAGCAGCGTAAATTGCCTAGGCATAGATGCTAACTGAAAAATGCTACTTAAAATTTACGTAGTGAATAACTTTTTTTGAAGTAATTACTTCTTTAGGCGCGTTATGAAAAAAATATTATTATATTAATTATATTGTTTTTTTTTAATATTGTTTTTTGAATATTGTTTTTTTAATATTGTTTTTCAGAACATTATTTTTTTTAATATTGTTTTTTAATTGTTTTTTTTTTGATGCCAAAGAAGTACACACAACTTCTCACGCGCGTACATAAGTAGGTACACGTTTATTTTTTGTTTTAATCGCTAATATTACTAATTAATAATTATACGTATATTCTGGTAATTCCGATACTATAATTGTATACAATACAATTTTTTCGTTGTTCAATAAAAAAATCTCAAATTATTACATAAATACAATATACAGATATACATACATAACACAATAACACATATTTACAATATTAAATGATTATGACGGCATGCTATCTGGACAAACTTTTAATTGCTAAAAATGTTATGTTTAATATTATTATGTATTATTGTAATACTGGAAATTTGATATTTAATAAACAACAACAACAAGGTATCAATTAAACCGAAATATTGTTACAAAATACAAAAATCGTTAGTGCCCCTTACAGTTATAATGTATAAAATAACAAAAACTTAATGAAAATTAGTGGAAGTACATAAAGTTACTAAGTTGCAACCAAACATTATGTAGCCACTCAGTGTTATCATTTGAAGGATTCATACTATAGATATAGTATGCCTACCTACCTACATATTATATTTATGTTATCAAAGTCTAATCTAATCTTATAAGATTATTCACCGACTTTCGGCGATCCAAGATTTAGGTTAGTAGGTGAACTTTAAAAATAGATTCAGAAGTAAACGTTCTATGCCATCAAACTCTGAATAAGAGATTATTATATGATCAGAGTCAAAGACCTCGAACTTAAAACTGTTGCTTAAAAGTTCGCTAAATTAAATAAGAAAATATTAGTTACCTAATTTAAATCATATCCTTCAATAATCTTCTCCGTCCTATCCTTGACTATTCCGATATTTGCTATCTGAACATAACTGAGGAGAGTGAGGAGCAATTAAATAAACTTGAGCGTCTCCAAAATGTTTGTACAAGGTTCATATTTGGCCTCAAAAAATATGACCACATTTCTGAATTTTCTTCACTCAAGTGGTGCACTATTCGCTCTCGCCGGAATTCTCACAAACTTTCTGCTTTATACTGCGTGCTATTCAAACCCACTTCCTCTCCTTACCTTAAGAACGCTTTCAATATTAACATCTCATTCACGATCGGTCTCCTTCGCTCCACTCATAATCTTTTGCTCAGTACTCCTACCCACTCTTCCTCCTTCTACATGACATCCTTCTCTGTAACTGATGTCCGTCTTTGGAATTCTCTTCCCTTAGCTAACCGTCGCTCCCAGTCCCTTGAATTCTTTATACTAATTTAAAAGATTTCCTTTTGACGTGATAACGTCTATTAAAACGATGAACGCCGGGCGCACGCACGAACAAATGTAGCGTTTCGCGAGCGAGAGAGCGGCAAAAGCGAGAGAGTAGGCGATATCGTAGTTGAGTGGAGCGGAGCGGGGCGGAGCGGATCGGAGCTTTGTCATAACGTTGTCACGTTAAACTACCGTCCATAAACTGACTTTACAGACAACCATTTTTTTTGTTCGCTTTAATTCATTATCTTGTATATTATATTAATATTTTTAGTTATTCCTTGTATGTGTAAGTAATATGTAATTATTATTTAAGTAGTTTATCTTATTTATTACATTGTCTGTGCACTCACTCTACCCTTTTCACACTGGTTAACATGTCCTCTGCCCAAAGGTTGCCTGGAAGAGATCGCTCTATAGCAATAAGACCGCCTTTTGTACTACTTAGTATTAACACAGAAGAAATAATAGTACTTATAATAAGTAGTATTAACCAATTTAGAGTGTACAATATAGAGTATTCTATTCTATTAAAATGCAGAAATAAAAGTTAAATATATTTAGACATTTCAACAAACCGTAGGTACTTTTTCAGCGACAATTTTGAATAATAGGTCATTTTCAGAGTCAGAATCCTATGAAAAGGGATGTATCTGACATCCCATATTTAAAGTAAAGATTTCAAGAATAAAAAATATGTTCATGTTAATAGTCCTTGCCCGCACGAAGCGTTGACCTTTAATGAATCTGACATTATTGCCTCGACAAATCGCAACAACATTATTGTGTTGTTCTGCCTCATTTGTTAACCAGCGGAGGAGATATCAGACTCAACCATGAATACCATAAAGAAGGCAGCTGACCAACAAACTATTTTAGTACTTAAATTGCGGTATTTAATATATAATTCAATAACAGGAGGAAAATAAATTATGACGACCATCACTCATATCACTAGTAATTTATGTCAACCGATTATTTAAAATGCCAGGCTATAATCTACACGGTACCTTTTATAAAGCGCATAAAAAAATAACTACACGATAAAACAAAAACTCTATGAAAACAAAATATCAATTAACCCCACAATTGTTTACTGGCAACAAAATTAATTAAAAATGTTAATCGCCTTCCATCGTTATGATATTAATTTCCAAGGCATTTACAGTGTTTACTAGCCTGAACTTCTAACGCCGAGTAATTCCAGTAACAGGTACTTATTAAATGCAATACTAATGCACGCGCCCTAAGCAATTGTCAGGGAGTTATTGTACCGCGTCGATACAAAATACACTCTATGCGCTTCAAATTAAGACGCAAAATCTATCAACAGACAGATATAAGGTAGCCTTTCAATAAGAATGCATAAAGTGTAGGATTAAGATAAGATAGGTAGACACCGTATTACAAGGAACTAGGGTTGATTTTGTCACTTGATCATGGCAACAAAGTTAAAAATGTAGGGCGGCTCTAATTGTATGCATAATAAACATTTAAAACCAATAATTTTGTGTAATTCGGTACTCGTTATTTTACTTCTCAAATGACGCCTTTTAATTATACTCCACTGATGTAATTTGGCCTTAAAAAGTACGTCAACATCCAATTAGGGCGGACACTTCGAGGGCCCCAGCGATAGAAGGAAAGAGCCAACAACCTTTATTTATTGTGTGAAAGGGTAATTTATCATCTAAATGTCTTATAACGTTCCTATGTTATTGAATGTAGTGATAAAACGTTAATAAGGCTCAGGAAATAATTAAAACATCTAACAAACACTAACATTGCAAGATCAAATTAGACCACCCACGGTACATTTTTTAAATTTAATTAAAAACACAACATAATCCACGCTACTGCAAAACCGCGTTTCTTTTTACTGCAATAATTTTTTAATTGTACTTTACGGTTATATATTCCAGTTAATTCCTTCACCTGCAAGTAATTCTTGCGGAATGTCTGGCTGGGTTTAATTTGCGTAACATACAGCGATGATAGCAACACAAAAACAAAGGGAACGCTCACCTAGGCTCGTTAGTGAAAAAAATAAATGAATCCGACATCCCCTCACTATTTGCATAGAACCTGCGACCTTACGGACACCGGATTAACATTCATTTATTCAGGCATTAACATATTTTAATAAATTCATTTCTTTGGGGACCCGAAACTCCCGGTATTTACGCCGACGAATGTTTTCTTTTTGTTTTTCTACTTTAGACACGTGAAAAATTAGGGTCCCACGTTACATAATAATCTTATATCTTATTGAATTTTAGCATTAACGGCTGAACCGATTTAACTACGATTTTACTTCTATGTGCACAAGACAAATCAACAAAGTTTCTATTTAGTGTCTATTTTAAGTATGCTTAATTATTACCTGTACTTATAACATAAAACACTTGGTTTAGCAGTGTTAGAGTACGATCAAGGCATCCTCGATTACGAGGAGAGCCCCACTTTTTTCAAGCCAATGCAAATGTGACCAACGAGCAGATAAGCCATCTGATAAAACATTCGAAAAACCTTCATCTGAGAGTTTTCCATGTGAATTTCTGTCAACTGCCAGATCGCAGCACCGAGGGTCCTGGGTTCGATTCCCAGGGAGGCGGAAATTTAAATGACGAGTTTGAATTTCTGTTCTCGGTCTGGGTGTGAATGTCCTTGTCTAGTGTGTTGTATATGGCACCCACGACACAGGGAATCCTAGTGTGGGGCTATGAGTGTGAAGCGTTATTATAACTTGTATTTAACCAGAACCGGAACTACTGCTTAACTTAACCCAATTATATGACAACCTAAACAATTTATCAATCAAAAAACAAAATACGGAACCCCCAATACAAGGTGTAAATTATCCGTCCTTCAACACCGGCAACAGTTTATGGGGTCAACCAAGAACGAAGGAAAATGCTTCATTTGAAAGGAAAATGCGGCAATGTAATATGCATCGTGATTGACATCCGAGATTCTGAAATCCCGGTGGCATTGTATAGCGGAAATGAGCCCTCATGGACTAGTACTAAAACATTAACCAACAAATTAACTAAAAGTTTCATGAAGCAAGTCCGGAGATAAAATTGGACGACTTAATAAAAAGGTATCATTATGTTAACCTAGCTATTGCCTGCGGCTTTGTTGCATGAGGTATGTGTTTTAATTACTTTCAAACAATCTTTCATACCTTTATTTCGATAACCTCTTGGGGATGGAATTTTTGAGACAAACTAGCTGAAAATCCACCTGATGAATGATAGCTGTAACCGATTCAAATAAGCCAATAATATTGTAAGAAAATATATTAAAATGGATGATCTTTATCATGAGGCGCAGTGTCGTTTTCGCTTTCATTGAACATTAATAAAGCACGAAATAAGAAGCACCTCATAGCCCGGCGGCTTGCGTCGATCCTATGTGATCGACAAAGTTAAGCAACAGCGGGCGCGGTCGGTAGTTGGATGGGTAACCGCTAGTGGCGAAAATTTCTTGAGCGTTTCCGTGCTTCGGAGGGCACGTAAAGCCATGTCGGAGGCCCTCGGGCAGTTTGAAAACTTCCGACACTCGAGTTGGCCACTAACCCCTCCATCAATCCGCACTGGAGCAGCGTGGTGGAGTATGCTCTAGGCCTCCTCAAGAGGAGAGACCCGTGCCCAGTAGTGGACCATTAATGGGTTGAAGCCAAAGCACGAAATGTCAAAGTTATCTTCTCAATGAAACATATTGTTAATAATACATGCAATTATAGAAGTCTGGATGTTTCACGCAACGAATCTAATGAAAGGAAAGTCATTTCTGTTAATACAGGATTATTTTTAAAGCTAAAAAGCTTCCTGAAAATATTGTAGACACAAAACTTCTGTAATTAATTCTTATTTGCCTCCTAACACAACCCCTTACATAACTTCAATTGGAGACTTGTAGCATGAGACAAATAACAACAACAACAACAACAAGATCTTAGCCTTATTGGGGCGGCTTAGAATACTAACCCCAATCCCACGCCAGATGGGTGTCGTAAGAGGCGACTAAATCCGGTCCGCTGGTGGTAGGGCCCCACGAGGGATTATATTGGTAGTACTGATTTCAATTGTTAATTAATACCATTATTACTATTATTATTTCTCCATGGGGTTCGCCTGGATAGCTCCACCCTTGAGCATGAGTCAGCCGCCAAACGACTCGCCGTGTTCCGGCTGGGGGCTTGAGAGCCAGTTCTTTCTTTCTTTTTCTTCTCTCTTTTTTTGGCATGCAACGCATCATTGATGCCTTTGGTGTTGGTGATGTCCATGGGCGACCATAGCCACCTACCATCTGGTGGATCGTCAGCTCGCTTGCCGGCTATTTCCATAAAAAGAGTAAGAGAACACATGGGACATAACAAGAAGAGAATCATCGACGCATTCAAGAATCTACCAACAAGCTGAGCCTACAAGACAGATGTCTTTCGAACCGGATCTATACATTTCATGGACATTTTTGTCCCCCCGTACATGAGTCACGACAGTGTTGGTCGGTGACTGAACGGTCCTTTAGCACCACAATGTTGAATTCGCAATTGGTGACGGAATGGGTGTCGTTGACTTTATTCATATGAGTTAATTGGTCTAGTCATTAGTGGGCATAGTGTCAACTTTTGTAGTGGGTAGAAAGCTTTACAGGCTTACCACATATCTACACTCTGTCTACAAGAAACTGAGTTTAAAAATAAACATTCACGCGCTCGTAAGGATTCCATATCATGTCACTTGTGGCAGGTACATAGATAGGTACTTCTGTATGCTTCGGACGAGGATTGAAACCAAGACCGTTTGACAGGGTCAACTAGGTTGTATATACTTACAATTATTCAGCAATAACTTTATCTTCATATGTAAAACGACGGATAATCACGTCAGCTCGACTAGTATACGATATTACTTCGAAGATCGAGTATGCGACTGACATCATAATCGGCCGCAACAATGTAAGTTATATCTGGTATACTCGTATATGCGAATTATCTTAACCTTTCAGTTTATTACAGACGTTAAACAATTATTCGCTTCCGTGTATACGTACCGTTGTTTTGTTACAATGTGAGATGTACATTGTCTCGATACAAGACTGCGATGAGGGTGGTACAATACTATTTTTTGAACCAGGTGGTTTCCATGTCATCATCGAGATATATTAAAGGCGCGTTACAGGTTTAGATCTTTTATTGCTTTTGAGTAAACTAGGGTGATTAAAAGAATTCACCTATTTGTTATTTGGCTCTCAGATATTTCAGGGCTGATTTTAAGAGTAGTAGCTAAACAGAGCTAAGCATTTCATGCAGTGTGCACTGACCATCAAATAAAGTACAAGCATCATTTACAACGCACAATGAGTTTTTAGTACAGCGCATACCAAGAAACGGCCAGAAAAATGACGCAATGCGCACGCCCAAAAATGGCTTTAATTTAACAAACTAATTCCGCCATAAATGAATCGTTTCCGTTCAAATATTAAACACAATGCGTGTTAATTTTAATCAGTTTTATGAGGGTACATTTACAAGTTATGGGGGTTGGAGCGCGACTCAAATATCTCGGTGGCCGGTCTATTAATAATGAAAGACTTTCATCCCGTCCGCCCCATGAAATACGTTAAGTTTTGACGTAAAGCGATGATTGGCGATAATTTGCAATAAGGGTCCATTACTGTGCCCTTGTTTCGTTTCATCAAATTCATATTTAATAAGCATTATTAATAAACTATTCTCGAATGCCCCAATATAATATTATCGCATTCATATTAAATACCAATTAATTACCCAGGTATTATTGTGCGGTGTATTTCACTAGGCTACGCTTCGATGTGGAAGCAGTTACCATAGCAACGAAAGTAGCAACTCAGCCAAATCATAAGTCCGTATCCTCATTACTGATTAATTACTAACATATGTAGAATAAGATGAATTGTTACTAACATTTTTATTAACATACTTAAGTTATTTCCTTTTGTAATTAGTTAAGTTATGGGCTAAATGGCCTGAAATAAAAATTTATTATTATTATTATTACCATGGCGTATACAGCCTGTCAAAGGGTTCTAGGTAGGTTTAATTCAAAGCGAGGTAGAAATTTGAATGACGAGTTTGAATCTCTGTTCTCGATCTGGGCGTATTTTTGTCTGTGTGTTGTCCATGATACCCACAACACAGGGAATCCTAGTGTACAGCTATGAGTGTGTACTGTTTATTTACCTGTATATTTATGTAAAAACCCTCTTCTAATAAAACACTTGAGTTTTGGGGCCACAAATTTACAGGAATACAATTTTTATATACACATCTAGACGAATACCGTACACGATTAAATTAAACAAAAGATCACGTGACCTAAATCGATCTTCGCGGCTTCGGTACTTCGGTAGTGCCACGAGTCCACGATATACGAGTAACAAAGATAAATAATGAACCTCCGTACAAACGCCGTCGGCAACACCTTGGCCGGCCCATCGGCCCCATCGCATCGATCACCCGACAATGGGGGGTTCGGAATAAACGCTAAAATTTGCACCCGTCGTGATTTATCGCCGCGTCGCCCGCTTCGTGTAGATGCTATCGACAATTGCAATATTGCGAGTGAAAAGAACCGAGTGGCATACGGGCTGCATACGGCATACGGCAGAATGCACAGGTATATTATGGAGTATCCAAAAGGGAAATCGGAAACGTATCCGATGGGATTATTTTGGTATTTTAAACTGTAAAACTGTGCCTGCGTCGTATATTTTTGTAATGTTTATTTGCAAATTTTAGTTTATTTTTAAAATGGCAAAAGATAAATCAAGGTTTAATTAAGTAATAAATTTATAGTTAATAGTATCAGGCGTTACTTTGCGGAATTCCATTGTTATTAAGTTAGTATAGACTACTTTGCAACAATCCATGGTTAACTTGTATGATGGTAGGTTTATACTTTAAGACATGCGTGGCACGTCCCTCCCTCCCGCAACGGAAATATGCACTACAGTAATTAAAAATATATACTTATTATATAGCATCATATTCGCCCTGAAACGGAGCATCATCAGGGTACTCGACGATGGTTAGTCACAAAGTAAAAACTGATATATTATATGCAGATAATTATTGCTTGGTGACGTATTTTATGAATTCAATTAGGAAGACCAAATCCCGAGTCTCAAGTAATTCGAACGACATTTATATGATATTTATACTCATACAATTACCCAAGTTACTCCTAGGGAATTTATTTTCAAATATCCCTTGTTTTATTTTTATTTTATCTAAATATCCGACAAACGAGTGAATTATAAGTCATACCTGTGGTCATACCTCATACTTGTAAACCCTTGAACAAATTTTATTAACATTAAATAAACTTGGCATTTTCTTAAAATTAAAAAAAGTTAACTAATCGTCTCCATATCTGACAATGCAAATCTTTACCAATATCAATGTACTACACCCAGTTGTAAAAGAAAGAACCCTTAAATCATTGGATGTCTTGTAAATCGACCTATAATATAACTCGTCCTCATATTGTAACCTTGAAACATTCGCAAAACTAAAAGTAAGTATCAAGTATCTCCTGTTTCTATAAATTAAATCCCACAGGTAATGCCCTAGGTGTCACCACATTTGACCACTATTTACATAAATTAAAAAAAAAAAACAGAATCCATATCACTAGCCAATCCTGGCCACAACACGTTCATAACGTCATATCGTAACTGATCTCTCAACGACCATGACTATAAATTGGACCTCTAGCCATCGCTCGTAAACTACAACCTAAAACTTGTTCGAGTTGACTCACCTCACATAGCAACACACGTGTGTTGTCAATCCTGTGCTATTTACATAAATATTTAAATTGCCCAATAATTATGCAGGGAGACGTTGGCTTGACAGAACTGTCCTATAGCCGAAAATACCACTAACTCAGGCAGTAATTGTAGTCATTAATTATAGTGTTCATTGGTAATTAATTAATGTAATTAGTGCCTCGATTTATAAGTCAACCGTTTTGGATGTGTAATGGTAGGCTTTAAAAATTATATAACATTAAATTAAAATTTAAAAAAACCCGTGACAGTTTTACTAATATTCAACATAGCTAAAAACACTCTCGATTAATTCACCTTTCAAATAAATTAGATAAAAATCGGTTCATCCCTTTGGGAGCTACGATGCCACAGACAGACATACAGACATACAGACACGTGAAACTTATAACACCCCTCTTTTTTCGTCGGGGGTTAATAAAAAGTACTTGACGGGAGTCAAATCAGCAGTGAATAGGCTTTTACTAAGCTAGGTACTGCGTTTCACCATCAACGATTTTCAATTTATGGTATCCACTTTCATTCTGTTGTCCACTTACCATCACGTTTGGTTTGTAGTCAAGCATTACTTTATTTATTTAAAAAAAATAAAGAATCTAGTGTCACTAGTATTCACGTAGCTACTCACTTTTCCGTATCTCCACGCTATCGGCTACTGAACCCCTCACCTGAAACAAGCAGAAATGGAAGTTTACTAACTGACTCAATCGTCCGGTGACGTCTTATCGACCGCGACATGTTAGAATCGGCCAATGAGGTTGTAAAAAATTGCTTAGTTAATAATCTCTTATTTCAACAAGTATACATACGTAATTAGCTAAAACCGGCCACGATTGGCTGCGTCAATGCTTACCAATACCATAATATACTACGTCAAATTATAAGCTCATAAAAACGTTTGATATTGAAACCGAAAAAGAATTATTTTATTAAATATTTATTTAAGAAAGAGGCAGGCGTTATACTGTAACAGGCGTTTACGTATTTTTATGTATGTTGAATTATTATTGTATTGAATTAATCTGAAGTATTGATTAAAACAACATGAAATCTGTGCACATAACGAAATAACTGCGCCTCAGGCCTCAGATAGAGAGACATACGTACATACATAGTAAATCTTCCTATCAAGAAGGGTCCAATTTCTTCTACTCCCGGTCACTACTACTATTGAAATCCTAGCAGAGCGCCAATTTATTTCTATAACTCGACCAAAGCTCCATGGAAACGCAAGCTCAGATCAAAATATCAGATTGATAGAATTTTTGTCATCATTAGTCGCGTCGCGTCGTTGACCGATACGTTATCTACGAAGCGCGACTTCGACTGACGATAGAAGACGTCGCGTCGGTCGAGCCTAAATAAAATGTTTCTTTGTTTGATGGACGTTACGCTTTCAGGGTTCCCTACACATAGAATAACCGACTGAACTAGATCAGTGCATAAAGATGTTGTTATAGTGCGTCATGATTTGAAGAGAAAACGATCGAGACGGAAGGTACACAGGCTTATCTGTCATTAACTTCAAAATATGTCAAGAGTTTCTCCCAGCCAGTTTGTTCCCTGCAGTTTGCGCGTGACCACGATACATGTAATTGGGTCGATATATCGATATTATAAAATACGAATCGTAAGTACCCGTTGCATTAACCCGGCGTCATGGGGGTGGAAAAGTGCTACACGGACGTTGGGGTGGGTCTCACAGACCCGTTCATTAATGTCAAAATTATTCCAATACTTTATAAATAATAAAGTTAATATTCATTCGTGTTTAGTTTTTTAGATATTAATTTAAAGAAATGAAACACATAAATCATATTATATTATGTTTTAATTATATTTAACAAAATTTTAAAAAAAGAACGACAAATGTCAACAATTTTTTTCTCTTCTACTTAAATGTAATTATATTATTAATTAACAATCAGTCTTAATATTCTAATGGCACTTTTTTGGAAGAAACTAAATAAACTTTAGAAAAAAAAAGAATTAATCACTCCAAGTCATTTTCTTTGGTACAGTCAGCACAGAAAGGTACTATATATGTTATATGTATGTACTCAAATTTTGCCTGCCTGATCGGTAAAGAGTAAAGACCAGCTAGATAAAGAAGGCCTATAAAAGCTTTCAAATCAATCATAGTATGTACATTCCTTTACATGGGTGTACTTAGACAAATAGGCGATCGTTCTGCCTCTTCTCGACCCATTTTTACTAAGTACCTAAAAAAATACAAATAAAATACATTGAACTAAGTATATATCAGCAATTATTATTGTAAACAATAACACAAAATTTAAAAAATCAAGTATAAAATAATAAAAACACAGATAATAATTAAAACAATATTTATACAAAATGGCGCAAAATTGATACACTGACTGCGGGGATGGGTCTCACATACCTACCTTATTCAATTTTGTGCACATGTAACTCCCACTGCGGCTGAGCCACAACCAACGTGTTACTTGCGGCGCATCGAACAACTCAACAGCTCCAGCTATTGAGAAAAGCAGCAATGTCGCACGCATAGTAACCGAACTATAAGCGAAATAAAATGTGACGGGTCGCACAGACCCAACCCCCATGACGCCGGGTTAAAAAAAGAGCAATCAAAACCCTTCTGAATCAGAAATATTTATAATATAAAAGCTTATCAAGTTGTATATTACGCGTTTTGAAGATATCCGTATCCATAATGAGACACTCAACCAACTTTCCTTCTAGATCATTAAGCTGAAACTCTATGTATTTACGACAAAACTAAGATCAAATTAAACTGGTTGGATGATCTAACGCAAAGTGGAGTGCAAAGCAAACAGTGAGAGCGCCATCGCGCCATCTACTCGGGTTGAGGGAGCTCTCAAAGCTTTGGCTAATTAAGTTAAAAGCCTTAACAGAATGCCGGCGAGATACGGGAATGGAGTTTTCAAATATTACCCGCGATTAGTCTATTTAATGCTGCTGAAAAGCTTGGTATAGAGTGGTAACGGTGAGCTTTTTAAAGTGAAACTTTTATTCTATCGCCAGTTCAGTTAAATGACTACAAACCGAAAAAAGTTTCACTTGCATCGTGGTTTCATAAAACCACATTTTTTTTATTTAAGGTAACGCTTAACTCCCTGATGGTAATTGACGATAAAGGCAAGGATGGTAAACGAATGAAGTAAGATGAGCGACTCAAACGAACATTGAAACATTGAATCAAAGCGTCGATGAACTAGGACAATCAGTGTCAAACTAATCAAAATTATTTTGTATAATTACTGTAAGTAATATAAAGAAACGCAATTATAATCCTACTGAACCCTAAATTCCATACACAACAATATTAAGCTATAATACCAAAGAAAAATTATTATGTAATAATAAGTTAATAACGTACAATCAAACCCGACTAATCTACAAACGAATCACGACACTAGCGGACAAACATAAGGTCGAAAATAAAATCAGCAATAAATATTTCATCAACGTAAAAAATACATATTACAGTCAAAGGTATTTTAGTAGGCATTAGCAGGTTGAATTTGAATAAGTAGTCCACTTACGATACCCGGGCAGCATGTGGCCATTAGCCAAACAAAAAATAAACACTATCTTTTATCAAATCTAAGTTCGTCGACCCGCCAGACCAAGTTTACATTGCATGTCATTAATTTAAATTACTTCTAATGTCTACCTTATTACGTGGGAAAAGAGTATGGGTTATAAAAAGCGACGGAACACAGGTGTGTAGGAGCTGTGGTCAAGAATCCGCATGACATAAGAGCGATTTCGTACTTGGTACGGTCTGTTGTCAGGTTGAAATGCTACGAGTATGTGTGTATGCGGCTATGTGAGCAGATTTATCTTTCTGAACGATACGTCACGTTAGATAAATAAATGATATAGGAAATATGTACCCAGGTCGACGATTTTGAAGATGTCTGAATTGCCTAAGTAGGGCGAAATAATTGACAGAATAGGACAGATCGCCTACATAAAACACATTCTCACATATTATGGTCATTGCCGCTCTTGTAACTGGTCCTTTGACATAGTAACCGACACACAAGACTTTTCATGGTATGTATTGCGTAACTTCGTCCCTGACTAATGAAAAAAAAACACCATCAATAATACCCGTCTTCATTAAATTTTTTTCTATATATCGATTTGACATAATTTATATACTATACTATTTATATACATCACTTAATATTCATTAAATAAACTAGTACCTAACAGTAAAACTAGAGAGTGCAGTTTCGCATGCACTACGCTAGTTCGTACGTTGCACTGCGGCACACAACTGCATCCAACTGCATTGCGGCTTGCGTCGCCACTGCTGCGACTTGCCTTCAGGATTTTAATCACGTGACTGGTGCCTATACCTTGCATATACCTTACCTAAGGAGGAAGGTACCTTAGCTTGCCTTACGGATGAAGAACTTTAATCTTACATTTAATAGGAAGGGGCGCAGAATTATAATGGTTGAGATATAAATAAAAATTTCTCGTTTTTTAACAAAGTAGTCACTGATATAAAAACTTTAGCTACTATACGAAAGGCAAACTATGATGGCTGTTTTGACATTTTACAATAGTGACGTGGTAAATGTAAAGCGTACTAAACTAAGTTTTTGGTCATAGTAATTAGTTAAGTAATTCAAGTCCATACCGCATCTTCTGCTTTATTTTTTACAAGGTAGAACTTGATTTACATTCTACAACACTTAATTAATTTATTTATTTATTTAAGGCACGCCAACTTGGTACATAATATACATACATTATTATGATATGGACCCAAAACATTTTTTTTATGTACTTAAAGGCACGCACAACATTTATCAATTGGCTATCAGTCACTGCGGTGATATCGCCACTCATCAGATTAAAATTTAATTATTTTACGACTTCCATCCCTTTCTAACACCAAACTGTTCTAATCGGTGTACAATTATAACTGAATTCCCAAAACAATTACTTAACTTGTGCCTATAATTAAGTACACACGACTGAACCCTTCACCCCGGTTGTTCATGACATTGTCATGTTAAGGGCAGACCGCGTACAATGAGTTTGTTTACTTGGAACGCATTTAATTAACCCCAAGCGACCTGTTACTCACCGAAGGTCATGATATAATCAAAGTATGTAGACATTTTTTCATGGCAACAACAAGCGAACAAGGGGACCCGTGATAGCGACTGATATCCGCGTCCACGTCTTTAGCACCAGAGTTGTCACTGACGAGTCATCTAAATGGAAAGCAGTAAACCCCTTAATTATAAACTCCACCAATCCATATTAGATAGAGCAGCGTGGTGGAGTATACTCTAGGCCACCTCAAGAGGAAAAACCCGTGCTCAGTAGTAGGCCATTAATGGGTTGAAGCCAAACCGAAGTAAATCAGAATTTATAACTGAATATGCAGCATTGCAGGGGGAATACATTGAAAAACATTTCACGGTTGATTTTTAGACTTAGTAGTCAGACGAGGTAGACTTGGTAGATAAGTGCTAGATTTAAACCCATTTAATGCCCTCGGGATTAAGCTAATCGGTATAGTTTATTTACAGCTTCCTTAAAAAAAGATTCTTTACGCAATTGCGTTCTCCGGTCCTTAGCAATATGCACGACGAGCTTGCGATTTTGGCTTGGATTCAAGGCAGTTTGGAGCATTGGAAGGTGCCTCTTATAAGCTAGTAAAAGTTATATAGTACATGTTTATTCTCCTTGCAATCATAATATTGCAACGCATTAGGAAATTAAAGCAGTGGTGAGACTTTGAACAGAATATTTAGTGTCTTGCCCTTATTTTCATCTGTTTGGAGATAAAGCCACAGGCTGTAGACCTTAAGTAACGAAGAGTGCGACTGGTAAAATGATCTACTAGAATATTTATCAGCAAAAGGACTTGCAGTTGTTTCACCTCTATTCAACCCAAATGCCCTACAAAGCCCTTAACGTTCGTAAAAAGCGTCTTCAGGGATGTACCAATTGAACCCCAAAATTCGTAATAGCAAACGTTTCTCCGAACGAGCAAAAGGCGAGGCATGTCTCGATGCTCGTAAGTGGGGAAATCTAATTTTCCATAGAGGACGGCGGCAAGCTGGGTGCACTGAACTCAGCTCGCTTCTGAGAAAAACTAGACGAAAAAACTGTTTGGCAAGTACACGCGTCTGGAATTAGCATGAGAGAAAATCACTTTGAAAGTAGACAAAGAAATTGAAAACTACAATCATTGGTGTTACTGACAGATAGTGATGCGGGTTGTGATAAAGAAATTGAGGTACTACGAGTAATAGCCTTAAATCAAACCGTTATACTATGTTTTATCTTATCTGAATGTAACTTCTAATATCGATTATCATTAGGATAAATTATGTTATTTGATATCTAAACAAAAACATTTTTTTTATTGTCTCCCTCAATGATTTTATCTTGATTTAGGCTCGATGATTTTGCATTAATTTTATTGATATAATCAGGCATCGCAGTGGTTCTATAAATTGAAAACATACGGTCTTATTCATAAAAATATCTTTTTATGGGTTTATGGCGTTATTTAAATGCTGATTACCATTCTATAACATTCTATATTCATAAACGTACACACACGCTGTGGGCCATACCGCAACATTGGTATTTTTAGGGTTCCGAACGATAAAAACGAAAAACGGAATCACGGACCCTTATAGGATCACTCGTGTTTCTGGCCGACCGGACCACCTTTCACTGGCAATCTTCTGATGGTACATGATACTCATGTCCTTTTTTGTGACCCAAAGACGAAGGTATAAACAAAACAACAGAATTTTGAAAAAAAAAATTATAACGATATCAATAATAATAAAAAAACTGTTGTGCAAAGGACTTATTGTAAGGTTCTCAAAAAAAATTATAGTTCTACAGTGGATGATTTTAAAATTATTCAAGAAAGAACGAATTTTGAAGACGAAAATTGACCATTCCTCCTTATCTCCGTAACTACTGGGGCTAAAAATTTTAGAAAAATACAGAAAATAGTTCTTCTAGAAGTCTATGGTCTTAAAAAAACGGCAAAAATAAGTAAAATAGAAAAATAACAGTAAATACATAAACAACGTACGGAACCCTCTCCAAGCGAGTTTAACTCGCACTTGTCAAGTTAATTTTGTATTATGAATTAATCTGACAAAAACTCAACACAAACTTTGGGATGGATATGCATCCGCTACACTTTATTTAGGACTAAATACAAGTTAAACCCTGATTTAATTTAATTTCATTGTTTGACTATCCAATTAGTCTCTCCTAGGTTTGTTGTACATCAAAGACCGAATTAGAAATATATTTCGCGGTTTGCCTAAAGGCCAACCCTGGTCAACCCTGAGGTTTGACTTGGCAAACCTAGGAGCGCCGAAGATTCGAAGTCTTCACTATAACAGATCGATTACAATCACTTCACAAATCACACACGTCGTGGAATTAGGCTTCAATGGCCAAACTTGCATAGACTAATATGCAATTCCATTTGTAGCTGCCTGACGCAGCTATCATTATTCCTCCGATAACCAGCAGAAGTATTACTTGAAGCAACCTTCCTGATACAACATTAGAGGACCTTCACTGAAGATACCTCTACATTGGTGACCTCCGAAGAACATCTGCACTCTCGAAGAAGACCTCCTTCTCAGAAGAATCCCTGCTGGACCAACCTACGCCGGTGACTCTCAAGCAAGTCACCCGACACGAGGAATCCCTGCTCGACGAATCCCTCGTCGAAGCTCTGCGAACGACACCCTGCTGATCCGTCCCTGCTGAAGTCACGCTTCACACTAGGCCTACCTACCTACCGCAACCTGTCGTCAACCCATCGCCATGGAGAAACACGTACAGCACGCCGAAGCCACTTCCCAGCCACAGACCCAATCAGCATGTCCACAGCCGCAGCAACCCGAAATCGCTGGAATAGCTCTTTCCATGCGTATCCCGCCATTCTGGAGAGACAAGCCACGACTATGGTTTATTACTTTTGAGGCAGCGACCAGCGAACTCAAAAGAGGACAAAACCAACTCGCCCAGATGGTTATTGCACAGCTGGAGAAACAGGATATTGAACAGATTTCAGACCTGCTATACGACCCGCCAGCTACAGAGCAATACACTACGTTGAAGAATCGACTTATATCGGCTTACGAAGAATCAGACAACCGCCAACTTCAAAAATTATTATCAGAAGTCGAGTTAGGTGACCAAAAGCCTACTCAACTACTACGACGAATGCGAAGCCTGGCTCGAGACAAAGTCCCAGATACAACGCTCCGACTCATGTGGTCAAACCATTTACCGCCACACGTCCGTTCAGTCCTTACCGTCAGTGAATCATTCTCCACGAAAACATCGCTCGACGAACAAGCACTTCTCGCCGACAAAATGATGGAGAACACGAACAATAACATCTCAGCCGTCGATTCATCAAAAAACCCTGAAACACAATTTTTAATTGAAGAAATTCGAAAACTATCAATAGAAGTTGCCGCTATCAAGAATTCACAGAATAATTTCCATTCATTCAAAAATTACAACTCGTCACAAAATAGTACTACGCCGCACGCCTACAATAATAATAGTCGAAGACCATTCGCCCGCCAAAACCGACATCGATCTACGAGTCGCGACACGTCAATACCTACACGCCAGCGAAGCGAGTCAAGATCGACCTACTGTTATTATCACCGACGTTTTGGTTCAGAAGCCCGAAAATGTACGAAGCCATGTACTTATAAGCAAGAAAGTACCAAGTCGGAAAACTGAATCATACGTTAGCCACGGCGGAACCTAGCGTATCAGATATTAACTACCGCCTATTTATTACCGACAAGAAAAACAACATGACGTTTTTAATCGACACAGGAGCCAACATATCGGTAATACCTCCGTACAAAGGTCAACAACAAAGCCCTTTGAATTTTCAACTTTACGCGGCAAATAACACTGTCATACCTACCTACGGAGAGAAAACATTGGAACTCGATTTTAACCTACGTCGATTATTTAAATGGAAATTCATCGTCGCGAAAGTGAGCAAGCCTATCATTGGAGCCGATTTCCTACGACATCACCAACTCATCGTCGACTTGAAAAATAAAAAACTAATAGATGGTATTACCAACCTATCAACGCAGTCATACATAGAAGCATCAAACATACCTACTATCCGAAGCGTCGATATTCAAGATAAATACCACAACATTTTATCGGAATTCCCCGGTACTACAAGAATTTCATCAATGAAACTTACATCCATTCATAACGTCGAACACTATATTGAAACTACGGGAGCCCCGTTACATTGTCGTGCGCGCCCAATCGCCCCACATCGTTATGAAATAGTGCGAAAAGAATTCGAAAATATGATTGAACAAGGTATTTGCCGTCCAAGCAAGAGCCCTTGGTCATCACCACTTCATATCGTACCCAAAAAGAACGGTGACATCAGAGTTTGCGGTGATTATAGAAGATTAAACGCAATCACAACGCCTGACAGATACCCAATACCGCGTATCAAAGATTTTACGTATCAATTGTCACAGAAAAATATCTTTTCAACAATTGATCTCAACCGAGCGTATCAGCAAATCAATGTTCGCGAAGAAGATATACAGAAGACCGCTATCATCACTCCGATGGGACTATTTG
This sequence comes from Thymelicus acteon, assembly GCA_951805285.1. Taxonomy (NCBI): domain Eukaryota; kingdom Metazoa; phylum Arthropoda; class Insecta; order Lepidoptera; family Hesperiidae; genus Thymelicus; species Thymelicus acteon. The sequence goes on along the minus strand of OX638225.1, from coordinate 14,409,364 downwards.
AATTTCCCAAGATGCCACCTGGACTACGGAATGCAGCTCAAACTTTTCAACGTTTTATTCACGAAGTTTTACAAGGACTGGATTTCGTTTATGCATTTATTGACGATCTTTTAATCGCAAGTTCCGACGAAAAAACGCACGAACAACACTTACGTACCGTGTTACGTCGATTGGAAGATAATGGAATCACCATTAATCCATCAAAATGCGTATTCGGACAACCTGAAGTCAAGTTTTTGGGTTACTCAGTCAACAGCCAAGGAATCAAACCGCCTGTCGAAAAAGTAAAGGCAATATCACAGTTTCCGAAACCGACAACTATTGAAGAGCTTAGGCGCTTTCTCGGAATTATCAATTTCTACCGTGACCATATTCCGAAAGCCGCTGAACTTCAAGCTCCACTCCATGCCTACCTTCATAATTCAAAGAAGCGTGATAGAACTATAATTCAATGGACCGAAGACTCAACTAAGTCATTTGAAACGTGTAAAACTGCTATTTCAAACGCTACTTTACTCGCACATCCATCTCATCACGCAAAGCTCGCTATTTTCACCGACGCATCTGATCTATCCGCTGGAGCCGTTTTACAACAATACATAGACAACAAATGGCAACCACTGGGATATTTTTCGAAAAAGTTTTCAAGTACACAGCGAAACTATAGTACATTCGATCGAGAACTACTCGCCATCTACATGTCTATAAAGCATTTTCGAAAAACGTTTGAAGGACGAAGCCTCATCATCTTCACTGATCACAAACCGTTAACTTACGTACTTCAAAAACCTCCTTCAACTTCAGAGACACCGCGCCGAGCGAGACAACTAATCTTCATTACCGAATTTACTACGGATATTCGACACGTTAGCGGAAAAGATAACATTGTTGCCGACGCATTGAGCCGAATACCTATCGAGAGTATCACATGCCCTACCGCTATCGATTTCGAGAAGATCGCAGAAGCTCAACAAGAAGAGAAAAGTACCATAGATCAACTTTCAAAACAGAGTATCTATCACTCAAATTAGTTACTCTGCCAAATTCACAAAAATCTATTTATTGCGAGACATCAACATCGTTCATTCGACCATACGTACCAGAGAAATATCGACAACTCGTTTTCAACGCGCTACATAATGTCAGCCATCCTGGTATACGAACAACTCGAAAACTGATAACGCAAAAATTTTTTTGGCCGTCAATGAACACCGACGTCGCAACGTGGGCAAAACAGTGTATTCCATGTCAACAATCTAAAGTACAGCGCCATACAACGAGCAACATTACATCGTTTTCATCAGCTGATCGTTTTCAACACGTCCACATCGACGTAGTTGGACCGCTTCCACCATCACCCGAAGGCTACAGATACCTGGTTACAATGATCGACCGAGCAACTAGATGGCCAGAAGCCTTACCTACTGATGATACGTCCGCCGACTCAATCGCTAAAATATTTTATGAGCACTGGATTATACGTTTTGGTTCACCGAAGTTGATAACAACCGATCAAGGAAGAAACTTTGAAAGTCGCCTTTTCAACAAATTACTTAACATCATGGGAACTCAGAGAATACGTACAAGTCCGTATCACCCTCAGTCAAACGGTATGGTTGAAAGATGGCACCGAAGTTTGAAAACCGCACTGAAAACTCGTCTATCAGAACGTACTAAGTGGATAGACGAATTACCTACAGTACTTATGGGTTTACGCGCAATACCTCGTTCCGATTCAGGTGTTAGCGCCGCAGAACTTACCTACGGTTACAACTTACGTTTACCATCCGATTTCTTCACTACTACTATAGATAAGGAACAAAATCTCGACTATGATTACGTCACACAGCTACGTAATACAATAAACTCGACGAAGCCATCCTTACCTACAATCGCACATAGTAACAAGAAACCTATTTTCATTCACAAGGATCTACAAAACTGCGAGTATGTCTTTATCAGAATAGACGCCGTAAAAACGCCTTTAATGCCTACGTACGAAGGTCCATACAAAGTATTAGAGCGGAATAACAAAACATTTAAACTTTTGTTACCCGAGAGGCGATCTGCAGTTATTTCGATCGACCGTCTCAAACCCGCCTACACAATCAGTACTCCAGAGGACTCAACATCTGAAGCAAGCACTCAGGATACCTCAGCTACATACTCACAGCCACCAGCGAAAACCAACGATGGAACTACAAGTACCAACACAAGCTCCAGTACATCGTCAAGCCCAGTTAAGTCATCAATTCTGAAGACCACTAGACTTGGACGCACCAGCAAGCTTCCGGTACGCTTTCGCTAGGCGGAGAGTCATGTAGCTGCCTGACGCAGCTATCATTATTCCTCCGATAACCAGCAGAAGTATTACTTGAAGCAACCTTCCTGATACAACATTAGAGGACCTTCACTGAAGATACCTCTACACATTCAATAATATGTATCAGGCATTCAAAGCAAGTAAAGATGTGAGAAGCCAAAAATGGCGCTACGAGAATATCAACTGAGTACTGTTCACCGAAATGTTTACATCACATTGGATAGAGAAGAAATATTACGTCATGTCACGCCCCATCTCAGACAAATAGGTTTCCGCTGTAGTGCCGGTGAAAAAGTCACAATTCGGACAACACGCCGAGAGAAAACCCGTCAGACTAATGACGATGAATGAATTAGCATTCAAATATAGTTCGGGATACGAGAATATTATTTATATGTATCTAATGGTGGTAAAACTAGTTGTTCTGAAATTCTGTGTTTCCAAAACTGCTTGTTTTGAACATTCAGTTTTACAACTTGAAACTGGATGTTGGAAAAGGGATATAGGTAAATACAGTAGTAAAGGGATATAAGTACAGTACAGAGTACAGATTCGATTTATTTACGGCTCGCCTAATCTAATATTAACACGAAGGACTAACTTATCGATGCATTCACCATAAGCAAAGGACTTGGCATCAGTCCAGTAGGCAAATTTTATACTTTCTTTGGCGTACCTGTTCTAGTATGTCGTACGTCAAACTATTACTACAATCCATAATGAAGTAACGTGGTTGATAATCCAAGATTAATCACTAAGTTATGGTTTGACCCATCCTAAAGCGAGAGACTATTCCGTCCAGAATTCACTAAAACGCCATGCACACTAATGCAGTGAAATTATATTCACCGAATGACGCAAGCGGCACGCAGACGTATCATAAAATGTTACTGCGTTGTATTTTCAGTGATTTATTATAATATAATAAACATAACATAGTACCTATAATGTTATCCCTAAAATGTGTCTTTGTCATATTATGTTGCTAGCATTCCAAAACACTCTCAAAAAGATTTACAGTATCGCGGATGGCTTGAGTATAGATAGGTAGTTTTTTTCTTCTTCTCTCTTTCTTGGCCGGCAACACATAGTGATGCTTTTGGTGTCGCTGATGCCCATGAGAGACGATAGCCACTTACTATCAGGTGGATCGTCAGTTCTTTTGTCGCCAATTTCCATTAAAAATGCTCTTAAATCTACCTCTGAAAGGCACATGTCATCAAATCAAATAAACTTCTGTTGTGCTATACATGAAATTTCTCAACACGATTAAGTTGAGAAAAGTTAAACGATAATAAATCCCTATTCCTGATTCACGGCAGCGTTAGCGCTAAATCGGTCTAAAGGTCAATGATATGCAGCAGTCCGATAAATACATAACCGAACACAATGCATTGATTTAGCGTGCCGTAAGGCTGTAGACAGCGTAATGACCAATATCCAACATTACCAATACATGAAGTTCCAATGTTGAGCCCGATCATCACGTCATTCTCACCAATGCACAATGTTGGGCTTCTATCGATATAATATTCTGGCCTGGTGAAATGCCGAACTGATCGTTTCACCTAGTCGGAGTTGAGTAGATCGAGTTGGTGTAATGGACTGTCAATGTTATAGTCGTCGGCTATTAGCAACAACCCATAATTGTCCCACTGCTGGGCTCGGGGTCTCCTTTCACAATGTGAGAGGCCTGTACCCCACACCCATCCATCAGCCCTTTGAGGTCCACTGCTGGACATAGGCCTCCCCTAATCTACGCCACTCAGATCGGTCCTGAGCCTTCTGAATCGAGCGGATACCCGCTGTCTTCTTCAGGTCGTCGGTCCACCTGGTCGGGGGGCGTCCTGTGCTCCTTTTACCGAGCCGTGGTCTCCATTCGAGGACCTTTCTTCCCCAACGGTTATCGGTCATTCGAACTATGTGGCCAGCCCATTGCCACTTCAGCCTACAAATTCTCTGAGCTATGTCGGTCACCCTCGTTCGTCTACGGATTTGGACTGTACCCCACAGGCCATGTTAATTAAGCAAGTGATAATTAACTTGTAATACGCACATAATATTTGAAAATAAGAGGTGTGTGCCAGGATTCTAACTCAGGCCTTGCGTTCTGGAGACCAACGTTCTAACCGCTAGGCTATCACTAAGAACTTCCAAATTTTGAGTTGGCTGACACTAAAAAGACAGCCTTTTACGCACATTCTAATAACAAGATGTTGTCTAATTACTAAAAACATAAGTCCTCTAAGACTGCCGCATGGCAGCTTAGACCTGATAATGACTTTATGAAGTGATTGTTTCCAAAGCGGAAAACTTTTAGAGGATGAACGTCTCGCGTTTCCTTAAAAGTTGCGTATGTTTTAACTTTGACATAAGTGTGGGTAAATTGTCGTTTTCTTGGAACCCATTAAGGTTCAAGGTCTTAGAAGTATACCTAAGTGTATCAACGGGATCAGTAGGCTTAAGATGCAGGGAAGGTAGCCTTCTAGGGCGGATTTGTATATTGTCTAACAAACTTTAGTATTACGTAGATGATACGGCTTTAGTTGCTAGGTTGACTAATGATTAAGACTGACAAAAGATTATGACTTTCGTGCTTAACGTGCTTGACGTCCCGGTTGTTATCGAAAGATAACATTCGTTAAGCCATGTTGGAGGCCCTCAGGCGGCTTGAAAACTTCCGACACTTGGGTTGGCTAATAACCCCTCCACCAATCCGCACTGGAGCAGCGTGGTGGAGTTTGCTCTAGGCCTCCTCAAGAGGCCTCAAGAGACCCGTGCTCAGTAGTGAGCCATTACTGGGTTGAAGCCAGTCAGCCAAGAATTATGAATAGATGGAATATTGGGTACGAACGATAATCCACTAACGGCCGGTCTCAATAATGTACTAACAGATGGAAGACTGTGGATAGGGCTACCATTAGTATGTTATCTGTCATATTTGTCAATTTTTGCGTCTGAAAAATTGACAATTATGACAGATAACATACTAATGGTAGCCCTATCCACAGTCTTCCATCTGTTAGTACATTATTGAGACCGGCCGTAAAAGGGTAAACTTTTAAAGATCATAAATAATGTCCATTTACGTAAACATAATTACGTGACACATGTGTACATCAATACTTATACTAGAATCATACTATAATTTGATTATATTTCATTATAGCTGAAAGATCACTACTTTGTGACAACGTCTATAAATTGGTTGACTCGGGTGTCATTCACGAAAACTGTGTAACGACCAAGTAAGATTTGCCGGAACGTTACCATGCGCGCGCAGCATTAAAGAGAGAGGCTCGCTCGACCGGCGCGCGCCTTGCGTCTCTCTTCTACGCGAGCGTTTCTGGCGTCGGATAAGATTAAAGAAATTTTTTTCTTAATTAAACTTATACCACGAACAGACGTTGTCACGTTATATCTCCGTCCGTATACCGACTTTACTGACAACCATTTTTTATAAAATTAAACATTTTTAATGCAACGATTAATCTCAAACATGAATTTCGTCAAAAACAGTTACTTGCTTACATTTTCAAAGTGTCTTACAATTTGACAAATACCTATGACCGATAAAATTGCGGTATGCCCCCGGCCTTACAGGCGAATTCGAATAAGGTCAATGTCATCATTGTTTAGGAATATATACATTATTTATTAGAGCCAATGAAAGAAAAAGCTTATTACATAATGTTTTTTTTTGTAAACACGACGACTCTTCACCGTGCATAGTCAAGCGGCGTCAGGTTTTTCTGCTTCTATTTAACTTTTGTTTTGCAGTTAAGCATTGTGTCCACGAAGACTCACATCATGCGAACCGCACGCTATCATCAATTGTCGTTTGCTTGCATCTTCCCTAGTAAAAGTATGAAATTATCCACGAAGCAGCATCGTCACGTTTGCTTATTGCCTATGTTTCATTAAGCAGCTTGCATGCAATCTACAAACGAAGCGGCGTGGACTGCAGGCATTAGCTGATTAATACATTTATACCTATGTACATTTAAATTATTAACCCGTCGGTAATATACCCACTCGGAATAATTTAAAACATGTCATCAAATGTATCGTTATCATCAAAAGCCCTTACTGTCAATGAGTATGGTTATTATGTATATTCATTATAGTCATTATGTCTAAGCTGTAGGTTGGCAGACCACATTCATTTTTGAAAACGCTATGCGAGCATAAATAAGCAGCAAGACAAGTATAATTGAAGTCGGTAATTAATTGAAAGGAACCATGATTTTAGACGAATAATAATAACATACTAAATTATTACTAAGTACAATACGTCATAAAACGTATTTCAATGTTTTCAATATATATATATATATATATATATATATATATATATATATATGTGTCGGCGCTGTCTCAAATGAGTTCGTATAATCTGTGAAATTAAGAAATAAAAGTACTGTCATTACAGTTGACAGATTGGTATAGGATCGCGAAAACCAAAGTAAAAACTAAATAACGTTGAATTGATGAAACCGGGTTTTATCAGGCAATAAATGAGTAATATCCTTGTGCCTGTCGAACTGTGTTTTATTTAGTATCCTGGTAGTCCTGACATGTAACTACGCCCACAGAGAGAGATCTATGTTCATAGTACTGAAGTGCTCTTTGATACATGGTTTACAGAGATGATCTGAACATACGAAAGCATACACTCCAACCCAGCCCTGGCCCGATATATATAATATATATATATATATATATATATATATATATATATAAAAGTGATTGACTGATGTATCAACGCACAGGCCAAAACCCTTAGGGCTAGAAACTTAAAATTTCGCACATGTAGGTATCCCTCTTATGACGTAGGCATCCACTAAGAAAGGATTTTTCAAAATTCAACCCCCAAGGGGGTGAAATAGGGGATAAATATGATAAGCATAATTTCCGCGTGCGAAGCTGCGGGCAACAGCTACTTGGTATGTTATAAAAATCTCATTTATGACTGAACTCCTCTGAAACGGCTCGACCGATTTTTATAAAAAAAAATTGTGTATATTTGGTAGATATGAGAAAAGGTCGTCAAGTATATTATACATATTATCCCGGAAGGTGATTAGTGATAGGGACACCTATACGAATGTTTAGATAAAATTTATATAGCAGAACAACGTTTGCCCGGCCAGCTAGTTGAGATATAAAATATAATATGCTATCATTGAAGTATTATTACTGATAGAACAGACACCGCGAACACAATGTGTGTTCCAATGAATTGGCGCCGCGCAGCTTCAATGTCCAATGGATTCGTTCGATTTTGAAAGGAGAACAGGGGCTCAATTTTGAAAATAGAACCTCCCGGCGGGGACACACATTTTGTTTGAGATGTCTTCTCTATGTATATTATACCTCAATGTATGCTATGGCATATTAATATTAAAGCAAGTGTTCGCGTATTCAGTTGGATGTCTTATGTCTTGATCACACACGACCTTACGATAACCCAGCATAGTGATAGATAAAAAACCCCAATCTTACAGGAAACAGTCATTATTAATATTACATATACAAAGACAAGAGCTATCGTCAACGAAGACTCGATTTGTTTTATTTTAAAAGTTGAACAGAGTCAAGGTCATAGTGATTATATCCTGTTTGATATTTTATTGCTAAGACGAAGTTTGCGAAGTTTATCAAGTTCAGAAAAACTAGCTACATTTAAATTTTGCAATATGCCATTCATAAACTGAACCTATCTTAGCAATTTAGTTGAGGTCCATCCTGATATGACATTGTGTTTCAGTGTAAAGAATGTCCGTAATTCTTACCGAAATATTCCAGGAAAAATATGATAAGGTTTGATTTTTTTAACCTAATAATTTCTTTTATTCCGTTTGAAAACTTACAAAAAAAGTCTTACTGTCCAACTCTTAACGAGTAACACGTTCCTAACACGGTCATACAGTGCGCTATAGTAGATAGACTCCTTAATGGCCAGAAACGGAGACACCAAACTGTCGTAGAAGTTGAAATTGTGTCTCTGGTTCTGTCAACATCAGTGTCTGTACGCCAAGTTCTGCGCGAAGCACGAACATACACCTGCCCTAATTGACATGTCGGTCGGGACATGACGCTAGGACGCGTCAAACACACGCTTTATGTATCGCGCTCCGTTTTAAAAACGCAACACAACGCCGTATAACCAAGGATGTGAAGTCCATACTTATTGATGATATACGAGTACAACTTATATCGACGTTTGACATTACAATTAATATGTAAGTAAGGAAAATCATGAAACTAACCCTAAAGATGTAGGGAGGATGAGGATAGGGAAGTCATGAAACTAGTCCTATATGGGCATTGCCGATCCCGCTCAGATTTCAATGAGGGTATAGCCAACACACAGGACATACAGAGACAATTATGGTTATCTTACAGCCTCATCCACAACCATTAAACATCCTTTAACGTAAAGCTCGATGTAGACTTGGTTCACATTACGACACCTCTAAATTATAATACTACTTAACTACTAAAGTGTTAATCTACCCACTAAAATCCTTCAAGTAAAAACATCGATATTGTACGCACTACGCACGTCTCTAACCCCGGCGCCATATTAGTTTGTTTACCTCGGTCCTCAAAGGCGAATGGAAGTGACTTTGTCTATGACCCTTGCCCCGTTCGTACGCGCTACGCACACCGAGCGTGTATTGTACATGTCCAATTAATTATGACGAATGATATGTACATTTGGTTATTCTTATATGCGATAAATCAACGACATGACCAAGATTTGTGTGAGCACCAAAATAAAAATGAAGTGGTTAACAACAGAAAAAACACACGAATCTTTTAATGCGTTGTCATGTTAAAAATAAATGTGTAAGTGTAAAATTATGATGTCAGGGAGTTCATCTAAATCTGTTCAGTCGTTTAATTTTACGTCATAACATATCAACTGAACTTAAGGATTCATTAATTTCTGTTTCCTATACAGATAAATTTATAAAAGTTGTGTTACAAGCAGATTTAAACATATTCATGAATAAGAATTAACTTCAAATAAATAATTTAATTAAAGAAAGACATCCCACGCAAAGTTGTGTGCGTGTCAGTTAGTTAATAAGAAACAATGATAAATTCATGCATTCACTGAACTTCTTTTAAACTGTAAATAAACGTCTAATTTAAGTAACGGTATTATAATTAACGTAGATATTATTTATTACTCAGTTCATTATAATCAAGAAAATTTAATGACGTATTAAAATTATATGAATCATTATATTATCCATATAATTCCTTTTTATACGTAAACAGTACCTACTGAGTAAATTAAATAGTTGTTACGGGGTTACACTAACTAATAGTAACTGTTACAGAATTATACATATAACTAGTAGAAAAAAAAAACAAAAAAAAACCCGCCTGCTATCAAAAAAGCTATCATGATATACCTTTTTAAAATCCTTATGATGAGTTCTTTAATTTAATACCCATATTGCATTATTCAATTTATTTGAACACAGCCACCTGTATGTTTGTTTGTTTGTTTGTTTGTAACTTGTAACCGACTCCTTTGGACTTGATTTTGACCCACTTCAATCGGTCAGATTTCTTTGAAACTTCGTAGACTTATCGAGGACCCATGACAATTCAAAATTTAAAGAAAAAAGAAAGAAAGAAAAAAAAAACCTATATTTCATTTCAAAAAATTAAACTAAAGAATTAAAAAAATTAATAATAGTTTAAAAAACTAAAAAACACTTTAATACAAAATCCAATAAAAAAATAATAGAAAATAAATTTGAATTACGAATCGTGAATTAAAGGGTGCATGGTGTCAATGACTAGAAGGGATAATATCTTAAAAAGCACCCCACGCTTTTAATTCACGATTCTTAATTCAAAATTATTTTCTAATTTTTAGTTGGATTTTGTATAAAAGCGTGTATTTTAGTTTTAAACTATTATTTTTTAATTTCATCTATCTAAGAACACTTGGGTTATGAAGACTAACGATATCTTAATTATATAAATCCCTTCAGTGGTTTGTAAGATATGAGGTAATAAAGAATATTACATGTATATGTTACCGGATATCTGTATAATTCAGCATTCTATACAATACCTAGGCAATATATAGAATATCTAAAACGTTCAGGTAACGTTTTGAATATTATTTATTTCATACTTAGCCCAGGCATTCTATACAATACTCCATGCATAGTTGGTAATGTGTGTAAAAGACGGTTCTCTGCCTTTTCGCTGAAAATTGTTTGGCCGATTATCACTTGCCAACTAACGTTTCGCAGAATTTTATTTCGCCGAATAATCATTTGCCAACTTATCACATTTTTTTTTAATTTCGCAACCTAACAGTTGCCAACTGTACGTTTGGTCTGCCTTTTATAATGACACTTTTCAAAAGGCCAACTTTCAAGTAGCGAATGTTTCAGTTAGAGTAATATTCATTTGGTTGTATATTGTTTATAAACCTAGGTTTGTAAATTTGCGGTTCTTGTTATCTTTATTTATTTATTTATTTATTTATTTATTTATTTATTTATTTATTATAGGATTACCAACATAAGATACAGTTTCATCATTTGCAATATAAGTTGTTACTTATCATATTTAATCTTACTGTTCCTAAAATTACAGGTAACCACAGCATGCTTTGCAAATAGTCATCTTCCGGTGACATATGCACTTTTAGGGAGAATTTAGGGGTTTTTGATACATAAAAAGGCTTCCAAACATCTCCGGCGCTGCGGGAAGTGCAGCCCCTCCGCCCTTGCGTAACAAACTGCAGGCACTCCATGCTCGCCTGCGCAGCTTCGGCTTTTTGGTCGCCTGCGGCGACCAGCCTCAGCCGCTTCGGCTCACATGGTGCCTGCAGTTTGTTACAGCGGGCGGGGGCTGCTCTCCCTCCGCGCCTCCGGGGTTTACATTCACTCTAGGGGTAGAGCAGACTAGTACCACGTGGGGTCGGGGTTGACTAAGTCGGTTCTGTCACCAATTTTGAAAAATCCGAAGCTGCGTAGGCGAGCAGTGTAGTGTAGGAGCCATTAGACTGCATCTCTCCTTACCATCAAGTGTGATTTCGGTCAAGCATTAATTTAAAATGTATAAAAAAATATCTATTCATGCAGGTTATAATTTGTTTTGAGTGTGTTTTTAAGTAAATTCTTAATTCCAACCTCCATCCAAGTTGACTATACATACCCGAATCTAACTTTATTCATTGCCGGTGGACCTGCAGGTATTCTGTACAGTAGTTGGGAAACGTATACATTAACTAGGCAAACTATGTAATGGTGATAATATTCATATAATTTAATACATTGCCAAAACGACCCAGGTATTATACACTTTTCCTAGGAATTGTGTTGAATACCAGCATTATACAGATATCCGGTAACATATACATACATACACAATATGGTAAATTGGTACACAATGGGTAAAAATAAAAATAGACTAGCATTATCCTACAATAAAACGTCTACATCAAACTTTTATCTTCCATTTTATTAACTAAGGAGACTAATTTTTATTACCCGACTGCCAGGAACTGTTATGTTTTTCACGGGTATCTTTTATGCATGTATGTATGTAATATTCTTCATTACCTCATATCTTCCAAACCGCTGAACGGATTCATATAAATAAGATATCGTTAGATTTGTGCTGATAACCCAAGTGTAATAAAGCAACAAAATAACAATAATTATTATTGAGCGTGTTATTACATTTAGAAGCAAATGTGAACCGCAATAATCATTTTATTACCATCATTAGATTATTAATATATGTACCTATACTGACTTTAAAGTATTACACGTCCAAACTGACAGTAAAACTACGACTGACCCATAGGAAAGAAATTAAAAAGCTTAGATAAATCATAGACTATGTAATTAAACTGTTACAAGAGTATAATGAGTATTTTATGTTTCTTTCGCCATTTCTTTTGTTCATTACAAATCACCTTATCGAAATGATGGTAAGATAAAAGAATACGTGCATAATGACAGTACGATTAAAATATGATATCGATGATGATTTCGATACAGGAATCGTAAGTCAAATTAATCTACAAGCTTCATCCTATATCTCAACGTAATTTTAATGCTGCCTCAACCTAAGTGTTTCATGCCAACTCTTTGCCTAACCCTCCTTAATCCTTCCAGAATACCTAGATTTTTCGATGCGTGATTAAAAGCAATTCTTATCCACTTTAAGGCATCGACAGAAGCCTACATTTGTTTTGTTTTGCCTGTATTGGAATTATTGGAAATTAGATTTAAATGTAAACGTGGATTTCTGTCTCTTTGCGTCTTCTTTGCTAATATCTGTCGGCAAACTTTTTCAAGTGAAAACTTCTTTAGCATCGTTGTGATTCGATTAAGTCGATAAAACGAAAAAGCGACAGTAAAAAGAGACAGACATAAATTCATAAGATTTAACGTGGGAGAAAATGAGATAGAAAGCATTATACAGTGTTTCTTATGTTCGTGGTTCTCTTTGTATTACTTTAAAAAGTGCTAAGTTGTATTTATAGATGGCGCGAGGAACAAGATAGAAGATTCGTTTTATTGCTGGATAGATGGCGCTAGCTCATTTTACTCTTCATATTATTATGTTAAGAGATGGCATTAGTTACCACTGTTTTATTATTATTTTCTAACTTTGCATCACTATGATCATTACTAAAACCTGCAATTATCATCTTCCCGAAATTTTACATTCGTCTCATTATCTTGAAACCAAAATTTTTGAAGGTTTCACTTCTACCCCGTGTGAATTGCACACATTTTGATTTTTCTATACTCCGTGTCTCCATAATAAAGTCCATATTATGGGTATCTTAGCTGATGGTAAAGGAAATAATAAATAATCAGTAATAGTGAGTACTCGGTCACTTTGTCAGTAAGCTTTGACTCAGTTTTTAACGGCGTCAGCTTAATGAGTTTGAACCCTGAAGGACTGCTTATAAAGCTTATTCACACTACCGACTTATAAACAGGCCTCATATCCCTGAAAAATATTCATAGCGAGATCCAGTGATAAAAATAAAATTTAAATACATATTCATAAACTATAAGTCTATTGAGAGGTGTATCCTAAACAACATCTTCGATGTGAAGATGAACTAATTTATAGGTAATTTAATTAACTGCAGCAAGAGGATTCAGCAAGTGGAAACTAGCCAACCCTACATCCTTCCCTTCATTTTTAGGGTTCCGAAGTAAAATCGGAACCCTAAAAGGCCTCGTTGAAAAGGTCTTTCAAAAACAGTATGGGTCTTCTAAGACCATTTTTGAAATTAGGGTTCCGTTTGCGAAATAATTGGCTTTAGCGTGATAATTCTCAAAAATAGGTAATATAATGAAATTAAATGAAATGCGAAAAAATTCTCGAAAATAGGTAATACGTTGAATTTACAAGGAAAACTATCACGTCTATGTTAGCTAAGCAGTTAATGACAATGAGTAATAATCGATAAACCTACTACTTCGGAACCCTATATTGCGCGTGGCCTGACACGCACTTGCCCTGTTTTTGATGACAAATTTCATAAAAGTGATAACTACATCCCGTCTGTTATCTGCCTAACAAAAATCCTTTGAAGAGACGTCTCGGAGACACTTGACCTATGTCAAAGGCAGATTGTTATCAATGTTCTTCGTCGTGAATCGTATCCGGCGACGTGGACTAGTTTGAATGGTAGGGCTTGTTTCCTACTCACTGGACGACACGGCAACGACATCTTATGTATGTATTGTGCACACAAAAATCGCAACTTCCATAACTTTGTAAAATACTTTCATAAACTTGCGGAAGTGCGCGAGTGACGTCGAGCTTAAGTTCCGCCACACCAGTTAATGTTGTAGGTAGTGTTAAGTATTAACGCTATACTCTCATAGCCCACATTAGGACTCCGTGTGGTGCAATGGACAACACAGACCGAGAACAAAAATTCAAATTTCCGCCTCGCTGGGAATCGAACCCAGGACCAGGAGTAACCATTGCACCACAGTGCACAGGGGTCGTTAAAGTCAAGTCTAGTGATGTTTTAAAGTTTTTATGCCTCAGCATAAAAAGTTTAAAACATTACTCGTCCCAGTACGGGACTCATCCCAGAGTGGTAGTAGCATTTTAATCATAAGGTCGTGTCGTCCGATGAAGAAGCGGCCCTTAGCACCACTAGCGACATCACGAGTTAATAGGATCAGATGAGTCGTCGCGGAAGTGTTACGAGCACTTAGCAGGTTATGCAACACTCTCGTATCAAATAACATAATCTTTACTAATAATACTAATAATAAAACTATAATAGTTGTTTTTACACAGGTCTTTTTTTCGTAAGCTGATGATGTAAGTCCTTCCAATCGGAGGTCACTGGACCCTATTATAATCACAACAGTATGAATACATGATGATAGGAGCCAACAAAGATCAGACGAGCCACCTGAGGGCAGCATACATCACTATTGGCCATAGATATCAGTTACACCAAAGGCGATGCGATGCGACGCCGGCAAGAAAAACGTTTACACAAACGCTTACACACTCATACCCCCGCAGTAGGTATTTACCTGTATCGGCGGTGGCATGGACTACACATATAACACATCACAATAACTCCCAGGACCCGAGTACAAATATTTATCTGTCACATAAATATCAGCCCCGGCCGGGAATCGAACCCGGGTCCCCTCACTTCGCAAGCAGTATCGCTATCACCTAGGCTACAGGGTCGTCTAAGACGGTCTAAAAAGGTAAAGGAATCCGCATTATTTGTAGTTCTCCCACAGAAGAAATAATAGTACTTATAATAAGTAGACAGTGTGACACAAACAAGTCAAAGAAGTAAAAAACACTAGCGTTCTGCCCGCGGCTCTGCCCGCATTTTCCAGGATAATAAGTATTCTATGTCTTATTCTAGACCATGGTCTACCTGTGTGCTAAATTACATGAAAATCCGTTCAGCACTTTTTGCATGAAAGAGTAACAAACATCAATACAAACTATTCATTTATATTATTGGTAGAATTTTACGATCGATTTCATTACCCAATATGGTTCAACACCATTTCAGTCATCTAAGTAAATTCCCACGGTCTCCAATGGAAACCGAAGTTCTCAAGTAAGTCGGTCGACCAAACGTGTCTCTTCCATTACAAACTTGCGAAGCGCGAATAAACGGCAGATACGCAAGTTCTGAGACTGAGAGCGGTTTTAGTTTGCTACAACACAGTACCACCTGCATTCGTCTTAGCTGCAGAGAAAATAACACGTAAAATTAATACTGGCCTGCCTAACAAGATACAAAAGTGATATAGTTTAAGATATTTTATTTTAATTGCCACAAACACACACAAAAACAAATTACAAAAAAAAATACAAAAGAACCACCACACAAAAAAAACAGCAGTACGTATTTTACGAACAATATAACCAATATTTAACTAATTAAGTAGTAAACGTCGTCTATGGACTTTGAACGAAAATCATTACTTACCTACATTGCTTAACAATCCGAAAATCTTCGTATTTCATCACTAAAATTAACCGCTATAACTTCTATATGCAACGAATATTACCTTATCTATACAAATAAATAAAATTGAATATAAATAAAATAAAAAAAATAACCGCTTTTTACTAAGTGCATTTGGATGTATACACGGTACATATACCAAAACAACATTTTTCACAATTTTTGTCTGTCTGTCTGCTTGTTCCGGCTAATCTCTGAAATGGCTGGACCGATTTTGACGGGACTTTCACTGGCAGATTAGCTGATGTAACAAGGAGTAACTTAGGCTATTTTTATTTTAGAAAAAAAAATTTTTTGGTGATACGAAGTTCGCCGGGTCAGCTAGTCTAGATACTAAATTAAAACTTTCGGTGGACTCCTAAAACTAGTACATATTGACTATTCTCCCGCCACAGAACCCTACAAGCGGCAAAAGAAACTATAAAACTATAAACATACGCTTATCGGTGAGATTCTCAAAGTTCTCAAACATTTTTATATGCCCTTGTCTATCGACGCTTATCGCTGTATCGATGAGGTCGCGACACTACAGTGTCAGGGTAAATGATTGTGGAATGTGACCAGATACATCGTATCATGCTCCATTCATAATAATTGACAATATTACTAGTTTATTGCGCAATACACTCAGTTTACTACTCGTAGCTACAACATTGTACAACTGGTACAACTTTGTGGCAACAGTACCTAAAAAGATGTGGTATGTGCATGTGAGTGAGATGAATTTCATTTTATACTAACAATAAGTATGCGTCATGTTCACATATTATCCACTGACACGTACTCGTATCATCCCATACAGTACCATAGTACCTACCAACATTTTATTCCTACAAAAACACAGCATTCCATTCACTGCCCATTTTGCTGAAGGACTTTTTAACTGTTCCGTTTCCGCGTGGTTTTTTCTCCATCTCACATTTGGTTGATCGTGTGAAACAATTAAATGTCGTAAACGGTAAAACCAGTCAAAGATATGAAAGTAAGAACCTACTGTATGAAGGTAAAGTGAATGCCGATTGTCTTGAGCATTAAATATTTACATTTCACTTATGGTGTTTCATAGATGTGATGGGGTGCGAGTGACATGAACATTGTAGACAAATGGGACATCACATTAATATCTGCCTCGACCGGAAATCTAACCCTAGACCCTTCTCTTGATAGGAACTACCCTTCGAGCTATAGTGTCTAGTAACAAAACAAATATAACAAGTGATCGTTTGTTTAATGCAAGCAAGTATTACACATTTTAATTTTAATACATCTGATTCACATAGTTTGTCTATAAACGCAAGCTCATCGTATAAACATGTATGGTGAATTTAAGGTTTTACTCGTATTTTAAGCTAGTTTTGTCTCCAAAAAAATAGTAACTTCCTAATATATAATAAATGTAATGAATGTTATCAGATATCGGATAATAATCGAATTTACAATAATATTTCATTTTCGCAGAAATTCAGATCAGTACAATATCACAATAAATAATATTAGTTCATAAAATGTCAATATATTTTTTTATTCAAAAGCTGACAAATGACCAGCCAAGACGTCTAATGGGAAATTGACATTGTCGTCCTTGAACGTCCGTAAAATGAAAGGCATCAACGGGTTGTTGCGCGTGTAGGCCAAGAAAGAAGGGAGAATTACCAAGCTGTTCTACCATCGAACCTTGCACTACAATAAAGCACTCAATCAGTTACTACAAACATACTTTATGTAAAAAAATGTACGTCCTCAAACAGACTGTAAACACAACATAACAAAACGAACATTGAGACGATATAATCTCGATAGCAAAGAAACAAGAACACGCAGAAAAAATGTCCAAAAACGGCCACTACTCGACCCAGCTGCCCTCTTGCATATTCTCACAACCGGACCGAGTGATTCAACGGACTCGTACGCCGAAGCCATCCCAACTACCTCCTTAATCACAATAAAAATGCAAACGGCCCTACACTTAATCTTAATCAGAATTCAAGTTGCGTCGTTACCAAAAAGAGAGAATGCATTCCGTTTGCAGGCGAGGTGATAAAACCACAATATTATGCTCGATGCGCGTCCTACGCGAGCAAACATACCCACGTAAACGGGTAAACATGGCATTATTTTATTGTTACAGTGTATTGCCGGCAAATGAACGAACTGTCCCTCTGGTAAGCCAAATAGCCCATGAACGTACATTAACATTAGGTACCCACGGCGTCACTAATTGCCGGCCGGGAAGGTAGCTTGCTTCTTGGCTAATTTTCGGCTATTGAATTATTAGAAAAGGTATTATCTATTATGGAAAAACACAATACGGAATCATTTATTGTAATGTCTGATTCCAATCGAGGACCAAACTCGCACCACTTCACAGAGCAAGCAAAGCTGCTATTAAGACCCTTTTGACGTTGATAGAACTACAAAAGTATCTTGTTGCCCTTTGAAACCTAAAGCCACAAAATGGTCGATGCTTACTAAGTGCCACGTGGCACATGCGGGTAGTCCTTCCTAATGAAGTCATTATAATTGGCCATTTGGAATGGTCCCGTATCTCTGTGTCCAATATCAATGAGGGGGCGCAGAATCCATTAATAATTACAGTTGTTCATTGTGATGTGATGGCAATTGGCGACCATCAATGAATCTGAATCTGTTTTTGTTACTATAGAAGAAGGTAGTCAATATCGGAGTTTAATCATAAAAATGTCTACGCAAAAAAATCTGGAGTGTTTGAATTTGTCGGTAACGATTTTAAATAGTAAGTGGATACGCAATCTGGGTGTCTTCCTGTCGGACATCGCTGTTGACCTAATTCCCCCGTTGAGCTACCAGACAAGTCAAAGGAAAAGACACTTTTATTAAGATGGCGCTTCACCACTCCACCACCATTCCCCGCTCCGCTCTCACACCAAAACAAGATTGACCTGATTTACATACCTTATCTCTTGACAATCCATTACGAGTGAGATATGTTGGTATTCTTCAAAAGACACAAAACTCTTCACAGTGGCTCACAAGGCAACTTGTGGGCCAGGCAAGAAATCAAGGGTAATCTTGAGTTGTCTAACCCTGTACTCGCGACCTCGTAGTGGCTACACAACCTACTAATGGCCCAATATCGAGCACGGATCTCCTCTTGAGGAGGTCTAGCGCCTACTCCACCACGAGAAGGAACTTATAGTAACAGTTATAAGAGCCCTACTGAACGAAATCCGCATAAAGTTACAAAGGGAACGGATAAATAATATCTTTCACATGTGCGATCGTGCATGCTCGTTACAAGGAAGTTCAGAGAGAATCCATAAATTCCTTTTGACGGATTCCATCTTTAACGCGGTATTTTATCAGAGCATAGTGTTCGAGCCATAGCGACATTTTCAGATTCGGTAATATTATCATGATCGAAAAATCCAATTATTATAGAAGGAATAAAAAGAAATTTTATACTTCTACTAGACCTGAGACTAAAAGTGTAACGGGAATCAACACAACCTGTCCCTTATAAATACGTGACCGTTATAAAATCATATTCAAGTAAAAAGATAATCAAATAGGTATCACTACATTTATGCAAGTCTAGTTTTCTACTAAGGTATGGAGAGAGGAACATCATCGTGGAGGAAGAAAAGCGGCATAAGAAAACCTCTCTCTCTCATCTAAATAAATTCATTTGATTGTACCTACTGTTTACAAGTTATGCTATACAAAATAAAACAGTAGGTTATATACAAAACGAAGACAACAAACAAAACTTTAAAACCATAACATTTAATTATAAGGACAGCTTCATTAATCGTCAATAATGTTTTACTGTTTCAAAATATTGTTATAATTACCAATACAAAGTAATATTGACTGACTAACAATGACGCAAAACTAAACCACAACAGTACTGTCACATCGCTAATTATATATGTAGTAGGCATGCGATAAACGAGGTCCGAAGGCCTAATGGTTCCGGAATTAGTTACACAATGGGATTCAGGTTTGAAAAAAGGGCACAGTTTTCAATTTTATAAAGTCGATAAAAATTTGGAAATGGGGATTTGACATCATAACTACTCAGGTATAGATTATACGTGGATAGATAGAACGCAAGATGAAGTTCAATCGATGGATAGACAAAAAAAGTTTATCTTTTTTTATGTAATATGCAGACAGACGAGCAGACGGGCCACCTCATGGTAAGTAGTCACCGTCGCTCATGGACACTCGCAACACTAGAGGCGCCACCAGTGCGCTGCCGGCTAAGAAGGAAGTGATAGACCCGCTTCTTGAAGGTCCCCATATCGTAGCACTGTGGGAATACCGTCGCTGGTAGTTCGTTCCACAATTTACACGTACGCGGTAGGAGATGTCGTGTAAATCTTACCGTGGACGAATGCCAGGTATCGGTATGGTGTTTGTGGTACCTGGCACTACGGCGCGTTGAACGATGGTGGAAGTTGGCCTCCGGTATTAAATTAAAGAGTTTTTCAGAACATTCCCCATACAGAAGGTAGAAAACGCACAGAAAACTCACGTCTCTTCGTAACCTCAGTGATTCTAAACCGTCCGTCCGTCTATAGGTAGCAATTCTGAACTCTAGTGTAAAAGGTAATTTATGCCTTTGGATCATTGGTGCCCATGCGCAACCATACCCACTTAACATCAGGTGGACCGTCAGCTTATTTGTCGACAATTTCCACTGAAAAATTTAACCAGCCGTTAAGGTGTCAACAAAGATGACATCCTACAACGCTATAGCGATTCCAAACGAACTATGGAGTCAAAAATCCCAAATCCAATAAAACGTCAATTTGCTCGTTCAAATCAACCTGCACCCCGTGTTTACACAGCGAAGAGCACAGACAGAAATGTGGCAATAAATATTCAAACAAAAATATAGACGAACACTCAATGAACATACGCAAACTTCACGCAATCTAATTAGAAAAAATACCTACCCTAAAACCGATTTATCTATACAAATAAATAAAATTGGAGTGTCTGTTTGTAATATTAAAATAACCGCTTTTTACTAAATGCATTTCGATGTATACACGTTACATATAACAAAACAACATTTTTTACAATTTTTGTCTGTCTGTCTGTCATTTGGCATGGATATACATATTGATTAAAACTCCAGAATCGTAAATTAAAATATTGAAAAGCCTGCCGGCTAAACTGTTGGAGTTAGAAAAGTAAAAAAAAATCTCAAAAATACGTTATTTGATGAATTTACAAGGAAAACTATCACGGCTATATTAGCATAAGTAGTTAAAGAGTAATAATCGATAAACTAACTACTTCGAAACCCTAACATTGCGCGTGGCTTGACACGCACTTGTTCGGTTTTTTGTATCTAATCAAAACATACCCTAATATGTACACTTACTTATAGTAAAATATTTTTTTTAGTATAAAAATTACATAATAATTAAATAGATAAAATTCGTATCATCTGACTATTCCGCACCAGTTTTTCGTCGCAATTTTTAGACTTATTCGACTAGCAGTTAAAAAACTGTTCAGGGATGTTTAATACTGATACTTAATAATTTTAGTGGGCTCCTTACTCCACTTGTAGTTTTATATCCACTTTATTTGTTTCACATTATACAGCGGCTAGTAATCGAATCCGGGACGTCTCTTTTGCCTAGCTACAGGGCCGTAAAACTTTCTAACCATAAATCCAATCGAATGATCCTAAGTAAGAGATGCGATCTAAATTAATTTAACAGGTTACAGCTACGTTAATTAGCAGAGACTAGTCTATAAAAATATTATATTACATCTGCATCATGAAAATAATGAATCATAAGTTATATTCAAACTACTATTAGTAATTCGTGCATTACCAGAATGTGACAATCTAATGCGTCTGGCGGAATAAATCAAACGGGACACATCACATAATAATATCATATTCCTAATTAATTTTAAAATATTTATGTTGGAGCGGCTAAAACAGCACATGTATTCAGATTGAGATTCTCACGTTACTTACAATAATAAATCTCATGTAATACGAGGATGAATAAAGTATGACTGCTTTTATTAAAACGATAAAGCGATTGTTTGATATTTAATTCATTTATTCAATCTTTAATCTTTGTATATTTACTAATCGTTGACGCGTCTATTTGTAATCGGTTAGGTTCATCGCTAAGATTCGTGATGGCGCTGTAATAAATAACTTATATCGTGACAAAGCTGCGCTTCAAGCATGAAACTAAGCACTTAGGCCTTAGACATTGCATATCAGTAAGGCTATTCTGTTTTGTAACTCGACAGCGGAATCCGCGATGAGTGTCAAACTCAAACGACTAAAGATAGGATTTTGTTACTCATCGCGGATTCCGCTGTCGAGTTACAAAACAGAATAGCCTTACAGTATGTACTTGAAAGTTTATAAAACACGACCCCTCATCACTTATGAACAACTGATTATTAAAATAATCAACCAGCAGGCAGTTATTTCTTAAATGCCCCACATTAGAAAAAAACCATTTCGAGTCACACACACGAAACAAATATTTAAAACAAATACAAATAGAATATTTACATGTATTTACAATCAAACAAAATATCATAAATATGCGTATGTTATTTCGCATCGTTTCGTGTGCAATTTATGTATCGTTAGTGTCTAACTACCATTAAAATTTCCCACAAAACGGTCTCTGAGTCACGGCCCTCATGATGCAAGATAAAAAGTTGCAATGTGCCACATTATCGCGATAGCGGTGGCGCATTCGTAATTTATATAGCCAATGGGGCCAAAACGCATATGTCTAATTAATGACAATGCAAATATTATTCACTTTTTAAACCTTGATGAATTGCACGGCGGAAAATTTTAGGGGCAGCTGTCAAGAGAATAACATGTGGTTTAATGCGTTTTTGCATCGATTGCGGTGCGATATCGATGTTTCTTCAATTAGCATTAGCAGTAACTAACTGACACATTTTATAATATACTAGCTGACCCGGCGAACTTCGTATCGCCTAACAAACTTTTTTTTCTAAAATAAAAGTAGCCTAAGTTACTCCTTGTTTCATCAGTTATCTGCCAGTGAAAGTCCCGTCAAAATCGGTCCAGGCATTACAGAGATTAGCCGGAACAAACAGACGGACGGACGGACGGACGGACGGACGGACGGACGGACGGACGGACGGACAGACGGACAGACGGACAGACGGACAGACGGACAGACGGACAGACGGACAGACAGACAGACGGACAGACAGTCAGACAGACAGACAAAAATTGTGAAAAATGTTGTTTTGGTATATGTACCGTGTATACACCCAAATGCACTTAGTAAAAAGCGGTTATTTTAATATTACAAACAGACTGTCCAATTTTATTTATTTGTATAGATGTATAGATGATACAATGAGTTAAAGAAGAAAAAACGTAAGAAATAAAGACCATTCGTTCCATTCATCCTAATCGACTTTAGGTTATTTACCGAAATAATACTAAACAAACGTCTGAACCAACAAACAAAACAAACAAACAGACAGACTAATTAATCAAAACCGAAGGTCAAGTTAAAAGCGAAAGCTGCATAACGTCGACTAAACAAAAAGCCGCTTGATGACACGCTACGAGGAAAATGAGTGATGGTATATAATAGGTAACTGTTCGTACGCTAAAAAAACGTCCATTAAACTAATAGAATGAACTGTGTTCGGTTATGGCTCGACAATGGCGGGACATTTTTTCCCAATAGCTCTGATCATTTGTCACCAGGTCTCTACTGCAGGGGCGCAACAGGAATTTAGAATGGCATTGGATGGTACGAAACATGAGCGACGGTGGTACATCACTTTCTACAAAAGTACAAATCGTTGACAAACATCGCCCATATAATAATGGAATTTTATAAAAAATATTTTTTTAACTGAAATGATAATTCCGATCAATTCGCAAACTTACTGTTAACAAACTTTGAATTTTTAAAGAAATTAACTTTGAATGAAATAAGCACCATAGAACTAGTGGCACATTGCCTTTCACATCGCTTATCAAGATAATTACTCGTATATCCCTAATTACAATACTGATGGTCCAGTCTAGTCTAAACAATACAAATAGTTCTAAACGCTGCCTCGGTATTTTAATCTGAAAATGCATCCCTATCTCTTTCTGGTATAATTTACCACTAGACGTCTTTCTTCAATCGACTGTATGAAAGAATTCGTTAGATGACTTACAATAAAATTATAAGATCCAGTCGGTCGATAACACTATTTACGCCCCAACTTAAGAGTTACTAACGGTTACTTAAATCGCTCCTTAATACAGAATTTGTATGGAGATTCTTTACTAAGAGCGATTAAAGTAACCGTTAGTGACTCTGAGTTGGGGCATAAGACTTTTGGAGACAGTACGACGCGACGCACCATAAGGCAAACATATTCATCGTTACGCTCGTCACTTGGTCCACACGCAAACTAGAGCAGGAGCCGGCAACGGCCGATAAGTAGAGGATTTAGCAACCATTATGCCCTTTTAGAATTTCCCGCAAGTACAATGATTAACGGCGTCGGTTCAACGGCAATGTACCGCAATTTGTACCCGTAGCAGCTCACAAAACTCTCTGTAGACACTCCAATTTGTTCCAATGACATATTTTAATGACGTGTACCCAGATGAATAATGACTGCCAAAACTTATAGGATTCTACTGACATGTATGGCGGCTTAAAGAATTAAAAGTCGCATCATTACAACCTATAAATGTCACATTATTGGGCTCGGGTCTTCCCACGATGTAAATTGTAAATGGTACCATCCATACTGATACTGATACTGTTCACCACACTGACCAAGTGAGACGAAGTTCACTTATGAGAACATTATAGACAAATCTTGAGCGAAGGTTTCGTCAAGATGTTTTAAGAGCCCTAAATTAACATGTTTGTTAACTAAACTAGAGCAAATTCTTTTTTCAAATAGGTTCATTGATTCTGACGAATATAATTTACATATTTCTTTGATTACTTCAACCAAAAGCTCTTTGAAACCAATTCATACGAGCACAAGAAAACATAAGTATATATTCAGCACTTCACAGACTCAAGAACATATCGAATTTTCAAATCATAATCTTAATATAACGATCTCCTTCGAGATTAGAATTCCAAACTTAACAACGCCAAATAACAGGAATTATGTACCGGTTATTGTCGTAACTCGTAATTCTCATAGTAATAAGCCTGGTGTCAAGGAAACCTCGATAAGGCTGCCTAAGCTCACAGATTGGTGAATTACGTTTGCAAAATACTAAGAAGCTAATATCCTTCTAGATAACATCTCGTTTCGTAGAATAAGTGAAGGTAGCATGTTAATGCTACTTTCGGATGTTAAATATAATTACTCGTAGTATGGGTGAAAGGTGCTTCATTTAAGTATCTTTGATTAAAAATCAACCTCGCCTTTTGTACTGCCCCCCGTAGCTACTTATCTACGATATACTAATATTATAAAGAGGAAAGATTTGTTTGTTTGTATTGAATAGGCTCCGAAACTACTGAACCGATTTGAAAAATTCTTTCATTGTTGGGAAGCTACACTATCCCCGGCTGACATAGGCTATATTATATTTTCAAAAAATTAGGGATCCTTAATAAAACTCCAATAATGTAACCCAAGGTGTAAAAAATAAGAAAACCGAAGCAAAGCGAGGGCGATTACTCGTTAGGATATAAGACAACATCGATATTGGTATTGTGTGAACAAATATTACCAATCACATAAATATTTCACCCAGCCGGGAATCGAACCAATGGGATTACAGGCTTGTAAAAAATAATAATTCAATAACACTAACACCGAACTGTCCGACAAATCTCAATTTTCCGCGAAATCAGAATCTTAACCTGTACAAGAAGGAATTAATTAACATACATTATAACCACATGTTTAACTCTATTAATAGACTAAGAGATTTCTCACGAAGTTTTCCTCCAACAAAGCAAATAGCGATGAGACGGTCTTTAAGAGTTATTTAATTTGTAATAAGAATATAACACTGCAATTTAAAACTTCTTGTAATCCAGTAATTCCATATTGGTTAGGGTAACCAAAAATTAGGTCGTTCAAAAAGTCACACGCGTATTACTTTTCATTTGGCTATTATTATACAATCGCCCATACTATCGGTACCCCCCGTTCCTTCAATTTTATATAGAACTAGCTGACCCGGCGAACTTCGTATCGCCTAACAATTTTTTTAAAATAAATGTAGCCTAAGTTACTCCTTGTTACATCAGCTATCTGACAGTGAAAGTCCCGTCAAAATCAGTCCAGCCATTTCAGAAATTAGCCGGAACAAACAGACAGACAGACAGACAGACAAAAATTTAAAAAAATGTTGTTTTGGTATATGTACGTGTATAAATCCAAATGCACTTAGTAAAAAGCGGTTATTTTAATATTACAAACAGACACCCCAATTTTATTTATTTGTATAGATGTATAGATGTATAGATGTATAGACGACATAGTAATCGAATATTGTTACGATTTCATTCGGTAGACTGGACCGTAATTAATCCAGGGCCAATTTTCTAACATTTTTATAACTCTGGCACATGTTCACATCAGCTAATAATGATTTATCGATAACTTTAAGTTATTATGTGGAACTTTTATTCTTCAAGTTAAATTATGTAAACATATGGCAATATCATTATTAACTTGAAAATTCGAATTAAATTACCAACAGTAATTAAATTTTATTAAAATGGATGTCTTCAAAAAGAGTGTTTGCAGGTAGGTACCTAATTTAAAGAAAATACAAAATATTTCTTTTCCTATTAAACCATAATAATAACACCGCAAAAATAAGGATCAAAAGATTTGATCATTTTACCTATTTTTCGGAAAACCAAGCTCGCTGATTTTCAGTGGTCCGAGCGTGAATAAGAAGTATTGGCGAACGTTAAAAAAAACAATGAGGTATCAAATTGCATATTAATATTAAGTAGTTACAATTTACAACATTTTATTTAACTTGCAATGTATGTACAGTGCATAATGTACTCGTATGTATCTTGTATGTTCGAGTCAAACCTTGCAAGTTGATTAGAAATACACTGTACTTCCTTTCATCTCACGAAGTTGACATTTCGCATATTGCTATGATTCTGATGGCAATGTATTTTTATGCTAAGCATGGCCTGATGATTCCTAGAGGATTGGCTCTAGACGAAGCAACTTCTTAACGGTTAACAACATATTAAATATGTTCCAAAATCCAACATAAGCTGAGGTGGCTCGTCTGCTATTTACATTAAAAAACAAGTTAAGGCCAAATGAGCTTAAATCCTTTGGTAAACTTCCCTAGCAATAAAGCAATCTCACATAAGTCTTACACGACAATCTTGCGGTGTCCCATTGTCGTTCACTCGCAAGAGGGTCAATAAAGCTATTAGAGGGCGCTGCGTTCCTCATTACCGATACCGGATGGGCGGAGGGCGCGATGGGTTGGCCACATGTTAAGGGACTGGGGGTGGGGACTTATAAGCGTTATACAAATAGTAATATAGTGTAAAATATCTTTACTGTTTAATTACGTAGGTATGGAAGGAACTGTTCGAATACGTGGTTGATATAACTATGATATAAATGGACATGCCAAGTCATTTTATTTCATCGGTATGGTAGAACTATCAACTACTCGTACTTAATACGAGGACGTTAAGAGTTTTACTTTCAAAACTAAGCCAGTCATATTTCGACGAATCGGGACTACCTAGATTACATAACCTAATTGTCTATAATCCAAAACTTTTTCAAACTTAAGCAAAATTTTGAATTTTCATTTCAAGGTGATTAACTACAGTAACAAAAACGATTGTCCCGCTATAACTCAATAGTTTAGTCACCCAACAAGCAAGTGTCACGGATAACACGAGCAATTTGCAGATCTAATATCTGCTGCGGGAAATCAACGAAGGGACCACGACGTCACGTGTCGTGACGTGAACACGCACACAGAGAGAGAGAGAGAGAGAGAAAATAGATAGAGATAAAGAGAGAGAAAGAGAAAGAGAGAAAGATAGAAAGATAGAAAGAGAGAAAGAGAGTTCTTAGTTCACCTAACAATATGTCAACACGTCAACTTTTTACAATGTTACGCCGCTGAGATATATACGCATATGAAAACATAAAACAAGAACCTTAAATTCCCCTGAACGACTCAACCCTTTCAAACCAATACTGAACATCGAAATTTAAGGTAAACCTTCTTATATTCCGATTAATCTGACTGGAATATCGCGCCCGTCCCCCACAGCCATTAGTAGATTCGGCCATGTCGATAACACTACCACAACAAAATTGCCTTATGCCATCGATAATAACCTAAAATTAGGTACCTGTTCCATCGCCTGTACTCCAAAATTAAGTATGTATAAAATAAATATTTTCTCTATTATATATCCTCTTATTATAAATACTCTGTAGCAAAATGTTGGAACATTTGGCGTTGCGGCACAGTAGCGTTTAAACATCTTTTAAACTGAAAATCAAGGCAAATATTCGCTTTTTGATTTCCATTGCAATATTAAGTAATTTATGGATTTATCGAAAGACATTTCATTCAATAAACTCACTTTACTACTAAAATATATTCGAGGATTGTTGGAAAGTACATTAATAGTAATTTTATGTTATGTTTGACGACCCGTGTGGCGTCCAACATAGGTCGCCATGTCGGATAACCCTGCTAAGGGTCCTGGATTCGATTCCCAGCGAGGCGGAAATTTGAATAAATGTCCATAGCACCCACGACACAGGGAACCCTAGTGTGGGGCTATGAGTGTGTAGCGTTATTCATTAATTTTTGTAAATATTACTTAGTTATTAATTCATTAGCGAGAATATCGCTTATAGCTACAGTCAGTAAATCGCACATGTGCCCTACTCGTACATGTACTGTCGCAAACAGAATTAAATTGTACATACCTACGTTGAAATTACATCGACATAGGAAATTGACCGATAGAATACAAAAATTGTATCAATTGTTAAAGTTATTGAAGTAAATTAGTCGAAGGGGTTGCAGTTGATGCGAAATAAATTGCTTTGCGGTGAGCTGCTGTTGTGCTCAAACATATTTAGACTGCGTCGCAATTTAATAAGAAAGCTTTATTATTATGTCCGTAGGTATATTATGTATTATAGCTTATCTTAGTTATATTGTAGCAGTAACAGTTGCTGTCAAAATCTTTTACCCTTATGTATTTCGTAAAGCAACGAGCGAGACAAAACTGATACAATAAATAAGAGATCGATGAACTTTCCTTTTCCGCAATTGAGTATTAACGTAATATTCAATAACATCCATGTTCTGTGGTTATGAATAAACAGGAAAACTGAACATTGGCCCGCATAATAAAATTAAATTTTCCTGGTTACATAATATGTTCCTACTCGTATTAGGGAAACGCTAAAAATAAATATTAAATGGGAATTCCTTTTTTATTGTTTCAGCTATATAATTGTGTGGTTTACTCAATCATTTTGTTGTATTTCTGCATGCAGCTCAATTTTTCGGTAGTTTCATCGTCAATAACGTTCTCAGCTAAGATAGAAAAGTTACTTCTTAAATGGCTATCCAGCACTGAAAACGAACAGTGTTCAATGTGGTGTAATGTAATTTTATCGATGTGTTAAAAACGTTTGAATATAGCCTACTTATACGGTTAAGTCCAAATCCAAACTAAAAAAACAACAAATTTTAGGGCTGTTTTCGCTGTCCAAGACTTATTTTGGACATCGAAAACAGCCCTAAAATTTGTTGTTTTTTTTTAGTTTAATTTATTTTTTATTTTTTTAGTCTTTTTTATTTATTAACATAAACTCCAAATCTCCCGTAACATATTCTATCATAATCACGTCTTCACATAGGCATTGAAGCATCGCACTATTATACGAGTAGTAATTCAGAAATAGGGATAACGTTATCGTTGCGTAAAACGTTGCCAGAAAAATATATGTCTAGTAAGTACTAAACATGCTTTACGTACATATGTTTTTCTTTTTAAAGATGTGCCCTCCCCGTTATTGTTTCCATACAAAAACCTCTCCCTGTGGCCTGTACCGTTTTACGATTCCAAACACTAACGTCGTATAGTGAACTTGTGACGATATGCGACGAATTATAACATCGTACAATTCAACTCTATAGTATATCTAACGAGACGTGATAAATAAACAAAATCAAATAGTCCAGGGGGTTAAAACATTTTGTGTAAAAATCATCCTCAATAAAATTAATCATCAGCCTCTGTACTAGATAAAACGAACAAAAATACGAGAGCTAACACAAGACGAAACAAATCACAGCACATTCTAAGTAGCAATGACTTGCAATTCACGAGATGGCATATCGGTGAGCCAAATGTCAGTGCCAATAATTAATCACCGTAACACGGACATCGTATGGTACACTAATAAATAAATAAATAAACGCTAACACACTCATATCCCCGCAGTAGGTTATTACCTGTGTCGCTGTGCATGGACGACACATATTACACATCACAATCACACCCATGACCCGAGTACAAATATTTATCTGTCACATAAATCTGCCCCGGCCGGGAATCGAACCCGGGACCCCTCGCTTCGCAGGCAGGATCGCTAGCAACTAGGCTACAGGGTCGTCAAACACTATAGCGGGCAGACTCCTCAAGGCTCAAACTTGAAGCCATCGCTAATCTCCATCAGTAAGAATGGGGGCTCTAGGCACAAGGCACGCGACTCCGTCCCTCACACGTGTACAAATTTTATGTTCGGTCTCCTTTATCGAATATGTTACTTTTATTAACCACTACAGATATTTATTTATATTTGAAGCCCTCTTGTAGTCGTTACGTTTTGTAAATTCATACAAAAGAATATTTGTACAGATGATTTCAATTGGATTTATTTTTCGTCTAATGATTACTGTTACTGCGTTAGAAGTAGCTTAGAAATAATTGTTGTTTCTTTATTAGGTCTTAGGCGCGATTTCAACCGAAATTACAGAACGAAATTCGAATTAGACTTCAGTGACATCAGTCTCAAAACATCATCACCTTCATACAATAAAATAATGTATGTATTCGGAACAGCCTATCCCTATTTATAATACACGAGTAACCGCCCTCGCTTTGCTTCGGTTTTCTTATTTTTTTACACCTTGAGTTACATTATTGGAGTTTTATTAAGGATCCCTATTTTTTTGAAAATATAATATAGCCTATGTCACCCAGGGATAGTGTAGCTTCCCAACAGTGAAAGAATTTTTCAAATCGGTTCCGTAGTTTCGGAGCCTATTCAATGCAAACAAACAATCAAATCTTTCCTCTTTATAATATTAGTATAGATTAAACAGATCACATCGTAAGTCACTCGTACTTCCTGGTGTAATCGACCGATAGGCCGATACTGCCGATAGTGTTACGAGATCACCGCGAGGAATGTCCGTTATTGGTAGGTATCCGTAGCGGTCATCAGGTATGTGGATCACCGTTCGGTTGCTAAGAGGTATCTAGCGTCGGATCCTCACGTAGCTGGCGGTGATAGAGCTGAGAGAAGTTTAGAGGACTTTGAAAACTCGAATTCTATTATCATGTTTGAAAGTTTCTATGTTGTATGAGACCTGATTTGGATGAAATTACTGATTTTTTATAAGTTCATCTTATCATTGTATATTATTGCGCACTCGACACTACTTTATTTTCCTCTGTTGTTCTTATGGTATGATATAGTTGTGCAGCCGTGGCTTCAAATGCTTCAAGAAAAGGTTGAATTATTTTTGTTGCCCCGTCTCCGCAACCTCAATACAGAATTTTCCCTTCAAAAAGATTAAGAATTTCTCCTTGAAAGTACAACATCGTACCCAGTACGTAAACCTGTTTGATTTACAGCTGCCAGTAAACGCGAGCGGTTACAATGTTGCCATACGACGTGTTACACCGGGAATGTAGACCATTGCCAATGATCGATGGCAAACTCCGGGAACCAATAAACCACATTACTAAAAACATTTGTGAACTTGTACCATTTGAAACGGAACCTTGAAAACATTACAAGTATTTTTGCCACGACACGCTTGTTGGAATAAGAATATGATTGAAGAATATCTATGATTTTTCGGAGCGCTATGAGAACGGCTTCAAAAGAGATGTTAATAAGAGCTCCCATTCAAGACCAGCTACATTTGCGACTCCTCTGATCTTGTACATAGGCATGATGATCACTTACAATAAAGTAGCCCATCTGCTTTTTGGTTGACTATATAAAAAGGTTCACCTTCTCTGGTAAATGATCCAATACTCCAAAATGTAACGGAGTATGTATACAAACGACAAGACCTGCAAATTTTTCGAAAGTAACATGTGTAGTGTTATTTTTTATTGATACATTTTTTTATTAGAATGGGAAATAATAAGCGGATTGATTAATTTTGCCGTGTAGATACTTTCGTTACTACGATATTATTGAGAACATCTAAGCACAAAGACTTCCTTGTTGTAATTAAAGTATATCTCCCAAAGTAGGTGGTACCTAAATTCGAATATATCCGAACAATATTCACACACGCGCCGTCCGCGCCCCGCCCGCCACCACGATGAATAAATCAACTTTTGATTTTGGCGCTGTGCGACACAAATGCACTATTCATACATCTGCTATGTTCGGGAACTTACATTACACTTTTAACGAATACACCAATGTATATGAAATACTAGCATTGATACCTGTAGAACTTAGTTGATAACGAGTAATTTGCCATGGAGAAATTTACGAATCGTTCTACGTCAGAAATCACATTTTGACAATAATGAGAAAGAGGACGACTAAGGATCAGGGTCACTGATGCATTGCTTCGTTTAAATAATGAAGTGAGATATTCTATTCCATGCTAAAAGTAAGCTACGACATTTGACACAATATCTACGATAGCCACCGAAAAGAACTCTACCACGATACTACTGAATTAACGGCCCTCCTAGTGAAGCATGCCTGAGCAATGAGCAGGAAAGTTTGCTTTCAAAGATGGATGCAACACCAAAGTTACACGCAATGCAGTCACAACGGTATAACTCCAATCTCTACATACACCAAACTGCATGAATAAACTCAGGTCTGGCGCGTTGCGACGCAAATGCACTATTCATGTCCCCGGCGACGTTTTGGCAACGTTAATATGCGCGTTGTTTTGCTCCGGTTCATTCAGTGTTGCGTGTACAAATTAACGCCAAATCACGTTAACGCCGTAATAAACGTTCGACTTTACATCGCGCTTTACGACCTAATAGCTTCCTGTTATCCGTGTTATGCTAAATCAATGGATACACGTGCCGACACTATGCCAAAGTAATTGATATCTTACGTGCATCTAAACTCATCTTTCAGAAGAACCTTTGATTAAATATAACTGGCCTTCGTTAAATTCATATAATCACCTCATGCTAGATTGCTAAATCATAGGTATAGTCAAAGGGCATCATATTCCTCCTACTCTTTGGCGCCCCTTTTTATTTTAACCACCATCTTGGTATTTTGATTTACTAGCTAAACTAAGATCTTACATACTGGTCCTTCGAGTCGGATTTGAACTAGCCACCTAACGAATTCGAAAAACAACAATGTTGTAGAATATTCTCGAAAGCCACACCATTTTAACTAGTGCCACGTTATACTATACTAATGTTATCAATCCCCGTATATATGTAGCAATGCTAAGAGATGTGCGTGTCGCGCGACAGTCGACACGGCCGCGCGGCCCACTGACCGACATCCCATGCGCCGGCGCCCGCGGCGGTGACGCAACGAATGCCACTCCGCGTGTTTACGCGCCGGTACGACATAGTCTAGTAGCGACTAGTACTCTGATAGCAAGATAATTTTAACAGCTCCGTGATAACATTTTGTTTTTAATGTAAAACGCAAAGATGCAGTTTTAACCTGATTGTGGTAGGGAGTCTTATCAGCAGTAAGGGGCAGATATGTAGGTTTTTTTTACTTACTTGTGCATAATCCAATCTGATCGTAAGTAGGGACGAAGTCGCTGATAAGCGCGGTGACTAAATAAAAACCTTCTTCACTCTTTTCTTGCAGCACTCTTTAAAAAAGCGGCCAAGTGCGAGTCGGACTCGCCCATGAAGGGTTCCGTAGCAGCAAGTAACATAATATAAAAGTTCTTGTAGTTCGTTGTAACTTTGATCAATGTTTTTTGCGGTTTACGATTTATGACGTATTAAAAAAAACTACTTACTAAATCTCATTCAAACCAATTTTCGTTAGAAGTTTGCTTAGTAATGTACATCATATAATTTTTTTAGTTTTATCATTCCCTTATTTTAGAAGTTACAGGGGGGGGGACACACATTTTACCACTTTGGAAGTGTCTCTCGCGCAAACTATTCAGTTTAGAAAAAAATGATATTAGAAACCTCAATATCATTTTTGAAGACCTATCCATAGATACCCCACACGTATGGGTTTGATGAAAAAAACATTTTTGAGTTTCAGTTCTAAGTATGGGGAACCCCCAAAATTTATTGCTTTTTTTCTATTTTTGTGTAAAAATCTTAATGCGGTTCACAGAATACATCTGCCTACCAAGTTTCAATGGTATAGCTCTTATAGTTTCGGAAAAAAGTGGCTGTGACATACGGACGGACAGACAGACAGACAGACAGACAGACATGACGAATCCATAAGGGTTCCGTTTTTTGCCATTCGGCTACGGAACCCTAAAAACGAGCTTTGAATAGTATTCATTTCAGACATTGCTTACTTTAACACACCAGCCAACCAGACAACCAGACACCAGGCAGCCAGTAAAATGAGCAAGCTACTCGTTCAAGTTGTCCTACTGTTCTATTTGAGCTAGGACGTCACGGTGTTACATGCTATTATTAGGAAGCGAGTTGTCGCTCGTCGCGCGACCCGACGCAGATTGATTGCTCACGTGAACTGGTTTACCGATAATGATAATGATAAGAGCTAGTTGCATTTATAGCGCAATCTACAATTGAACATTATTGTTATGTTGAATTTTGTGATATGTGTTGCGATTTTTATGTGATTAATTTTAATTAGAAAAAACACAAAGTTGCCTACTGGCTGTGAACCTGTCAATCACAGAGTACACCTAAGCGGTGTTGAATTGATTGTATTGATAGATTTAGGTAGAGGTAGATAAACATAGGTATATGATAGAACATACCGTTTTATTAAAATTACCTGGCACTAAGCAGGTGAATAAAAAGTTATAGACACTAATCTAATAACGCTCATTTTAATACCGAATCTCAATTTTGTATGAATTATAATTTTAAACTTCTTTCTTAATAATAATAGTAAATTCTAAATATTTGAAATGTGAAACAAATTACAGTCTCTCTTTGACCATAAAGACGGTAAATTCGCAGTACCCCTAAATAAATAAAAATTATTTAAAGTTAAATTACTTACACCTTTGCTGCAAAACTGACTATTGTGCTTCCTTACAGTGCATCTAGTTTTACATTAGCAAATAAGGATTTAAAGTCAAACTTCATGTTACTTGTACCAGTACAGACATCTTTACTAATACCTGGTGCATTCTAGTAAGAGAATACATAAGTATGCGAATTTACATTAAAATGAAAATTTATTTCGTTTCAGTTATAAAGTTATGCTAATAAGTTTAAAACACGAGAAGAGTCCATAGGCTCTCCGCATACATACGTAGAGCGTCTAAAAATACGATAATATACGTGCAACAATGTAAGGGGCTATTCTAAAGTTTAAACCGGCATCTTGACATTTTAATTAAACTCTTGCATAGTTGTGGTATTTTTAAACTTTTGGAAATTTAAACCAAGGAGCGTTTCTTTGTTTAACCGAGGATCAGACTAAGGAATTCTAAATTAATTTATGTATCAACGTACACTATTAATTTTTGTTAAAAGCAATAAACTAACTTCAAAGAGAAAAGTATAAATTGTCTAGAAAGCTAAAAATAAATGAATGAAAAATTCGATGTCGGTGCTAAGAAAAGTTATCCAAATTGGATGATAATAATGGGAAGGTGTTCATGGGAAGGGAATCGTAATTATTTACGGCGACCACAAT
Source organism: Thymelicus acteon (assembly GCA_951805285.1). Classification (NCBI taxonomy): domain Eukaryota; kingdom Metazoa; phylum Arthropoda; class Insecta; order Lepidoptera; family Hesperiidae; genus Thymelicus; species Thymelicus acteon. Next base: position 14,373,386 of record OX638225.1, on the reverse strand, counting down.
ATATAATAATTATTATGAGACAAATTTTGACAGTAGGATAATGTAAATAAACAAATATTGTTAGCTTAAGATATCCCATTTAATGGTATTCAAGAATAGCAAAAAAAACTTAACATAAAATTCTTAATCCAAGTTGATTTGAACCATCATTTCATGATTTAACAAACACTACAAACATAAATAATATGATATGAAAGTTGTCAATTACATCATATACAGGATAAAGTGTAAGTAGCTGACATGGCTCTAAATTTATTGATTAATATATATTCACAACATATACGCCCCAACTCAGAGTCACTAAGGGTTACTTTAATCGCTGCTTAGTAAAGAATCACCATACAAATTCCGTACTAAGGAGCTAATTAAGTAACCGTTAGTGACTCTGAGTTGGGACGTTAGCTTTATAATATATAACCTGATATTTCAGCGACTAAATTAAGTTATTCAAGCCGACATTATATTTTCAACGATGGCATCGGTTTCCTAATAATTTCTGGTACCCAACGACAGGGTACTAAACGTAGGAATCTCTGAGACTGCGACGACAACGAACGATATAATTATGTCATCGTAACTCTACCAAATGCTTGTGTTACGGCCGGCGGGAATCATGTACCGTCTATTTTCTATTTTAAATATCGTATTGGCCTTTACTCCGTTTCATTTTATATGTAGCTAATTAACTTGACCTCGGATAACATAATTCTTATAGGGTTTTTGATGGTAAGACGGTTTACGTGGTCTTTAACGCTCATGGATTGTAACCAAGGGTGTAAATAACTTTAAATTAAAATTCTGAATAATTTAATAAAGTGGGTACTGGGTATTTTGTCAATACACTGGACATCTAGTTTTGGTTTTTCAATCGTTTCCGAAACGTATTTTAGCATGGATCATTAGAAAACAAACTATTCGATCACACATATCTTATACATGAAATCATTTATTTTGACACATTGTTAAGGAAAATTAGACCAGGTATTTTACAAAAATAAAACTGTACACAATCAGAAGCATAGGTCGCAAAAACAGTCATTCACATCCACGACACATCTGTACGTTGCAATATTGCCGAGCTACGGAGGCCCAGCAGTGGGCGTGGGCAGCGTGAGTCAGCCGGTTATTCCCGACATCCTGGTCCAATTACACCACGCTTGCGTTAAGGCGACGCCTCGCCGCCGCGCCGGCGATACAAATAGACCATTCGTTCACTGATGGCGGTTAGACCAAAGTGACCAAACGAGCGAATGTTCATACAAATGGAAAACAGGTGCATTAAAAGAGCACTATCACTATTCTGTCTCGTTCTTTTTGTATAAGCAGAGACAGAGTATTATTTCCTGGTTCTATCTCTCTTCATTTTTAGGATACATAAAAACTAAATATGTATCTTAATTTATTTGGTAGACCAGATGATAACCCACCTTCACATAGGGATGACGAATAGACTTGCATATAATTTATGAACAATGACCGCATTTCTATAAGATCCTACAACAATAAAATTTAATTTCACACTTTTTTTTAACATACTATCGCATACATGAACATCGATTTAAGATAATAACGTAAAGTAATATACGGACACAATCACATATACATATTTTATTTCCAAGAGGAACGTCTACTACATCATAATGTCTTCTTATATCTACGATCATATAATAAAGTTATATCATCTTTGTGTTATCGTAAAACAAACATTTTGTTTGTTTACTATCAACAACAATTTTAGGTGCATTGACCTTTAAAACTTAAGGCGATGTTGATGGACCGTTAACTTTAATGGCGGTTATGAGCCATTACACTTTAACCACCACTTTCACTGCGAGGTTATCAAAACCTCGTAAAGAACAAATTATTCAGTGCCATATCGTCAAATATAATAAGGAAACCGTTTGATTTAATGCGAATAGCGAAATAATATTAACTTTACAAAATAAAAAGGTTCTGTATTTATTTCACTGGAGTGAAAAATAATCTAAAGTTCTTGATTGTGAATACGCTTATGACTGTCCATATTTTAGTTAGTTCTAAAACGTTCAATTAAACACTAATCTTTTCTAATGATTATGAACGATGCATCAGCATATCTCATACTAATCTCATAGTAATCTCGGTCGGTGATGCCTTAATTTTACTAAAGCCTATGGGCGACAATGACCACTTACCGTCAGTTGGCTCATCTACTCATTTGTCGATTAGTAACAAATATTTTATTAATAAATAAAAACTTCAAACAACGTCAAATAATCGTTTATCGTTGACCCAAAGCAGGTGAGACAAGTCCTCGTCTGCTTATTTAATTTTGTCGATTAATATCATAAAAATCAACAAATACAAACAACATCAGTTAATCGCTTATCGTTGACCCATAACATGTGAGGCAAGGCGTGAACAGCTGAGAGTCTAGAGTGTACAGTCGCCATTGTTGAAGTTTTAATTAATGAGGAAAGTTTACAAGTAATCAACACAATAAAGTTAGCGTGATCACATGAAATATTGAAGACTAGTAAAGCTAATTTTATTGCCTACTTATAAAGGTCGTTTACGTTGTTAAATGTTAAACTAACGATAAAACTTAATTCGTTTTACTTGAAATTGAATTTGTCGGCTCAAAGATCACTTGGTAAACTGTTTATGAGTGCTGTAACTAGGTAATCTAGGTACAGTAACTGGTGTAGGTACATCTCACTCATCACTCATAGATGATGTAATTTTATGGTAGACCAGGACTCGTCAAAAAAATCCCGTGGCTGTCTATCATTGTCACCGTAATTTGTCCGTAAGCGATTGTAGTTATGGAATATGGAAGCCGTCGCCGTCACTTATGGCAACACTAAAGGTATCATTGGTGCGTTGCGGTCCAAATAAAACAAAAATGAGAACCGGCGGCATTTATGGCTCCCTGGCCCTGTGAGTAAAACAATGTCACAATCAATTTTAGAAGAGTAATTAGCCTAGCGTTTAAATAACACTACCACTAGCATGAGAACCGACTGCACGGTTATGAATAGGAATCATCGAGAAAGTATGTTTTTGTAACTCTTTCACGCAAAAACTACAGAACTTATTTTCTTGAAATTTAGCACACAGGTGGACCATGAACTGGAATAAAACTAAGCACTAGGAAAGGTTTTTTGGAAATTGCCTTGAGAGATAAAATAAGGAGTAAAAGTTTGCCAAGAACGCGGGCACTAGCCAGAACAAAATATTTGTTCAGCTTTAAAAGAGGAAGAGCGTCGCGAGTCGTCCCCTTAACCCGACGGCACGTGGGACGCACGGAGACGATTAGCCGATTCTTTTATTTAGAGCGAATGTTGGAATGCGGAACAGCGACTGGGACGCTGCCGAGATAGCCCAATTCGTTACTATGGCGCTAAGTTACACTGTTCAGCTATCTCGCATGTTTTAGTTGCATACCCAAAAGATTATTCACTGGTACAATATTACTTAATTATTATTTGGTAATGCAGCGATAGTATTAGGTAAGTAAGTACTTATTATAAATCCAATTTGTTCTTGCTTCAAAATTGGCGGATTTTCAAACAATCTTTAAGCGATCTTTAACCTTTAGGCGATGTTTTTTTTAATTTCTTAATGCTCCTCTCCCTTTAGAACCTTTGTTCAAATTCGGACATGTGGATTATCTACCAGTCAGTTACATTTAGCTTTTTTTACGTAGGCGTCTTTTACGATTCAGGTGAAAATAAAGGAAAGGAAGGAATCTGCTGGAGTTCGTTGTGGATAGAGACGAGCCGTTAGTAATGAACCAGCCATGGATATCAGGGCTGAATATGTCAAGCGACACATTTAGGCAGTAGGAAGCAAGAGATTCGCATATGCTCCGAATAAGTTTCAAATGTTCTTGAGCCGTTCGAATGACTTCGACATGGTTTAACGACTGCAATTTAACGACAACGAACGAGACAGACGGCTTAACGTGCCAAATAATTGCCACTAGCGATGACCCATCCAACTACCGACCGCGCCCGAACTTGCATAACTCGGTCAATCACTTGGATTGACACAAGTTGTCAGACTATTGACATTTCAAAACGTTAACAACGATACGTAATTTTTGATAACTTTCAATAAAATTAAAGGATACTAAGTGACGTCTTTTCATTTAAAACTCCGCAAATCGGCCATCTTCTTCGGCCAAAATTCGGCTTATTTCCCCTAATGTTGGATAACTTTATTCGTTTTTATTAAGCTCCAAAGTTAGTTTAATAGCGAGACTGTCCGGACACGCACAAAATCGCATAAATCTGCAACATTAATGACATTCGGAGGGGAGGAGGCGGCAGAGCGGACATTATTAGCGAAGTCACTTTGATTACGACAGCTCTTTCACACTAGCGTATTGCCACACCGTACAAATCCATGTGTTATGTAAAATTTACATTTTATAAACAATATAAAAACGAAAATAAGAACTAGCTAGATCGCTAATTTTATTGATTAGATTAACGGATATATTAAAATTACTAATTTAAATTTAATTATTAAATTAAATTATTGGTTGTCCAACATAAAAACGAGCTACCATTACTTTTAAATCAGACAAAACTACGGTTCACAATGATTAAAACGAACGAATTTAAGACGCTAGTATGAAAGGTGTGTTAGTAGTGCTCGTAAAGTGAATGAAACGGCGATAAAACGCAACGATGCAATCGAAACGCGTACGTTTATGCGCTCTGCCTATACCGCTATACAAACAAACTTTATGGTAGTCATGTTATATCGTTACGCCATTAAACTGGCCGTCTGTTTACTCTACTGATGAATAATGAGGTGAGTGTACATTATTAGATTATCTGTGTTATTGATTGTTAATCTGTATTTTGTTTGGGATTATGCGCTTGTTAATCTGTTATTTATGGCAAGACTGTTTGTAATTTGTATCGTAATTCGTTAGCTGCAGCTTCAGGATAGTTTTGATTCAAATAACTACTGATTTCTGCTAAAGATTTATTTGTTATAGGTGAAACTAGAATATAAAGTAACCAATGTATCTGAGACGACTAGTTTGAGTGAAAACTTGTTTAAAATCAAATCCATATTATTTCCCTCACATTCCTACGCATAATTGAGCTGTAAAACACTATAAATCTAGACTAGACGATCGCTATTACACAACCGACCCTGTACTTCTATAACTCAAAAGTACCCCCCTAAACCCGCCTGCCATAAAACCAACGATACGTATCATCGTAAAAATTCCCACCCCATAATTATTTCACATAAAGCATTGAAGCACTATAGGAATTTAAAGCTCTTGAAACTTAAATGCTATTGCGATTTATCGTTTACGTACCGTCTTTTAAAAAGATAACAGTGGATGGAGCCGTATCGTATCGAGCGATAAATAACGATGACAATACGGTAGACAGACGCAAACGATTCGCCCAATCCAATAGAATATGGCGCTGGGTAGAAATGTAAATTTAAATGGCGCTCAGAATCGTAATATCTTAGTTTAAATGTCGATATGTGTAAGGACTTACGTTCCAATTTTAAACTTTTTTTTTTTCTCAAGAACGCAGTTGACCACTGGATTGTCTTTTAATGACACAATTTGCTTTGAAAACACGTAAAGCAAGATACAGTTACGCATGACGATGATTATAAACGACATAGGTGATATGTGTCAATAATAAATTATAGGTACCTATCCTTGAATGGAAGTTTAATTACAAGTACAAAATTTTGATCCAAAAACGTTTATAGGCATCACTGATACACTAAACATCCAACCGTTTCGAAAAGGAGCTTAACAAGGAGAAAAAGGAACGGTTAAAACTCCTCAGCACATCTCGGACCTACTCCATCTCGGAATACTGAAGCCGCGAAATGTTTTGGTTGCAGTATCACTTACACAGTATATAAATTAATGACGTTACACTCATAGCCCCATACTAGGATTCCTTGTGTTGTAGGTGCCATGGACAACACACATCCAAGTGTCACTGAATTAAATGGATCCAGGCTTCCTCGTCTGACAACGCATCGGTGATATCTTGGTCGACATCGTATCATCGAATCGTCTGTCGTTTTCTATATCGATAAGAAAAGAATCCGTGGGAGTAAAAATTACCAACGATAAACCATAAATCTAAAGAATAGCGCCGTTTCAGAAGTTAACGCAAAAATTATGAAAAGACTGCACGGCTCAGAAGCGATGCACGGCTATTACTTGCCGAGTTTATCGCCCGCCCGTTGCAATATACGAAGCTTTGGCAACTCTTCTATACGCACTTGGTAATAATTCGTGAGCTGTTTCAATTTCCAGCTTGGCAGCAAACAATTTATTTATTTAATTGCAACATTTGACGACCCTGTAGCCTAGTTGGTAGTGACCCTGCCTGTGAAGCGAGGGGTCCCGGGTTCGTGTCCCGGCCGGGTCAGATATTCATGTGACAGAAAAATATTTGTACTCGGGTCATGGGTGTGATTGTGACCCTAGACACAGGTTATAATAACCTACTGCGGGGGTATGAGTGCGTTAGCGTTTATTATTTATTTACTTATTTATTTATTTATTTATTTATTATCACAAAATAAGTAGTGTAAGTTATTTAAGTAAGTTTGTATTGTCATAAGGTATACTGAAATCATACATTTTTATTATATTCAATACTTAATTTAATAACCCATTTAATCTGTTAGATACCTTTTAATACAAAACAATTCAACATTATTGTTGCACACTTGGAAGTAACAAGACATTATTAAGACAGATTTATGTTTGTCGTAATAACCTTATATTCGCGAAAATTCATGGGATATTGTTAAATTATAAAATCCTTGTTACCTTTTAGTTATTATCATGTGGGTGAAGACAGAAACTGAGTTTTCTCACAATCTCGAACATTTTAAAGTTAGTTTTAAATTTAAAACGAGTCACGTCGGGTATTCATAACTCATTCAGTTAATGTGATGGGATTCTTTATTCATATTGTTGTAAAACATGAATTATTCACAGTTACTGCACCAGAAAAGCTGTAAATTTAATTAACACATACATACACAATCATTACATTTTACGCTCTAAGTATTTCGTTCGGATACTCTTTGGAAAAATTTTAAACAATTTGACGTGTAAAAAATAACGTTCTTGCCTTGTGTAATTAAATTATACCATAATGCTAACATTACAATACTCTGGTGGGATAATTGGAATACTTCTTGACCAAGAAAGGGAAAGAAAGAACTCGATCCGAACTCCGAAGCCCCCAGCCGGAACACGATGAGTCGTTTATAAATAATTAAGATAGTTAAAATAATTTTAATATTAGCACTGTGTAAGGCGGACTTAATAATGAAGCCAGTCAATCTTAGGGCAGTGGGAGAACAAAGAATATATATGGCACAACTTTGAAAAAGACTGGTCAAGAATATCGGAACTGGCCGTCACCTGTCACCTGTCACATAAATGTCACTCGCAGCTGGAAATCAAGTCACTACTGGACAACCGATCCCTTAGATTTACGTGTTTGAAAAAAACGTTGAAATTCTTTTTAATACACCTCTTTTATTAGATCTTCATACTTCTCAATATAAACGTCGTTAAGGGAATATACTTGTCACTCTCAAGTTTATTGTCCTACTCGTTAATTATTTAGTGTGTTATATAGGGTGAAATATTATAAGGTAATTAACACTGACTTACAGACGACGCTTAGCCTGAACTAAAGTGTGATACTTTTATACTCGTAATCCCTCAATGTTGTATTACATGGTTAAATAAAATATCTCAACCCTATACCTACTATTATACAAAAAATATAAAATATTACTTATCACATAAAGAAAATACCTAATTCTTTCCAGAATCGATCACGGAACTCCACGCTTGTGTAAAAGTCTAAAAGATAAGCATTACTTCAAATAAAAATATAAGACACAAGTAATCGCCCTCGCTTTGCTTCGGTTTTCTTATTTTCTTATTGGAGTTTTATTACATACATTATTACATTATTGGAGTTTTATTAAGGATCCCTAATTTTTTTGAAAATATAACATAGCCTATGTTACTCGGGGATAGTGTAGCTTCCCAACAGTGAAAGAATTTTTCAAATCGGTTCAGTAGTTTCGGAGCCTATTCAATGCAAACAAAAAATCAAATCTTTCCTCTTTATATATTAGTATAGATGAGAATATGATACAGTGACGAAATAAACGATTGTCAGTTCACAGAGCTGTCAAAATATGATTAGGAAATGATTTAGTTGGCGCGTTCTGGCACAATTTAAACAGGAAATTCTTGTCAACCTACGCACCAACCTATTCAGATGATTGTCTTCATTGTAATCATTGATCTTTATGTACTGGATAAGCTATTAATACAGCACCACCAAACAAGGTGGCCATAGTGAATCTTAACTTTTCCATGTCAAAGAACCGTACTGTTACCATACCAACAATAAAATGGTGCGAGTAAACTAAACACTTGATTTATTTATTTATTTATAAATATATGTTAATATAATTAATAATTATGGCAACTTTAATCCCACTTGATGGAAAGAGGCGAACAAATGGCATATTTATGCGTAAACTTTATACATATATAACACATCCAGCGTATTTGTTATCAGTGCAGTGGTTCTAGGTGAGAAAGTGAAATTCCTGCGTTTCCGTTAGTTTTAATTTTAATCCATTAAAACGAACCACCGGACAGTAATACATCAATGTCATGACGACCACAATGCAAAATAAGGAGCACAGTTAATCGTAGATAAGATGATATTATGAGCGCATTTGAATACATTCACAATTAATCTGAGGTTGTCAATTGAGAAATACACCGAATAACATCGTTGGAGAATTCAATCGTAATTAAATTAGCAATTAAACGCAATAAACAAAAAAAAAAACCTAAAAATGATCATTACTATAGGATCTATTATGTTAGTAAACATATTCCCAATTATAGTCGTTTTCAAATAGATTTCTTGAAAGGAATTTATCTAAATGTGTTTTGAAAAACGCCAAAAAAAGAAAAATCACACAAGAAAACCTGCTTACTTAAAACTCTAAAAGTAATATTCTTGAAAATGTACTTAAAAACTGCTAATCCATACTCGGCTAGCTAACTCTCTAAACTCCCTATAGTTTTTGGCTTTCAATGATGATGATGATGGTAGTGATGTTATACAATTTAAATAACAGTAACTACTTGAAGTATTGCGTAGTCAATACGATGTCAATCTCAGCTATTTTACAAAACTCTTTGTTATTTAAGGCAGTAGAAGCAAATAAAATATACAACAGACATAAAAATGCACAACGTCCCCAACGGTCAAAGTGATTATAATGCAAATTTGTCCAAACATTCAACACAACTAAAGAACTAAACCTTAATACGTTCGTCCTTCCAAACGTCATCCATTCACACCGAAGCGACGCGACGCGACGCCGCGATGAGGCAAGATATGAAACATCAAACACAGCGCACTCAGGTAAGAAACCAGGTAGTCACGCCGGAGTATCAGAGCACGCAAAGCTAACAAAACATCCGGCGCCAATTACAAATAACAATATTATTTATGTAGGTATAAAACGGGGTATGATGAGTGACTGTTTCAATAAACTTTAAACGGCTGTATACAAATTTGATGAAATTTTGAGGAAATTTTCAGCCCAGCTGGTGATCAGCATTTTTTTGGTTCTATAAAAAGTGGCTCCCTAACTCCCAGCCGGAATGCGACGAATTTTATTTTATCACAATACAAAACTTCCGTAGGGAATAAATAATTTATGGTACCGACTTATAACAAATAAGCTAACGAAAATAATTTCAGAAAAATCACATTATTAATCATACTTCCTACTTAAAATAATACCTTACCACAGAAGCTATATGCAACAATAATGACGTCAGAGTTAAGTCTTTAATTGTACTTAATTTAGTTTTAGTTTTATTAGTCTTTCGCCCCAACCCAGAGTCACTAACGGTTACTTAAATCGCTCCTTAGTACAGAATTTGTATGGTGATTCTTTACTAAGTAGCAATTTAAGTAAACGTTAGTGACTCTGAGTTGGGGCGCTTATTTCTTATTTTTATTTATCTGAGAGAGGCCTTAACTTCTTTAGTGTTTGTTTCGTTTTAATCTCTTCACAAGTACAACTTTCCAGATATACTAGGAAGTATTTCAGTATGATACAGTTAGAAAATATGACCATAAAACGCAAGTTTGTTCAAGTTGCCCGATCGTATGAAGTACTATGGAGCTGGTACGTATCGATCACAGGAAGGGATCTACGGAATGCGTTCAAACAATATTTGCATTTGTTGGTTAACACGGTCCGATCGTGGAACCAGGTAGTTAAGATGTAGGAAATCATCAATATTCACAACATACCGCGTTGTTAATATAGTTATTAAAATCGTTTATTTTGCAAGTTTAGCCGTATTGGGGCAGCCTGGAGTGATCCCAATCCCATGCAGACCAGGGTATAGCAAGAGACAACGGAAGTAGGTTTTGTTTGGTTGTAGGACATGGACGTAAAGATTATGTCCTCGACATTATTATTCAGTCATTAGCCAATAATAATATGGTGTATCTTTCATTGAAGCCTGTCTGGTCTCTTGCTTGAGTTCCAGTTCTTTGTTTTTTTCTTCTCTTTCCGGAATCCAATTAAAACAGATCACATAGAAATTGATTTCATACGGTTCCATCAACAATTGCAAGGACATAATCTCAATAAAAAGATCGCTTTCGTCTCGCCTACCACTAGGAGCCGAAAAAAAAACTCAAAACGACCCACTTTGAAAAAGGAAATGATGCGAAATAAAACGGGAGAATGCAGACTACCGTACTGGTAAAAAAACATTTATAGGCATAGACTTAACAACAGACCATTACAGGAAAACTGAAACAGTAACTCACGGAAAGCCATACATTATTTGGGCAATATAGGGTCATAAAGAACTCAACTAAATATTTTTATTGCCCTCGAAGGCAATAGTGAGCCGGTTCAATGTTAATTTGTCTAGACTAGAATCTAGATCCCGTATACTCAATTCGCGGCCCGCATGGCTGGGTTTAGCTCGACCCAACATGGGAGGAACCTGCTATTTATTTTTTATATAGACCTACAATGTTAGCTTTGTGATTTGAAGGTTTCGGTCACTTAGAAAGCCTGAATACGAATCGAATTAAATTTGAAGATACATGTTTTTTTTAATTTTGTGCTTATAAATTACAAATCTATTGTTATTGGAGATACTATTAGAAATATTTATTACTTGCTTAGTTGAAAGAAAACATTTAAAAAAAAACTGGAAATTGAGAACCAATTGAGTTCTCGTAAATTATTTAAAAAGCAGCCCGCATAATCTATCTGCTTGAATACCACTGTCGCACACTTTGTTTAGGGTGCTAGTTATAAAAGCGAATTTATTGCACGCACTCGAAAAAGGTGAAAATATAACAATGTGTCTCCACTTGCGCTGAAGTTAATTACTTCAGGGGAGTTGTGAGCCCTGCGTTATTTTTGCGTCTAGACCGGTACCGAAACTGCTTAGTTTGCGGGTAATGTCTAACGCAAATATTAAGGAAAGAGCTATGATCTAAAGCCGTGTTCACATTCAACTAATATTTATTGTATTGTAAGAAGCGATCCAACGCAGTGAGTCGCCAAAACGCGATGCAGCATCACTATGATCGCTGAATCGCACGTTTATGCTACGATTGAACGCAGAGATTAGGCAAAACACACTAGATGCAAACGCGAAAACGTGAATCGCTGATGCTAAAAGAAGCGTGTTTGTTCAGGTCCTTAGGTGCTACAAGCTTTTCCCTGCGAAATATGCTTAACTTAAATTTCATAAACTTACAATTAGTAAAGAACATTACGAACCATAGAAATTCCCTGTCTCCGTAATAAATAAAACACAATGAAATCACAAAAACCTAATTCTTCTTAAAGCTGTCTAGGTTTTAACCTCTAAGCTTCTATTTAAAGGGCGTCCCGTCCTTGCCTATTTAAGGGCACAAGGATCACAGATACGCCCTACATCCAAGATTAGATTTCCAGTAATCGAATCCACTGTCCTTGAGACGGGTGTGGAAAATTAATAGAAGTTTCTAAGGTTCAATTGTTTGGATGTACTAACTTAGTTTGATAGATATTGGAATATCAGTCGGATGGGCTTTAGATGTTGGAAGATTTCCCAATAGGTTTCAACAAACTTGTTTACGGAATAATACACTTAGAGCTCTCTATACCGCTCCTAGCCCGATAATGTGTCTATGGTAAGATCGAGGGAGAAGCAACAAGTGAGCATTGTAAGATTTGTAAAGCATCTAAGTTGGTAGATGAAGGCCAGAGACCAAAATTTCATAATCGTTACATCAGCGTCATTCAACCCTAATGTTATTATCAGGTAGCGGCTATTAACGGCTGGTACTAAAGTAATAAGGTCATAACAGCTAACAATATTGTGACGTTTTCATAGTTGTTAGACAGCTGACATAAGAGTTATGGCTATTATAATATAGCTGTTGCCCGCAGCTTCGCACGCGTAAAAATAAAATAAAAATTTAGGAGTGGACCTTTAACATTTAAGGGGATGAAAATAGATGTTGTCCGATTCTCCACCCTAGCCGATATGCACGCCAAGATTCACGAAAATCGGTCGAGCCGTTTCATATTAGATTATGGAGAAGGCCCGTAAGTCATGTCGGTGGCATTCGAGTAGTAAATATAATAATTTTGAACAACTGAAGCAGTGTGGTGGAGTATGCTCCAGACCATTATCTTGCAGTGAATCACTTAAGAATTTAAGCATCCGTTCAAAATGTTATCTAACACATCTATATGGCAAGATTTCGTATTTAAGTCAAGAACCCTGTTAGGTATGATACTGACACAATTTTAATTAATGTACAACTGACTATTTTTGATAGTGAAAAAAAAATTGAGGTTTGTCCGCAATTATCGTTGTATTATGAAAGCACCCTTACTAAAGTAGAAGTCGTAAATCCATTATAACTCCGTACAAGTAACGTAAAAGTGCCTTACCGAAAAAAATACATACAAGTTAACCAAATACGTCTAGACGCGTTATTGTTAGGGGCAATAACGAAAAAAAGATTTACTATATCCGTTCGACTTAAGAATAATGGGGTATGAATAAGGTGAAACTGTTTTGTCAAACGCTGTTACTACGGGGCAGGCAAAGCGAAAATATGGTATTTAATCATTATAAGAGTCTTGAGACCATAGAATTGGTAACATGCCAGACGTGTCTTTAATCAGGAATGAATAGGCTTCAATTAAAGTAGTGGACTTAACATTATGACAGACTGCATCGCAACTTACCGCCAAGTGATATTGTCTAGCAAATACTTTAATTTATTAAGTAAAAACTGATGCCGCTACAAATTGGGATATTATTGGAAAAATTTAATCACATCCAAATAAAACTCATCACTGAGTAATAATGTCAATGACAAAGCAAAGGTTTTAAAAGCAATTTCAAAGAAAATGAAAGCGAGAAGAAAATGTTCGCATACACAAGAAATTATACTATGTATTTGAAAACATAATATATGGATTAACATTTGATTCATCATAACAAAAAAAAAGGTTGCACTTAATAGAAATTACTTTGAAAATGAAAATTTTTTTCACAGCGAAATCACTTCTAGATGAAAATAGTATCTAATTGTGCCATGGGAGGAGCTAGAACCTACAATTCTTCGTAAGCTATTTCTATACCTTACTTACTCTATACAAGAACATATCTCATAAAACATACCCGTAGACAGTTTTAGCAGTAAATAAGCAATTAAGAACATAAAATGGTAATTTTGAGAGACTCATAAAGAAGGTTATGGTCTGTCGCGCAATCTATACTTAATATATAAAGAGGAAAGATTTGATTTTTTGTTTGCATTGAATAGGCTCTGAAACTACTGAACCGATTTGAAAAATTCTTTCACTGTTGGGAAGCTACACTATCCCCGAGTAACATAGGCTATATTTAAAAAAAAAATTAGGGATCTTCAGTATAACTCCAATAATGTAACCCAAGGTGTAAAAAAATAAGAAAACCGAAGCAAAGCAAGGGTGGTTACTCGTAACAAATAAAAACATCTAAATAACTATAACAATAATGGCTAAGGACAATTTTATGTCAGACTCATAGTACCTATCCTAGGCCTTTAAGATGACAAACTCCGGAGCTTGCTAATCTTGGTAATTTTTCATCTAGATCTATGACATTTAGCTATAAATGCCATCAGAGATACTGAGCTTATAAACGACAGAAAAGAAAATGGTTTTACGGAAAATGGTTTTTATCTTAAAATGCTTTCCCCAAATGTTTATAATAATTTTTTTGCCCATAAATATTTTGGTTTAGTCCTTATTCATAACATAACCAATAGAAAACATAATTAGCACATAATATCCAGTAGAAAATATAATTATGTAAACACGTCTACACGAATTCCTCCACATTCTTGAAACTATAAAGGGCCAAAATGACCCATGAATATCGCCATATCGTCGCCATTATATTCAAATCCGGGGCGTTTATTAGTCCATATTTCAGAACTGTCGTTGTTATGAGCTTCCGACATTCCTTCAAGATTAAATCGACTCCCACTTTAAGGACATTTTTCTTCAAGCTAACGAACTTCATATAATGGTATCATGTGTGATGTATTTTTCATTAATTGAGAACGCCAATTAATCAATGTTATAAACGGCAAGATAAGTTGCTGAGAAGACTTCTTAAAATGTTTCCACTTGTAAATTGTATTACATACGAGGAATCCATAGTGTTGTGTTGATTGTAGCAGTTTAACTTCAAAGACACGTTATTTTCAGTTTTGCTATAAAAGAATTACATATTAGCAGAATTAAAAAATAGTAAATTATCAAATGCTCATCAGCTCGTTTTAACACTAAAATTGAATATTGAATAAGAAGGCTTGCAAAAAGATGCTAAGACTTTCCAATCTTTGTCTATTGTAACTGGAACCCTAAAAAAACAAAAACTCGATGCCTTGGAGATGTGTTAAAAAGTGACTCGTGCATACACCCTTAGACGCGTTTAACAGTCCATACGTGACTCGAATACGTCGGGATGGACTAAAAAGTACCCGCTAATTTCGTCAGGATATGAAATGGACGGATGGCGAATGTAAATGAAGGGTATTCTGGGGAATTATAAAGCAATTGGAGAGGTCGTAAGAGGCAATAAATAGGGGATTAGGAGCATTATGCTTCCGACTTTTGCGGAGATGCACCGGGTGGGTGGAGTGTACCAATTTCATTATACATACCCAACTCGTGACATTGCACTTTTATTTCTCGACTAGCTTCTACCCGCGACTTCGTCCGCGAGAATTTAGAATTTGATCTTGATCCTACTAAAATTTTGATGTTTTAGATGTTAGGTATACATGTTTGGATGTTTGTGAATGAAACTTACGGTATCCTGCTTTTCATCCCTAAGAATGGATATCATTGATGTTGAAAACATGCTTAATATTTCGCGTTCTAGCAAGTTGCTAAGGATTTAAAAAAATCATAGGGCATGCCGTGAGGAATAACTAAGTTCAGCGGTGGACTAACTTAAGAGCTGCCTAAACAGGCATATCATCGACACCAGCAACATGCTCATTATTTGGCGTCCCAGCAAGCTGCTGAGGGGTCATAAAAATGAAAGGAAACGTAGTGAGGAATAATTTCAGCCAGCTTGAGAGCTGTTACGCCGGAACAGGCAGGTAAACGACGTTAGCAACATGCTCATGAAACAGAATGACAGAGACGGGCTGTTGCTAGAGTATGATGCGAGTCACAACTCGCGAGTTTCAATAGCCACAAGCTTCTAAAAAGGGACAAAATTAAAACAGCGTGTAAATTTTGCGATGCACAGAAAATAAAAGAACAACTATTATTCTGGAGGAAAACTATAAAGTTATTCCGCAATTAGAACAACCAGCAGGACCATTAATATAATAATGTTTACAAAAACGTAACACAAACGAACCATAGCATTCTTTAAATAACATGGGTATATTTAAAAAGTAGTTATTAATGGAATAGAGTCACATGACCATGGGTGTGCCCCAAGGATCAATATTAGGACAACTGCTATTTTTAATATATATCAATGATCTTCCTTATTTCACTAAGGACATGTGTGAAACGGTATTGTTTGCTGACGATACATCTTAAATTTTTAAGTATGCCAAATTAAGTCTTTGCCTGGCAATCATCGCAGGAGACGATGGCTACAAATGCCGGAGTTCCTTAGGGGTCCGTTCTCTCCGCCACTCTATTTCTGCTACATATAAATGACCTGCTTATGCCCGGTATCTATGGGTACGCAGACGATAGCACAGTGGTAGAGAGAAACGTACCAAGTTCCAGGGCCAGTCGGGACGAAATTCAGTCTGAAAGAGAGGCCATGGTGGCTCGTGTGAATCTCACACTTCGGGCTGTGTCCGAATGGGGCGAAGCCAATCTTGTGAGATTCAACGCCACTAAAACGCAGACGTGTCTATTCACCGCCAAGAAGAGCCCGTTCACCTTGGCTCCTACTTTTCGAGATGTGTCCTTGGATTATACCGACTGCCTTCAGTTGTTAGGAGTAGAGATATCCTCGAAACTCAACTTTGGGCGGTTCATCGAGACCAAGGCTAAGGCTGCTGCAAGGAAACTTGGTGTCCTTGCAAAGGTACAACGGTACTTCACACCTAGGCAACTCTTAACCTTGTACAAAGCTCAGGTTCGGCCGTGTGTGGAGTACTGTTCGCACATTTGGGCAGGCGCAGCCAAATGGCACCTTTCTGCTTTGGACTCGATGGAGAGACGTGCGAAGAGGCTCATTGGTGACCCAGTTTTGGTTGAGACCAATCTTCAAAGCCTCGAGCACTGGCGCAGAGTAGCCAGTCTCTCGGTTTTCTACAGGGCACATTTCGGAGAGTGTGCACAGGAATTTTTTGAGATAATTCCCCCATCTCCGTTTCTCCATCGAACGACACGACGCACGGCGGGTATCCATCCTTTTGTCGTGAACATCCCGCCGGTACGGACGACGCGGTTTGCCTCGTCATTCGTTATACGCACCGCGAAGGACTGGAATAACTTGCCTGCGTCGGCGTTCCCGCCAACCTATGACGTGGATGTCTTCAAGAAAAGAGTGAATAGGCTTTTACTAAGTTAATGTGCTCACCATCTTGGACCACATCTCCACTTACCATCAGGTGGGATTGTGGTCAAGCATTAACTTATTAGTGTAAAAAAAAAAGGTCATCACGAAACATCACCATTATCATACTTAAAGTATGATCCCATAATAAACCAAGACTACATCGCTACTTACATCAGGTAGGATTGTAGTCAAGCATTAACTTATAATTTTAAAAAAAGTCCATTTTTCTCTGTGTCTGGTTTTGCAGTGTAATATTACGAACTTGCCGGCGGCTTGCGTCGATCCTATGTAATCGAAAAAGTTAAGCAACAGCGGGCGCGGTCGGTACTTGGATGGGTGACCGCTAGTGGCAAAATTTTCTTGAGCGTTACCGTGTTTCGGAGGGCACGTAAACCCGTCGGTCCCGGTTGTTATCATAAGATAACAATCATAAGCCATGTCGGAGGCCCTCGGGCGATTTGAAAACTTCTGACACTCGGGTTGGCCACTAACCCCTCCACCAATCCGCACTGGAGCAGCGTGGTGGAGTATGCGCTAGGACTCCTGAAGAGGAGGGACCCGTGCCCAGTAGTGGGTCTTTAATGAGTTTAAGCCAATATTACGAACAACAAATATTTTTAAAAATTGTTTAGTTATTTCAATTGTTCCGTTGAGGAGTCCCATATTTCGTCTCTAAGACACACCACCATACCTGGCAATGTCAACGATTGATAAAATGATAACGTTATGGACGATGTCAATGATGACAACAGCTAATATATTTAAACATGAAAATCGCTTCATAAACAACGAATCCATTCCTATCTAAAAACATTGTACTAACGGTCTTGTTCATTAAAAACTTATTGAAGGTTTGTAGTTTTCGGTAAATAGCACTGGTAATACATGCATGCACAGCAATAGAAAAATAAAGAAATCTTGACATAAGGCCGATCTTGACAAAAGGCCGACACCACACTAGGATTTTATAAGCGTTATAATTCATCCGATACACACTATACACTTGAATAATGATTTGCTAAATAGGTAAAAAAAATTATATTTCTTTCTATAAAGTAAATGAAAAAAAATATAGGTAGATATTTACGAATGTTAAAAACCAAATTTGATGATTTTATGCAATTAATTAAACCTGATACGGTATAAATTATAATATTTCAATCGCACCTCATACTGAGAGCTAGGAAAAACCTTGATAAGCTACAGTATTTCTTCTACGTAAAATTATTATTTTGTATAGCTCATTGATTAAGAGTTGGGCGCGAGGAACTCTTGACAAACGCTGATGTGAAAGCAGCCTTAATTACGCGTAAAAAATGCTGTGTTGGCTTTATTTGATTTTATACGAGATCGATGGCTACTACAGCTTCCAGTGTATGACAAAAATTATCACAATGTGCCTCATCACAATTTTTTTATGTGTTTGTTAATAAACATATTAAAACAATGAACCATTAATATAATTTAATCACTCAATCAGCTGTTTTGAGTTTTCTAATGTCACTGTGAAGACAAACGTCAAAACTGTTTTCCTATTACCATTTAATTTACTTCTTCTCCCTCGGGAATAGATCAATATCTCGGGATAAAAAGTATCCTATACTTTATTCTAGGTATTAAACTACATACATGCCAATTTTCATCTATATCCGATCAGCCGTTTTTGCGTGATTGCAACACAAACATCCAAACATCCAAACATCCAAACTCACAAACTTTCACATTTATAATATTAGTAGGATAAAATTCACGCATTATGACTCACTTGCTTGTCATATTCTCAATCTTACAATACAATGAATGTCGATTTGATGAAGGCGACTGATAAATAGTGACCTATGAGCTTCGACACAAACACCTGGCGGTGAACAATGCAACTTTTAATGATGAAATTCGAAAGGTGCGAAGTTGCGAAGTTGAAAGCGAAAATCATCCCTAAGCCATCTATTCGTCACTTTTGTGAATCAAATGTTCATTTTTGATCTTAAAAATAATAAACGTATCTATCCACGACAAACTGGTCTACTTAACATGTCTGCTTCAATATAACCTAACCTCTAAATCAACACTAGAATTAAACTCCTAAAGTGGTCATATTGTTACTCATTTTTATACACTGAAGATAGTTTACTTTAGTTCGGGTCTAGCTAATTAATCATTGTTTTACTGATCAATAAGTATCCAGAAACCGTATATGACTAAGGTACCCTGGCCACTAATGGTCAATGTCATGTCCGTACTGCATCTGGACAAACGAAATGGAAACAAGAACGGTCCGGATAAACATTTATTAATATTAACGGTAGTTCAGAAACAAATAGGCAATACGATATAATACCATAGCATATTGGAACTGAAAATATTTAAGTTTAGGGCTGTCAACGCATATAACGTCTTGAAGAAAGTTATAGGATAATTTAATTTTAATCGTAAATTAAATCAATGTTCATTTTAATGTTATAGTAGGTGATTTTTATTTGTATGTAGGTGATGATAATCATCCTACGATGTGGGAGTCTTCTAAAGACGAGAGAATAGGCTTTTACTAAGTTAATGCGCTTTCCACTGTGGACTTTTTCGGCAATTTTATTATACCCAATCCTTTTTTTATTCTAGTGGATGTTCGGTGATGTGTTCATTCAATTAGGCAGAAAATAAATACGCTACATACTGTCATGTATGCAAACTGTAAAATCATCCTTTTGAGGTTTATCTTCTGAAGTTTTTGAACTCTATAACATAGGCTGAACGTTAAATGAGCTGTCTTACAAGACTGGAGATGCTTTAGCGACGGCTCTGGTGTTTGACTTTGACCACTTATCATCACTTGCCAGTCCAGGCAAAAAAAATTGCAAATACTCTTTCGAAACACAAGCAACTCTCAAACGGACCAACCCTACGCCAAAGCAAAAACGATTAAGGCGGGATTATCTCAAAAAATGGTATTTTTGAAGGTGTTTTGTTCATAAACGGTACATAATAAAATTCTAAAAAAAATATATGTTATTTTACAGTCTTTGTTCTTTGATTTCGCCCCACTTGATACACGATTGGCTTTATTTCACCCGATCGAAATAAATCCCAAAGTTGGGTCTAATTTGGCATAAAAATGTCGTTTTATTCGCTTTTTAATCGCTTCCAGATAATAAAAAATATACCACAGTATAGGTCCTATAGATACCGAAATTATTGGCGAATCATAACATGAAATTTTGAAAAACAACTCTGTCAATTCATAGTTTTTCCATTTTCTATAGTTACGAAACGCCCGACGCTATGAATCAGTCTCGCGCCAGCCGCCTCCGAGGTAAGGTTTATGTCAAATGCCGGCGCGCGACGCTCGAATTTCCGACTCGTAATTTTATTGTTGGCGCGCGCGCATTTCGAACTTATATTACGTATTAGGTACACAGTCCAAAGTATCCACACTGTTGTAATTTGAAATAATAAAAATTGTTCGTGTTTATACTTTAGTTACTGTTTATAGTATTTAGGTATTGGTATAAGTCAAGTGCTAATTACACAATTATTCTTGCCGTTTGCCGTATTGGGGCCGCTTAGAATACTAACCCCAATCCCAAGCCGTATGGGTGTCGTAAAAGGCGACTAAATCCGGCCCGCTGGTGGTAGGGCCCCTTGAGGGATTTTGTTGGTAATATTGATTTTAATTGTTAATTAATACCATTATTACTATTTCTCCATGGGGTTCGCCCGCCAGCCAGTTTTCTTTTTTGAAGTTATACTTCTTTTGGCTCGTTATAAAATAATTGGAAAATTGTTTTGAAAAAATGATTATTATTATATATATTTTTTTAATATTGTTAGAATATTGTTTTTGAATGTTGTTTTTTTTAATATTGTTTTTTTATGTGTATATGTACATGTATATTTGTGTATAAGTTAAACAGGGGAAGGGGTGAGGGAGGGGAGCGGAGGGTAGGGGGAGCGGAGGGCGAGGGGGAGGGGAGGGGTATGGGAATGGCAACGCATCAGTGATGCCTTTGGTGTTGCTGATGTCCACGGACGACGATAGCCACTTACCATCAGATGGATCGTCAGCTCGTTTTCCGGCTATTCCCAATTAAAAAATATATATATAGTAAGAATAATAAATAATAAAAAATTGCATACTCATACCCCCCAGAAAAAAATAAGACATTCAGTACAAATAAGACATCACTATAATTACCATAACCCGAGTACAAATATTTATCTGTGATATAAAAATATCTGCCCCGGCCGGGAATCGAACCCGGGACTCCTTGCTTCGCAGGCAGGTCCGCTACCAACTAGGCTACAAGGTCGACAAGTTGGTATTTAGACTATTTAGTTATTTACGTAATATTTACTTCACACAACATTTAGTAGTAAATAAAAAAATGTCCCTTCAATGAGATTGACTTTACCGATGAGTGCTTTTTGAATTCATAAAATATAGATGGTAGGTACACAAAAAATTCTCAAAAGTCTGACCTCGGGACTAGACTAAGTTATGGTTTAATTTTGCAATAAAAATCTATAAACAACAAGTAAGGGTGTTCTGAAAACTCTGTCATTTTACATTTTTACTATAATACAGGTGGGTACTCACGATATATGTATATTTTATACGCCAATATTTCAACCTAGTTGCAGAAATCGTGGTCACGGCTAGACTAAAATATGTATCGTGAGTACCCGCATTATAGTAAAAATGTGTTCAGTCCACGATGAGGTCATCTGTTATTTTATTTCTTCTGATATACCTACGCGTAATCTTCTAATATCTAATATATAAAATTCTCGTGTCACGGTGTTAGAAGTTGAATTCCTCCGAAACGGCTCGACCGATTTTCGTGAATCTTTGCGTGCATATCGGCTAGGGTTGAGAATCGGACAACATTTATTTTTCATCCCCCTACCCCTAAAAAATTTTTGGCAGAACAACGTTTGCCCGGTCAGCTAGTATTACTATAATAAAACTCTAAGGGCAAATTTTCTGTACATTGAATATTTAAAAAAAAATTCAATTATGGGGCACTTCAGTAACGTGTTAGAGCACAAAAATATTTTTTTTAGAAATTATTGTCTGTCTGTCTGTCTGTCTGCTTGTCTGTCCAGGCATCAAATGAAAACCCGTGAACGGATTTCGATGAAAATTGGTAAAGTTGTTACTAATACTCCGGGTCATATTTTAGGCTACTTTTTATCCCGCAAAATTAAAAGGTTTCCCCGGGAAACGGGATGAAATTTTGTATGGAATATTTTTAAAACATCAACCGATTTACTTAAAATTTGCAACAAATGTTCCTTGATTAAATTGATGGAAAATATATTTTTCAGTTTTTTCAAAATTTTGCAAATAAAAGGAAAAAAATAAAAAGTAATGTGAATATTACTTATTTTTTAAAACCCGCTCCTGGAGGAATCCTTTGTGATTTTATCGTGGATTTCAGTATATAAATTAGTGAATATAAGTACTTCAACATAAATTCACCGTTTTTTAAATTTTCTTCTGCAAGAGTTACAAATAAGGTAAAACATAATTTCCGTATGCGAAGCTGCGGGCAACAGCTAGTATACAAATAAGTTACTAATTGGAATTCTAGATGCAATAAAATAAGAGTGTTGATAATTTTAGCTCATTTTTGTTTTAGGTAATTTTTTTTCGTAACTTTAGGTATTTTAAATTGTAATTGTTTTATTTTAATTGTAATTTAAATTTTTCTGATATAAAAAGTATTCAGTGATAAAATGTCGTAAGTGATATACTTTCTGAGATATTTGAATTCAAATCCGTAGAAAAGTAAAGCTAAAACTTCGTTTTGCGGACATTGATAAAACGTGTGTCAATTGATAGACTAAGTGATTACAGTCAAAAAGTATTCAGTGATAAAATGTCGTAAGTGATATACTTTCTGAGATATTTGAATTCAAATCCGTAGAAAAATGAAGCTAAAAACTTCGTTTTGGCGGACATTGATAAAACGTGTGTCAATTGATAGACTAAGTGATTACAATCAAAAAGTATTCAGTGATAAAATGTCGTAAGTGATATACTTTCTGAGATATTTGAATTCAAATCCGTAGAAAAGTAAAGCTAAAAACTTCGTTTTGGCGGACATTGATAAAACGTGTGTCAATTGATAGACTAAGTGATTACAGTCAAAAAGTATTCAGTGATAAAATGTCGTAAGTGATATACTTTCTGAGATATTTGAATTCAAATCCGTAGAAAAGTAAAGCTAAAAACTTCGTTTTGGCGGACATTGATAAAACGTGTGTCAATTGATAGACTAAGTGATTACAGTCAAAAAGTATTCAGTGATAAAATGTCGTAAGTGATATACTTTCTGAGATATTTGAATTCAAATCCGTAGAAAAGTAAAGCTAAAAACTTCGTTTTGGCGGACATTGATAAAACGTGTGTCAATTGATAGACTAAGTGATTACAGTCAAAAAGTATTCAGTGATAAAATGTCGTAAGTGATATACTTTCTGAGATATTTGAATTCAAATCCGTAGAAAAGTAAAGCTAAAAACTTCGTTTTGGCGGACATTGATAAAACGTGTGTCAATTGATAGACTAAGTGATTACAGTCAAAAAGTATTCAGTGATAAAATGTCGTAAGTGATATACTTTCTGAGATATTTGAATTCAAATCCATAGAAAAATGAAGCTAAAAACTTCGTTTTGGCGGACATTGATAAAACGTGTGTCAATTGATAGACTAAGTGATTATGGCAATATTACCCAATCTTATTGGACCCAACCTTAACCCCCCCCCCCCTCCAAAAATTTTCCAAAAACTCTTATATCTCCTAAACGGTTCGTCTTAGACGATTTCTGACTAAATTTCCATCCCCCCCGTAGGACCCATACTTGCAATATTACCCAATCTTATTAGACCCAACCTTGACCCCCCCCTCCAAAAATTTTCCAAAAACTCCTTATATCTCCTAAACGGTTCGTCTTAGACGATTTCTGACAAAATTTCCATCCCCCCCGTAGGACCCATACTTGCAATATTACCCAATCTTATTGGACCTAACTTTGACCCCTCCTCAAAAATTTCACCTCCGCATTTATAAAAATATTTTTTTCCTAAAACTCCTTATATCTCCTAAACGGTACTTCCTAGCCGATTTCTGACTGAATTTCCATTCCCCCCATAGGACCCATACTTGCAATATTACCCAATCTTATTAGACCCAACCTTGACCCCCCCCTCCAAAAATTTTCCAAAAACTCCTTATATCTCCTAAACGGTTCGTCTTAGACGATTTCTGACTAAATTTCCATCCCCCCCGTAGGACCCATACTTGCAATATTACCCAATCTTATTGGACCTAACTTTGACCCCTCCTCAAAAATTTCACCTCCGCATTTATAAAAATATTTTTTTCCTAAAACTCCTTATATCTCCTAAACGGTACTTCCTAGCCGATTTCTGACTGAATTTCCATTCCCCCCGTAGGACCCATACTTGCAATATTACCCAATCTTATTGGACCCACCCTTAACCCCCCCCCTCCAAAAATTTTCCAAAAACTCTTATATCTCCTAAACGGTTCGTCTTAGACGATTTCTGACTAAATTTCCATCCCCCCCCGTAGGACCCATACTTGCAATATTACTCAATCTTATTGGACCCAACTTTAACCCCCCCTCAAAAAAATTTCACCTCCGCATTTTTAAAAATAAATTTTTCCTAGAACTCCTTATATCTCCTAAACGGTACGTCCTAGCCGATTTCTGACTGAATTTCCATCCCCCCCGTAGGACCCATACTTGCAATATTACCCAATCTTATTGGACCCAACCTTAACCCCCCCCTCCAAAAATTTTCCAAAAACTCCTTATATCTCCTAAACGGTTCGTCTTAGACGATTTCTGACTAAATTTCCATCCCCCCCGTAGAACCCATACTTGCAATATTACCCAATCTTATTAGACCCAACCTTGACCCCCCCCCTCCAAAAATTTTCCAAAAACTCCTTATATCTCCTAAACGGTTCGTCTTAGACGATTTCTGACTAAATTTCCATCCCCCCCCATAGGATCCATACTTACAATATTACCCAATCCTATTGGACCCAACCTTAACCCCCCCCTCCAAAATTTTTCCGAAAACTCTTTATATCTCCTAAACGGTTCGTCTTAGACGATTTCTGACTAAATTTCCATCACCCCCGTAGGACCCATACTTGCAATATTACCCAATCTCATTAGACCCAACCTTGACCCTCCCTCCAAAAATTTTCCAAAAACTCCTTATATCTCCTAAACGGTTCGTCTTAGACGATTTCTGACTAAATTTCCATCCCCCCCATAGGATCCATACTTACAATATTACCCAATCCTATTGGACCTAACCTTAACCCCCCCCCCCTCCCAAAATTTTCCAAAAACTCCTTATATCTCCTAAACGGTTCGTCTTAGACGATTTCTGACTAAATTTCCATCCCCCCCGTAGGATCCATACTTAATAATAAAAATATTTTCAATTTGTCAACCCGCTAAATATAGTTTTTAAAAAACTTCACGATAGTAATTTTGATATTTTTTTTTTTTTTATGGAAATAGCCGGCAAACGAGCTGACGATCCACCTGATGTTAAGTGGCTATCGTCGCCCATGGACATCAGCAACACCAAAGGCATCACTGATGCGTTGCCGGCCAAGAAAGAGAGAAGAAAAAGAAAGAAAGAACTGGCTCTCAAGCCCCCAGCCGGAACACGACGAGTCGTTTGGCGGCTGACTCATGCTCGAGAGTGGTAGCTATCCAGGCGAACCCCATGAAGAAATAATAATAGTAATAATGGTATTAATTTATGTATATTTGTCTGGAAAAAAATTACTATTGTGGTCAAAAATGACAACTGTAGCTCAATAAATACGGAAATTACATTGAAGTATAATGTTATAGAACAGACATCTCAAACAAAACGTGTCCCGCCCGGGAGGTTCTATTTTCAAAATTGAGCCCCTGTTCTCCTTTCAAAATCGAACGAATCCATTGGACATTGAAGCCGCTCGGCGCCAATTCATTGGGACATACATTGTGTTCGCGGTGTCTGTTCTATACGCTAGTAGTAATACTTCAATGGGAAATTATGATTTTTTTTCGAGAAATCAATGGGTAAGTTTTTCGGCTCTAGTGAACAATTTGATATTTGTGGGTTACTACATGTTTGCTTTTAAGCGTCGATATTGTACCTACAATATAAGTAGCCTAATAGGATTCAATATTAGGTGGTCTTTAAACAACATGTAATAACATCTATAAATTAATATATATTATATTATACAAATAAATTTATTATTATTATCGAAATAAAGTACTGAAACATTTTTCTATTCTTTATTACGTATACGTCAGATCAATAAATAGGTATAGGTAATAATATTTAACAATAAATATTGTATTGTCAAGATTCAAGCAAGATTTAAAATTGAACTACTGCTTGAAGTATAATACCGTGATGCGAAGATTTCTGGCGGTCGTTGCCCTTAGTCTACAGCGCGCGAATTGCGACTCGAGGGGACGGGAGTTTGCGGGGCGCAGGGTAGCGGCTAAAATGCCTACAGCGGACGAATACTACCGCCTTAAGCCCGAAAGAGGCAGATCACGTACCGACGATAAAGCGGCTCACAACATCTGGGCCGGAGTCGGAACTCGGATCCTATCGGACGGGGTTCATGCCTCTATTGAGTTCTAAGTGGAGTGCAGACGTGGTAATGTATCGGGGGTCGCGGACTGATTGAGTGGATGCGATTTGCGAGATACGTTATAGCGTTAATGCTCGGTTTACACGTATTAAGTAGTTAAGTAGTTAACTAAATTTTAAGTAAATTAATAAATTGTGTAAACGGACAATTTAGTAGTTAAAATTTAGTAAGCAAGTAAACAAGTAATTAAAAAAAATCTATTTTCTGTTAAGTAGATGGGCGGTGGTTATTACATTTAACACGTTTGGTCAGGCATTTTTTACTTAAATTTAGTTAAGATTTAATAAAATGCTTAAGTAATTAAGTAGGTCGTGAAGAATTATATGAACTAAAGAGCTTTACTAAATTATTACTGTTGGACACGCACTTAAAATTATTCACTTAAAATTTAGTTAAAATTTAGTTATCTACTTAACTACTTAATACGTCTTAACCGGACTTTACGACAGTGACTGCATTCTGTTTTAAGGTCTGTCCACTGTATCACTCCATTCGTGCTACGAATATTAGGCAAAGACATCTTTGTCTTCAAATGTATGACCCTACAAACGCTCAGGCTGCAGCTTTGCCGCTTTTTCTGAAATATTATTAAGTACCCCATATCTTATTCCAGGTTCTGGTCTACCTGTATGCAAAAATTTATGACAATCCGTGCAGCAGTTTTTGCGTGAAAGAGTTGCAAACATCCATACAACCTCGTAAACTTTCACATTTATAATACTCGTATTATAGAAGGATTAGGATCGAACAATATTGATCTGGAATAGGATACTAATTATCCCAAAAAACTAGGGGAAAACCGTGGACGGAGTGCTAATTTTACAATATATTTGAAATTCAAATCAATCTGTTAAAGAATAGCAGGCAAACAAAAAAAATAAGCTACTATAGAGATTATTACAAATTAATAAATCATTGTTACTAAGACTACTAAGTTAGCAACATATAAAGGACAAATTTTCAATAATCTGTAAGCCAATTTCTACTCAGATAATGAATTAACAAAACCCAACAATAACATTTATATAAAGACGGCATTAAAACAATATGCTGTAAGCCTCCCACCTGGCATTATTCAAGGTACTATAAAATAGTAAACGAATTTGCATTTTGGACCTAACGACCATTACAACAAGATTCAAAGCAGTTTAAACTGACGCACTGTGTAAAGATTGTCCCGATATGCAATTACTACGCCTTTATTACACATATTTTAATCATGTTAGTAATCTACTATCATCAGTATTGCTACTATCCCGATATATCAGCGCACCTGCTCGAACAAAAGGGCCGATGTATTTACTTAGCGCTAAAGAAGCGTAATTAATATTAAAAGCTTATCTCGCCGCTATTTCGTTAAAGGTCAAGTCAGATATCGCGGTAAGGGCTAACACCTGCGGATGGTGAATTCAAAATGTTTAAAGAATCACTTTATGGTAATCAGTAGTCAGTGTACATTTTTAAATGTGCGAAATATAGTTATAACATCACGCATTGGTTTAGCTATTGGTATTGGTATATATATTGGTAATTAATGTCCCTGCTATTACGAATGACTACCGCTCTTTCTAAAATCGAACGTAATACTCGTACTATATTATCATTTACCATCATTAGGTCTAATTATGTAAATTACTTGAATTATCTGTACACCTAGATTACCAGAAACGGTAGAAACCCTATTTTTCAGATTGTAATCTGTAAGCAAAATAAGGAGTCTGGCTGGCCGTCATTACACTTTAGAAATTCTCCCTTAATCCCGGATCAAGGTTCCCACAGTCGGATTCCTCGAAAACAGAGAAGTTGCGATTAAAAAAGTTGCTATTTCGGAATTTCTCCGCACAATGCGTTGGTACACAATGCGAGTCACAATGGCCAAGATTACAATCAGTTCAGAAAAAGCTAGAACGCCAATTGTATGGCGCGTGGTGCCATCTGCCGGGACGCAAGAGTTTTAAACCGACGATATTTCGATACGTACATTGAAATCGATAAATTTACCTGTAGTATGAATATTTTTTTAAAATAAAACGCAGTCATATGGGAAACCCGAACTTATATAAACGTAGTGTTTGTTTGTTGAAAACGTTTGTGATAAAAATAAAAAAGCGAATAATAACTGAATATCTTTTTGCATTTTAAATTTCCCAATAAAATGAATACATTAAGAAAACCGACATTTATTATTAAGTTTATCCTGTATTTTTTCCTTGTCTTACTAACGTATAAGTAGTTTAGCAGTTTAGCATTCTGTTAATGAGGGCACATTAGAATTAAGTAGCAATAATTACTAATTATTAGTAAAAAATTAAAGACGCTTTGCAATGAAATAGTAAGCCGTAGAATTTTCTACGATCATTAAAATGTAGGTAGGTTTCACGGACGTTCTTTAAGGTCCGTGGTAGGTTTATAGAGAACGAGTAACCGCCCTCGCTTTGCTTCGGTTTTTTTATTCTTTTACACCTTATTGGAGTTTTATTAAGGATCCCTAATTTTTTTGAAAATATAATATAGCCTATGTTACTCGGGGATAGTGTAGCTTCCCAACAGTGAAAGAATTTTTGAAATCGGTTCAGTAGTTTCGGAGCCTATTCAATGCAAACAAAAAATCAAATCTTTCCTCTTTATATTAGTATAGATAAAATGAATAGTAGAATATGATTCCTTAAAATACCTGTTTTAAATATAAAGTGTAGTTGTATAGAAACATACCTATTTTAATAATCTTTGTTAACAAATACCACTCAATTAATATCAATATAATCTATAACGACATGAAAAGGAAACAAACAATCTGTTAAAAGGGCCTTTCACGACTACCCTCAATAATACGATACCAACTTCAAAACTCTATAATATACACCTATCACTTGCTTATTTATTAGATATTAAATATCGATGTTACCAACCACTTCAAACAGCCTCCGAGTGCAGTTTTAATGATATAAATTAAATATCTATACTCTATACAAATAAATAAAATTAGAGTGTCTGTTTGTAATATTAAAATAACCGCTTTTCTATAAGTGCATTTCGATGTATACACGATACATATACCAAAACAACATTTTTCACAATTTTTGTCTGTTTGTTCCGG
The DNA here is from genome assembly GCA_951805285.1 of Thymelicus acteon. Lineage (NCBI taxonomy): Eukaryota > Metazoa > Arthropoda > Insecta > Lepidoptera > Hesperiidae > Thymelicus > Thymelicus acteon. The sequence continues at coordinate 14,343,387 of OX638225.1, read as the reverse complement.
CTAATCTTTGAAATGGCTGGACCGATTTTGACGGGACTTTCACTGGCAGATAGCTGATGTAACAAGGAGTAACTTAGGCTACTTTTATTTTAGAAAAAATAGTTTTTTTAGGCGACACGAAGTTCGCCGGGTCAGCTAGTTATCAATAAGGCGGGTAGTTGCAAAAAAGTCGTTTCAAAGAAGCCATCTGCCGCAGCCGGCGCGGGTAGTACCCGGTCAGTGCGTCCAAACGACGCCGTTACGCGGTACAATCACAATTTACAATTAAAGCGAGTTTTTGTTTCAGCTCATTAACTTACACTACTACATCGATCGATTTTTATTACACGAGTTTCGATAGCGTATAGGCGCTTATGTTCGGTTTACACGTATTAAGTAGTTAAGTCGTGAACTAAATTTTAAGTAAATTAATACGTGTAAACGGACAATTTAGTAGTTAAAATTTATTACGCAAGTAAACAATTTAGAATTTTTTCTATTTTCTGTTAAGGTGGGCGGGCCTTACCACTTAACACGTTTGGACAGGCAATTTTTAGTTAAAATTTAGTAAAATGCTTAAGTAATTAAGTAGGGCGCACTAAAATTATTTACTTAAAATTTAGTTAAAATTTAGTTATCTACTGAACTACTTGGGGGCCATCCATAAATACTAATACGTCTAAACCAGCCTTTAAAAGGCCTTAGTTTAGAATCTTGTTAATCCTTGAGCTTCACTAGACATACATTGTATGAAATGGTATGATTAGACAAAACTCTTATTTTAAACTGCATAATTTAAACTTATGCTTAAAGGTATCGAGACTAATGTATTGTTTAAGTCTGTATGTGCGTTTGTGTGTTTATAAGTGTATATATTTGTTTAAAAGATGTAAGTATGTTTGCTTATATCTATCTATATAGGTATGTTTATTCGTGCATACTTATGTGTTTCAATAATGTCATTCTTTAGAAGTTTGAACCAATCCTAGATACACTTGTCCTTGCCCGTTCATTTCTCAGGGTCACCATGCAAAACTTATAGGCGTCCTCTCGTATCAAAACTATATTGAAAGAACGCATGGGATCCCATAATTTCTTGAAGGCAGCACGTGTGCCTTCTCTATGGCACAATCTACGGCCAAAAAAACAACAAAGCCCGCTACGATAGAAAGGGGACATTAGAATAGAATACAGTAATAGAGTAGATCATCCAGCTGTGCGATAATAAGAGGTTTTAAGGAAAAAACGATGATCAATTTTAAACAAACTTCACTTTAGAGGTTTAGAGTAAAGAAAAAATTGCGTGTCTGTAATGCTGTCCTTTTTTAACTGACTTCAAAAAAGGAGGAGGAATTCAATTCGACTGTATTTTTTATGTGTGTTACCTCAGAACTTTCGACTGGGTGAACCGATTTTGATAATTCTTTTTTTAATCGGAAGCTGGTGCTTGTCATGTGATCCCACATTTGAGCGAAATCTGACGAGTCGTTTTTGAGTTATCCCTATTAATCCCTATTAGCGTGGTAGGTTACCAAAAAATACTTATGATTACTTTTTTTTAAAGTCATTCTGTTGTGATGCTGTAACGTAAAAAGAAGGATTGACCATTTACCATAAGGTACCTCATCAGACTCATTGCTGTCAAAAACAATATTCGAGCAAACAGTGTACCTGAACATCGATTCGAGTTGTATGTCAGTAGTACTCTTATTACTGCTAGTGGATCATAATTTCAAATTCCGTTCCATATACGGCCACATCCGACAATAAAGTATCCGAGCATAAGACTTCCGGATGTGACGTTACAATGTTGGATAGGAACGGCCGCACCCAAACAGGAAATCCTAATTTAGATCCTCAATTGATTCATGTATGGCGAAATGGGCCCTTGGAACTTGACATTTTGTTACTTGCTATGTGCTGTTCTCAAAACTACAAGTAAATTTTTATTGTAGGTACTCGCTTTTATTGTAGGTATCGTAGGTTCGTCCCGATACGTAAAGATCGGAGACCTATAATACTTTCATAAGTACCTGTAATAATTTTCATTTATTCAGAATATTCGTATTTTTTCCAAAAAAAATTACCGACTTCAATGCAGAATGCAGTCTCCGAAAAACATATCTATCTACCTTTAATATTTGCGGAGTTCCCTCAATTACTCATGGTTCCCATCATCAGCTAAATCTGGAAAAATAAGGGACCAACCAACCAACTACCAAAGCTTGCGAATAATAAATAATCTCCCAATTTGGTTGATAAATGACGGAGTTCTAAGGTAACGAACAATAAAAAAATACAATCGAACTAGCTGCCCGGACAGACTTCGTTCTGTAAAGTTTTTTTTTTATTAAAACCTTGAGATGTAAGCTATCCTATCTTTGAACTTGGATCAAACTGCACACGGTGTGCAAATTTGATTAAAATCGGTTAAGTAGTTTAGGAGTCTATCGCGGACAAACAACGTGACACGTAATTTATTTATTATTAAGATTGAGAACCTCTTCATTTCTGAAGTAGGTGAAAATGAAGCCCTTATTGTAGGCCTTAAAAAGGTGATTTGCATTCTTCGCTTAAAAACTTCTACGGCCATATTAATAAACATAGACTAACGGCCGGTCTCAATATTATACTATCAGTTGAGCTCTGGTACATAACAGAGATAAAAAGTAAAGATTGATCTCCCGGAAACTGCCGTCTCTCAAATCAAAAGTAAGCAAACAAAAGTAAGATCATCGGTAGATAATATTTCAGTAACATTTCTGCCTCTGGTTTTTACGTCCCTCTCAAAATTTAGTTTTCGCATAACAATATATTTTTTTATACCTTTATACTTTTTTATACTTTTTATTATAAAAAGGAACTCAGTGTTTTTGATTATAAACTTATTTCATTTTAATATTAAAATGATAATTTGTTCCAAATGTATTATGAATTTCGCGGATGAAGTTAATAAAATAATGATAAATGTAACCTGGAACAATGCTTCAGTAATAACAAAACTCAGCATTTGACGTTTAGTACTGACAGGTTTCCTAGACAACGATGACATGTTATTGTCATTTGACATTCGTTTATGTCGTTTGGTTACCCAAAATATAAACAACGTGTATGTTCTCATAATTTTAGCAATATTAATTAGTTTTATAAATAAATGAAACACAGTTCAACAATTACCGTGAGTATAGACTTTATTTGTTAATAAAATAAAATAAAAAATATTATTATTATGTTTAGTAAACAAAAATTTGTAGTAATTGTAAATTGTTGTAATTGTAGCAGTGATAACCTAGCGGTTAGAACGTTGGTCTCCCGAACGAAGCGTTTTATTCCCACTTGTCCGGGGCCCGAGTTCAAATCCTGGCACGCACCTATAATTTTCAAATATTATGTGCGTATTAGAAGTTAATTATCACTAGCTTCGGTGAAGGAAAAAACAAACATCGTAAGGAAACCAGCACACCGGAGAGTTCTCCATAAAGTTCTTAAAGGTGGTTGAAGTCTACCAATCTGCACTTGGCCAGCGTGGTAGAATATGGCCTAACACCCCTCACATTGTGAGAAGAGACCCGAAACCCAGCAGTGGGACAGTTATGGGTTGTTGCTTTTTTTTTTGCTTTTAAACAAAAAAATTGTTGCCAAATGTACTAAAGGAAGTTTCTTTGCAGATGAAGTCCAGACCTTTCACAAAAGATGAAGTACATAAGGCCAATAGCTATTGATGTAGCAGGGATACACCATTATTTCTGAAAAGGCGAAATGTTTTTGTTATAATTTCAAAATATATCTAACTTAAAAAGCTTAGTGTTCTTGTTTTATTAAAATACCTACCTACTTACCTAAAACTTTAAAGATAGGAATTGTCCTCAATTCTCATTCACTGCCGTTTTTAACCGACTTCAAAAAAAGGAGGAGGTTCTCAATTCGACTGTATTTTTTTTATGTTTGTTACCTCAGAACTTTCGACTGGGTGAACCGATTTTGATGATTGTTTTTTTTAAACGAAAGCTGGTGCTTGTCATGTAGTCCCACTTAAATTTGAATGAGATCTGGTAAGTAGTTTTTGAGTAATTTTGAAGTCGGTTATTTTTTGTTAGTAAAATTTAGATTATGTTTAATCTGAATATAGGTATATAAACAAAATTGGATTCACACAATTCAGTCATATATTTTATACGAGGATCATTTCGACGATCTTGGTACCGTATTAAAAAAGGCGGAATCAAATACACAGGCTTCATAAAATTCATTATCACTTATCACTGATTAATAAATTCATGATTTTTTCATAAATTTTCTTTACAATACGAGAAATCTACCAATTATCCGTCGAAATCGAGCGACATGAAAAACTCCGATAATTGGTAACTTCTATTACCAACAGTTAGCTGTCAAAGCGTTATTGAGACGCAAGTATTTATTTTTGTATGGACCAACATACCTACGGTATGACTTGGCCCTCCGAACGGTAGATCAATGTCATCGGTAGATATTTTCTATCCACCGAAGGTTATTGAGACGCAAAAATTGACAAATATGACAGATAACATACTAATGGTAGCTTTATCTACAGTTTTTTAAATGTTAGTACATTATTGAGACCGGCCGTAAAGCAAGAGTAACTTTAAAACTTGGCGTAAATAAGATTTAATTAAATTCAGTATTAATAAATATAGAGTAACGAAGAAGTAAGCTACTCCGAGTCTAATCTCAGAATCAAAGTTAGTCCATGTCGCTACATAGTTTAGCGACTGATTAGGCGTGGACTAGGCGTGCATTGGCGACATTGACGTTGACTTGACGCATATCAAGAGTACTTTGTTGTTCTAACTAAACGTCATTCACATTGATATTTTCTTTGACCTTTTCTTCTTCATCCCAGTTAACTGAGCGAGCACGTTTTTGGTTCATGTAAATCAATTTTAAATTTAACAAGTAACCATAGCATGAAACAAACTGCGAGGAGCGAAATTAGGCGCTTGAAATTGAAAGCTGATCACGTCGTTTGAAGTTGTCAATCCCAAAATATTGTTGTCACTGTCATTTTAATGCATGAAGTCATTCACTGACTCACTCTTTTTACTTTTAAATTACAAAGGTTGCCATATTTTACTCGCTGAAACCGGACTAAGAAATGTATTGTTAGTTCGAGGTTACTCCATATTTATTAATAACATTGCAATTACGAAGTTATTACTTAGTTAATCCAGAATTAACTAGTCCAAGTGTAGCTTCAGATGATGCTTGGATTAAGCGATTTTTATTAATAAGGGTGTTACAGATTAACAATCCTTATAGGTGTCTTAAAATATTTACAGTAATTCTCGCCAATTTCAAAGTTCCATACGACAATCGTTATTTTTTTTACAACCATTCCGATCGTAAACCATTCGATGCAGTTTTACAACCGGCCACTTTGCTAATATGGAGGCAATTCGGATTTTATTGCAACGCACAAACATCCTGAATATTTTTTGTGCATAAACGTTTAGTGGGGAGCTGCATATTTCATTACTATTTTAGGAATGTATAATATAAACAATCTCAAAACACATGTAGGAATTGGTCCTGCACTTAAATATAGGTATTTTATACTACTAACCGACAGCAGACTGGTATAACGAACGAAACACGTGTTTTACGTAAAAGTCCTGTAAACTACTGATAACAATTTTCCAAAGTACAAAACACGCATTTTTACGTAAAAGTCCACAAAAATATGTATGAATCATTGAAGTATTATTACTAGCATATACTCGTAGAACCGAACACAATGTATGTCCCAATGAGTTGGCGCCGACCGGCTTCAATTTTCAATGGGTTCGTTCGATTTTGAAAGGAGAACGGGGGCTCAATTTTGAAAATAGAACCTCCCGCCGGGACACATTTTGTTCGAGATGTCTGTTCTATGACATTATACTTCAATGCCACCGTCCCTAAATATTCGACGTGTCATGGCAAACACGGCAGGGTAGGTGGGATAATATGACAATGTTTAAACGAATTACACATTTACAAGTTTAAATATGAGAAATATGTCAAATTACGTTGATACACATAGATACGCAAAACAAAATGGCGCAAACACGAACATCAGACTTGCCAAATTTGAATCGGCAAATGGCAATGCGTGAGAAACCGCCCGCGGGCTCTCAAATAAAGGCGTTCGGAAACGTGAATGAACCGTTCTTTAATTAAGCGCGCGCAAAAAACAAAAGAACACGTTGTATGTGTATACAGTATGCTCACTTTTTGCTTATTTACGACCACTTAGCAGATAACATTAGTTATTATTGTTATCTTTAAAGATAAGAAATGATTTCAAAACCCCATGGCGCCTGACGAATAATGAGTTCACTAAAATATTATATTAATTCAACGGCTATATTAATAACGAGTAACCGCCCTCGCTTTGCTTCGGTTTTCTTATTTTTTTACACCTTGGGTTACATTATTGGAGTTTTATTAAGGATTCCTATTTTTTTTAAATATAATATAGCCTATGTTACTCGGGGATAGTGTAGCGTCCGAACAGTGAAAGAATTTTTCAAATCGGTTTAGTAGTTTCGGAGCCTATTCAATGCAAACAAAAAATCAAATCTTTGCTCTTTATATATTAGCATAGATGAGATCGCGCACTCCTTTGATCACAGAACCATGTCAGTAGTTTTTTTACGTTACAATAGTAACTTTAAATAAAAATGCAGAAATTAAAATATGCAGAATTCAAACCTTGGACCTTTTAAAACAAATAACAACAAAATCGTCGTCAATCTCTACTTCTAATAAATTAAATTATTACTTAAGCTTCGAATCTTCAAATTCATCTATTAGTATGGAAAGCAGATCGCCTGGAGCCATAAATAAACTAGACGTTTTGTCCCCTAACAAATATGTCGTGAGATCAGTAGACTCAGCTTCCGCCCTTAGGCCTAGTCCGCGGCTACCGAGACATTCAATCCATAAAAAAGCTCTCCCGCTTCCCGTCTAGACGCGTTCGCGTGTGCGCTAACGATCACCATTAATATTTAATCCGCCGTTATAAATATGTAAGTGCATTACTTCAGACGCTAGAGAAACTAACGTTGCGTCTACACTTTACTATTACAGCCAGATTCGAAATACACGTCACGTCGGTCTTGCTCCTTTGTTTTTTTTTTAACCGACTTCAAAAAAAGGAGGAGGTTCTCAATTCGACTGTATTTTTTTATGTTTGTTACCTCAGAACTTTCGACTGCGTGAACCGATTTTGATGATTCTTTTTTTAATCGAAAGCAGGTGCTTGTCATGTGGTCCCACATAAATTTGAGCGAGATCTGACCAGTAGTTTTTGAGTAATTTTGAAGTCGGTTATTTTTTGTTAGTAAAATTTAGATTATTCTACTTTCCTTTCATAAAAGATGGCCCCTTCCTTCTACTCAATCCTCCATGTTTGTAATGTAATTATTTTTAAATTTTTTTGACAGTTAAATAAAATAAAGGTAGGTAAAATAAAGGTAAAAATAAATAAATAAATAAAGGTAAAATAAAGGTAGGTATCCATTAAAATAAAGGTAGGTAAAGTCAGTTGAGTTTGTCGATCGAGTTTAAACACAGGTTAGAGTATAAATCTGTAAGGTTTTTTATTTGTTTGAGTAACGGACACCTACAAAACCTTAAATTTCTGTCCACCTTGAGTATGAATTTAATTATAAAGGACAATTAAATTACCGATTTCAGGATTGTATACAGAGGGTATACTAAGCAAAGATATCAGTTTGCTGCTTGAATATAAACTAGTGCAATTTTATATTTGTAATGGCGGTCATTTTCAATACTATCAACTACAAACGCGAGTATGCACTATGCAAGTATCGCGGCCATAAAAGAACCCAATTCTCGCCTCGTAGAGATAATATCGCACATAGACATAATCTGTAACCTTACATCTAAAAAAAAAATTTGCCACGCAAAATCAATAAATGCCACTTGAACAGTAAAATCGGTGTAACTATTGTTTTAACGTGTTCAGAATGTAGAACTCAGTGGATTTCTATACTTTTATAGAATAATATGAAAATTAGGTTTCTATAAACATAGACCATTTCATTTCGACATTTTCGTATTCGAGATTAATGTCTATGACGCGAGAATAGTGCCCCTGGCCTCGTACGCCAGATGCGAGGTATGGCACGCAACACACGGGCCTAATGTGCTGAAACAAGCCACTTTTTACTTCACAATCATATTTTTTTCAGCGTCCAATCACCATGATAAAGCGCACCCGTCACCCGACACGCTTTCCGTCGCGGTTTTTAAACGATCCGGTGAATCTGATCGGCGTAGTGGTTCTCGAAACTCAAGACAATAGCTTGGCTTTAACACATTAATGGCCCACTACTGAGCACGGGTCTTCTGTTGAGATGGCCTAGAGCATACTACACCACGCTGCTCCAGTGTGGATTGGAGGGGTTGGTGGCCAACCCAAATGTCGGAAGTATGAAACGGCCCGAAGGCCTCCGACATGACTCCACCAATCGTGGAGTATGCCAATACACACTTGGCCAGTACGGTGGACTATGGAATTAATTATGCATTGTTCTAAGAAAGGATGAAGAAAGATAAGAAAATTGGGATGGTTATGGGTTGTGATAATAAAACAGGTTTAGTTACTTTAGCCGGCATAGACTATTCAATAATTTTCTATATTTTAACTTTCCAATCCTAATTGCACTCTAGTAGTTATAGTAAAGACCCCAATTACTGATCTGTACCGACCAAGGCCATCGCAGACATTATACCTGTTAAAGCTACTTTACTACGAGTATTTGCTACGATAAGTAGACACCTGCGATACGATACCATCGACAGGGGAATCCCAGTAATTACAGTTACTTCATTAGTTAATAGATCATTTGATTAAATACATGTTTCCCTACTACCTGTTTGTTGTTACCATCTAAACACTACTGCCAATTACAGCCTATTCGCTATTTTAAATGTAAACCTGATACCAGTGAAAATGCCAAGAGCTACCATACCATCCTGAGGAACATAGGACCCAGTAGGACTTTCTCATAGGACATGCTACGTTCTCCTTGGCTTCCATTCTTAAGGAAAGATACTTAAGATTGGATCAACGCAGCAGATTGTGTTGCAACTAAAAGCAACGCGCACTATGCTTCTGCTACAAATGTAACATTTTCGTTGCGACTTTAAGACCTCTTATGTGTAAAAAAATCAGCTTTTTAAGAAAATCTATAAAAATCGATAAACTTCTGTTCAGCAAGCACATAGGTGACTTTCAATTTGGAGAATAAATTACGATGGAAACGTCGTGCACACATGAGTTTTTGAATTCGATAGTGCTTCAAAATGTAGAATCGTTTGACGTAAAAATGTGATTTCGCCAAAAGTAACAGATAACACACAAGAAGTCTTAAAGTCGCAACGACGACATGCAGTTTCACCCATAGAAAGGAACTCACAGCTTTTTAAATCGAAAATTATTGATTTTTTCGCTTTTTTATGTACCATATTTCAGCAGTAATTATTTAAAGTTACTCATGACATCAAAGACGCAAGCGCAGCAACCCACTATACAAACAAAACAAAAGAAATAAAATCGGACGCAACGGCTAGGCGGCTCATCGACCATTTCATTTACGAGTAACAAATTTGCTCGAGCAGTACTTAGATGGAATACTTGCGCCCGCGCAGCTCACTACTCGGAAGAATTGCATTGCAATTATGTCTTTTTCAGTCGTATACGTTACCTTTGTTAATGGCGAATTTTTTAATAGCCGCTATAAACTTGGCCGATGTGGGCGAGCGTGCACGAACCCTCTATGGGAGATTTAGAAGCGTTTAGGGTGAAAACACACCACGCGTTTATAGTTTAAAAATTCCACTGTATTAATATATTCTATTGCAATAGTATTTTGATTTCGCTGTTTCTACTAGTTATGAAGCAATTTTCCGAAAACATGGTAAAATCAAACAAATTACGAAATAACTCTGAGATCTGTGAAACGAATATGAATTATCATACAGGTACTATCTGTGAAGCAAAAATGACTTATCGAACAGGTATCTATACATAATGTATGATTGGGTGTTCTCTTTAACTTCATTCAATTAATTATCTTACAACACCACAGTCCACACTCATACGTATACATACCATACAAATGGGCGTAGCCAGGCATGCGCTCAGGGTGAGGCAGCAGTCTAAAATAATATGTATCTAGCAAACTATACGCGCGCTTTTCGTTTTGATCGCATTTTTTTATGTCGACTGACGACTGTCGAGTGTAAACTTTCTTACAGATATTGGGGCGAGAGCCCCATCCTGCCCCACCGTGGCTACGCCCATGTACATACATATAATATACACACACATGGAAAGAACACGTAGCGTGCTTGGTTTACACTAGATAGGCGATAGGCGGACCGTCGGCGTTTTATAACCGCTCGAGTGTACATCGCCTAATTCAAACAATTGTCTGGCAATGCCTGCAACACATCAGAGGCTTGCGATATTGTTTTAACAAGCTAACGGTCATCAGTGGTGCCGACTGCCGACGTAACGTGGGGTAAAAACCGCGGCTTAATCGCCGTTAAAAGTTAAATTATACGATTAACGTTTCCAATTATATTCCGCTGTACTAGAACATCAGGTTAATTACATTGTAAACATGGAATTTACATTTATATCAATGTTTTTTTATCATTATTATTATTATTATGGTTTACTTAAAGTAAGTGTAGGATCTCAGACTATACCTATAATTTTAGTAACGAAATTAGTATAAAAACATTTAATAACGATTATGGTCCAATTTACGACCACTGGAAGGACATTCGGTACTGTAGACTAACAACATATACGTACGAAGATTTAGTACGTACTTAGTATGAAATTCCTCCACCAATCCGCACTGGAGCAGCATGGTGGAGTATGCTCTAGGCCTCCTCAAGAGGAGAGACCCGTGCTTAGTAGTGGGCCATTAATGGGTTGAATCCAAGCCATGAAATATTAATTTTTAACCTACTTCAAAAAAGGAGAAGGTTCAATTCGACTGTATTTTTTTTATATGTTTGTTACCTCAAAACTTTCGACTGGGTGAACCGATTTTGATGATTCTTTTTTTAATCGAAAGCTGGTGCATGTCGTGTGGTCCCACTTAAAGAACTAGACCTGACTAGTAGTTTTTGATTTATTTTGAAGTCAGTTTTTTTTTTCTTGGTAAAATTCATTAATTCACTTCTTTCGACAGAGTTACAGCTTGACTACAATCATAATGATAAACGAGACGCCCAGGAACGGAGTTTAGTTACACCTGACTAGGCAGCTTAGCCATAATGCAATTGATGATCATGCAACCCGTTGTTATGGCTAATACCATATTCTAGTAAGAAACGCAATCACAGTACTACTAATATTATGGGCATAACTTAACCGGCTTTGAATATATGTATGTATGTCGATACATTAATTCATAGTTTTTTTTTTCACCTATTACGAAAGCACCGACCGACGTATTTCGCTTGGGGTTTAATTGGGGTTCCGTACCTCAAAAGGAAATACCCAATCCAAAGGATATGGCTGTTTATGCCGTGTATTTACACAGATAATCAATGTACACATTAAACACTAGGTACTATACACATACTGGCGGCTTCACGCGTCCCGCCCTCTTGCGTGGTTGCGAAACACGCAATGACATTAGCTGTCATGCAAAGGAAGTACATCTGTGCAACCGTCAATTTAAAAATGTATTTACCTATACGTGAAAAGCTTGTTTGTGGTAATGTATAACTTGGATGGATTTCTGTATAAATATACCTACCTAGGTACAATATTCATAATGGTAAAGTTTCCTCCTTCAAAATGTAATTCCCTACAATACTTACCAAAATTTTTAGTATCAACCCTACTTAGTAATATTTTTTAACGGATAATGTCTTATGACGGAATAATTTAAAAGTTACATTTAACAATACACTTTCCTTCAATCCCCATTGACAAATTTAGGCAAAGGCCACAAAATTTCGAAACTTTCATCAGATTACAAATAAAACCGGGCAAGTGCGTGTCAGTCAGGCCACGCGCAATGTTAGGGTTCAGAAGTAGTAAGTATATCGACTATTACTCATTAACTACTTATGCTAACATAGCCGTTATAGTTTTCCTTGTAAATTCATCATATATCTAACCTACATATTTTTGACTTGTCCAACTCCAACTGCTCAGCAACAAGAGGGGGACACTTAACACCAAAATTAGCACTTTAAAGCCAAATTTTTCGCATACGGACTCCTAATTCTAAAAATGGTTTTAGAAGACCCATAATATTTTTGAAAGACCTTTTTAACGATACCCCACACTATAGGGTACGCGACGAATAAAAAATTTATCCTCACGTTACCTGTAGGGGAGGTAGGTACCCTAAAAAAAAGTTTTTCAATATTTTATTCTACGATTGTGGAGTTTTAATAAATAATTAAATATGTATATCCATGCCAAATTACAGCTTTCTAGCACTAAGGGTCTCGGCACTTTGCTTCAGACAGTCGGACGGACATGACGAAACTCTAAGGGTTCCGATTGTACTTCGGAACCCTAAAAACTTCGTTCGGTTCCCCGCTTGTTAGCTTACGACTTTAGATACAATTCAAATTTTAATAAAAACTTGGCCGAACCACTATTTTTTTAGGATATCTCTCAATGAATTCATTCATTCATTCATTCATTGCCGTCAAAAGTGACATGTCGATGTGACAAAGATTAAATTGACAAAAACAGTTTCGCAATAATATTGACTGATCGCACGCACTCTGTCAATCTTAATATTTGACTCATGAGCGCTCCACTACCTCAGAGGCCTATTATTGTCTAGTAAGTCAGTTAACGACTTCTGGGAACTTATTTGAAGTTGTTTGAGAGGATGTATGTATGTTTGTCAATATTGAAATAACGTAGGATAATAATAATTATTGAAGTTATACTTTTTATGCGACTTGCAAAACGTTAAAAGTTTAACGCTGCCATGGAGGGGGGTATGAAATCACTGGTTCCTTATACAAATCTCAAAGAGTCTCAACGGCGTGATTCAGCTTCATGAACAACGCCATCTAGTTTCTACTTGCGTAAACATAGGTAGTACACAAATAATATTTGTTCAGATAATTTATTTATGAAGTATAACTTCTCACGCGTGTACAAAAGTACACGCACAGCAAACACGCAAAGTTAAATATATTTAAGATCCTTTTGAAATAGGTAACACAGTCCGCTGGCTACTATTCAATTTCATCTCAGATTATCACATTATTTTTATCACGGCCCCTTCCATGATCAAACGTAATCAAACATTACCGCATCTGACATTAAAACACCATGAAAAAAGTCGACGCCACTGAACTATTATTACTAGCATAATAAAATTATAGAACCGACACCGCGAACCCAATGTCTGTGCAATAATTGTAGCCACGGACCTAAAAAAAAGACGGACGTAATCCCAACAACAAATTCAGTGAAGCACCCATACTAATACCAACTATCTATTCGTACAAGTACACACACCCACACTGACACCATATTGCTTCAATCGCGAATCAAAAATTATGCACACATGGTAAGCGGGCGGCCATTGCTATGCTTCACTCTCGATTAGACGAGGTTACGTCCGTCTTTTTTTCAGGTCCGTGATTGTAGCCTACAATTTTTAGTAGCTTCCGTCAATTTTGAAAAAAGAATAGAACCTCGCGGCGCGACACAAAATGTCCGCGATGTCTATTCTGATACTTTAGTACATTATACTTCAATGGTCGAGGCTTGTGTTGATAATGTTGTTATGTATGCGTATTGCGCAACAACATTCAACCAAACGACAACAGTTTAACGCTGAAAATACAAGGTACGTTTCATTATCACGTCATTGAATGAAACGACTATAAATTATACTCGTATAAATATGAGGTATCGTGAATAATTTACTATAATACTGAATTGCATTTCTGTAACGTTCAATCATTACAAGAATTTAAAAGACAATTTGGTAAGTTAAAAGAAAATTTTCTACTAAATTACAACCAAATACTTAATCACTTTTTTAAAAATACCAATATATACAGTCATAATTGAGATAACGAGAACGTTTAATTGACGTAAAAACAAACATTGCTAGATTTATAACTTTCTGTACGCGTCTTGAAATAATCACGTAAGTTAACAACACAGATCATTAAATTAAAAATACTGAACACCTTAATAACGAGTATAAAAACCTAATACGAAACGAACGGCACGCGACCACAGACCAACAACCGACAAACAATCGACCATTTGTTCTACAACACAGATTAAATATAACATTCTGTCAAAACGCACCGCCATTTTAGCTTAAATGTTATACGTAGAAAAGCGAAAACAGCTTGATCGGTGTAATTTTGGCAAACGTTTGCTGGCGCGTTGGCTTGTGTCTATAATACATTCGTAATGCACCAGTTTTTTATGCCCCTTTTTTGTAAGAAGTTTTTGTGCAAATCTTGCATCCATTGTACAAGGAAACCGAACCTCGAATTGCGGACAAAGCTAGAATTCAAAATTGGAACGGTCGCACCTGGCGGGAAGACGCTGGGCCCTCGCGCGTATAGAATAGTTTCTGCCGCCAAAATGACGGCACAGATAAATCAACGTTATTCGCAGACAAATAAGGGTTAAATTGCATAATACGGAACGGGATCGCCCATGGCAACATGCGAACAGACAAAGAGTCTTAACGACACAAAGGCAAGACATTGAGTTACGAGATGGCAAGTAATGTTGGGGATCGCTCCATTTCTCGGCTGAGCGGAATGCAGGTGATGTTACTGTCATAGAAATCGAAGAGTACAATTATCCGTCTATTGACAATGGAGCTGGGTGCGTCTAATCCTGTTGCCGGGCGGTAACGGCTATGTACCTTCGACGTACATAAAAGCATTACCCGTATTCTTCGACTCCATAAACCATAAACTGGGCACTTCTACAAATTGGTCGTAAATTACGAGAATAACTGAATATAATGTGAAACTGAGGAGGTTACTCTATTATTATTGCAAAGTAATAAAATATAAGAAGTATCATCGTAATAGATTTCGGAGACATTTTTATGGGTTTGGAATTAAGCCCTTTGTAATAATGTAAGTGCCTGTACTTAAAATGAGAGCTTTTTTATGCAATGTTTGTATTCAAAATAGTTATTTTGTGGGTAGTTTAATACTAAAATAAAATTGCATTGTGATCCTGTATCATGTTATTGAATTGGTTGTTAACAATAGGAAAGTGTTTATTTACAATAAAATAATTGGTACTTATTGATAAAATTCTTTATGGAAATAGCCGGCAAACGAACTGACGATCCACCTGATGACAGGTGGCTATCGTCGCCCATGGACATCAGCAACACCAAAGGCATAACTGATGCGTTGCCGGCCAAGAAAGAGGGAAGAAAAAGAAAGAAGGAACTGGCTCTCAAGCCCCCAGCCGAAACACGACGAGTCGTTTGGCGGCTGACTCATGCTCAAGGGTGGTAGCTCTCCAGGCGAACCCCATGGAGATATAATAATAGTAATAATGGTATTAATTAACAGTTAAAATCAATATTACAAGTATAATCCATCCAGGGGCCCTGCCACCAGCGGGCCGGATTTAGTCGCCTCTTACGACACCCATCCAACATGGGATTGGGGTTAGTATTATAAGCCGCCCCAATACGGGTAAGATTAAGGCTAAGAAATAATTGGTACCATACCAGGTATTGTCAGACAATACTGGCTAGCTGGCGTCAATCCAATGTTTTCTTAATAGCCTTTGAATGTACAGGCGGACGATACACGCGATGGTAAGTGATCACCGTCGCCCACGGACATCGGTAACTTCAAAGACATCACCAATATTGCCGTCCAAGAAATAAGAAACTGGCTACATTTTGCAAAGTAGACAGCTTAAAAAATGCTTTATTCTACAGCATTTCGTTTGTAACTAAACGAAAACATTATTTTGACTAAACACTTCAAAAAAACCTGTACCATTTAAGGTTCCTTCCACCATATGCCGTGTGAAAATTAAAATGCAAATAAAAATCCATTGCATTCAAATCGTCGCTGTATCCGGATTAAGGTAGGGGCAAAATAAATTAAATACAAATTGGCTCATCATGTTGATCACACACAATATTGACGAAGCAAACAATATTGAATAACCTAAAATCAATCTGTTATTGAACACACTTAAAGGGACACACAAAATGTTAATATGTAAGGGGCCATCCATAAATTACGTCACACGTTAGGGAGAGGGGGGGGGGGTTCGATGTAGTGTAACGAGGAGTGGGAGGGGGTCCTAAATTTCGTGACGTCACATTTCAAAATCGAATAATTGGTATGTATAGGTAAATATTAAAAAACAATTAATGGAAATAAAACATATTTCGGATCTGCTGTTTATTTAGTAATTTCTAGGTGTAAAATTTTATAATTTGTGGCGTCACACTAGGGGGGAGGTCTCACAAATGTGACCAGCTGTGACAAGGAGGGGGTAGGGGTCAAAAAGTCACGAAATTAGTGTGACGTAATTTATGGATGGCCTCTAATAAGTAATTCAGTGTAAAAATACAAAACCGGTTTTTATAAACGTCATATATTTTTTTTTTCAATTTTTTTTCATGTTTGTGAATGTCATTATGTAAGGTACAATTACCTACAGTGGTCTATGTCTCCCTGGCTTCAACCCATTCATGGCCACTATTGAGCACGGATATCTCCTCTTGAAGAGGCCTAGAGCATACTCCACCACGCTGCTCCTGTGCGGAGTGGTGAAGGAGGCCTCCGACATGGTTTTACGACTGTTATCTTATAGACCAAGAGCCCAGAGCGATCAGACATGACTTATTTTCACATGGATGAAACCTTAACTACTCAGTAGCGTCTAGTGTACTTTGAATACCTTGCGTGTTTGTGAAGCTTGCCCTGTGACACCTGGGCAGGTGCCAGGTGAGAAAGGTAACAATAAATAAGAGTAACTTTACTTAAGTTTACATGGCTGATTTTTATATATTATTATACATTGTAGAATATTATTCTAAACTAGTATTATAAAGCGTCAGACACCTCTCATGGACCAGAGGGATTGTCAGACGCTTTAAACGTAAAAACTGACGAATTTGTTTAGCGCTACTGAGTAGTTAAGGTTTCATCCATGTGAAAATAAGTCATGTCTGATCGCTCTGGGCTCTTGGTCTATTACAATAATGACTGGTACCGAAGTACGAATTCAACTACCGACAGATCACTGCTGTGCTGTTTAACCTGGTCGATCACTGGATCGACACCTGCCGTTGGGCTATGAGCACTTCTGTGTGGTCTACATAGGTTTATTTATACATCAAATGTTCATTTAAGATGAGGTAAGCCCACAAACTATGTACAAACATATGTTTTCGTACTTTATTTAGATATTAAATGAACAAGGGGATTTTTACTTGTAGGTAAAGTAGGAGAAAACAATATTATAGACATTTTTTCTACTATTATGCAATTTCTTCGCAGAGTAATATTGCGTATCTACACTCAAATTCTTAATAAGGTTTAAAACCCCTAAATCAAAACCCCTAACGCCATCTATGAGCGTTTCAGTGGAACTAAACGTATGCACTCTGCGGCACCTACCATAATGCATGTAATAATTTCCAAATTTATTAAATTAATCAGATAATTTCAAACATATGAAGATGAAAAAGCCGAGATAACGAGCGAACCACCCACAGCATTCATTACTTATCAAATTAATATAGAGTTAATTACATCTCCAGAATAACAGTAAAAGAGCATTCATTTATAAGTCAACACATCACATTAAGATTAAAATTGAGTCGAAGCTATAGATAGCAGCATCGCATATATGACTCCTCTGGGAATCGAACACAAGACATAATACATTGACTGCATTTAGTAGTCAACGTTAAATCGTTGTTTCCTTTCCGAATACAAATTTCCATTTCTGGACGCAACGTCCGGTGTTAACCAGCTTTGTTTGTAAATAGAAAAAACATTTTAATATGTTAAACTGTACGTGAGTCACACGGCCTTAGGGTTAAGCTGGTACAGCTGGCGTCAGCTACGAGTATACTGCATACCCCGTATAATATTATTTAAGACGCCCTTGTTATTTCTTGTTCGGATTCCCCGTTTTGCATACAGGAAAAACATCGAATACCATATACATACATATGTATGTCGAAAAGATCGTAATTGATAACGTCACGCCCATATTCGACGTTTGCCGCAATGCAGTATAAACGTTCTAGCACTGAATAGTTAGATGCTTTACGGTTGCATTTAGTTTAGTTAGTTGCATTAAGTTTAATAGTAAAATTAAAAATATATGGACTGTATGCTTGAAAGTTCAAAGACAGTCTACAGCTACACAGAAACGCTACACAAATTGCTTTGAAATTTAGTAGGTACTTATGTACGGGTCAATTATAAGATTTATAAGTGGTCAATACATTGACATCCGGAACACTAAATCCAGAACACACGTCACCTATCACGAAAAGAGCTATGAACCCGCTCTCTATCCGATGATATCTAGTCAGCTCACAACAGGTCATCTAGAAATGAGATCCCTGCTACAGAGATAAGACCGCATCACATGTTCACTCATCCATTCACTCTCCATGTGTGATTACAATCAAATGAATGTAATTACGGTACTTCTGATGTATCTACTATAAATAATATTTATTGTATTTTATTCATAGGCATTTATTGTATATAGGTATCCTTATCGCATCAGGTTACACTCGATCTTACAAAAAGATACACTAACAATAAGAAAATAATCAAATAGCGAAGCATTTATTTAAAGGCGAAGTTAATTAAACTAGACTGGATTACACTTTATAATGAACACAAGGAAAAAGAATTAAAATTTTAATTTATAGCAAGATTAATAAAGAACTTTTGTGATTGACGATAAATTATATTTATTATAATTGTCGTTTATGTTTTGGAAATTAAGACTTTCGTTAAGTGAGCCGCTTGTTCGTAGGACGAAATAACTACGACTTTGAATTTGACTTTGACTTTGAACAGGATAAACGCCTGACCTATTCACAGCTTTTCATTCATTCATTTTCTAATTTTTCTATAAAACCCGTGTTAGCAACAGATTTAAGTGGTACCAACACATTATTCTAAAGTTTTAAAAGTAATCATAACAAGACACTAAAACTGTTAAAATACCATTTACACATTTATATGCCTTTTCAATACCCATAGTACATAATTATGTTTCTAAATGCTTCAAATTCCAAAAATAGGTACCTAGGTAAAAACTAACGAAACTACAAAGAGCTTAATGAGCTCATTCAGTATGCTTTGGCTACAATGCGTAGTTTCATTTTTAATGGGGCCTGGGAAACCTTCCGGGAATTCGAAAAACAATGTGCTTTAAAAATAGACCACCCTTTTTAACCAAATACCTTTTGGCAACTAAGAGGTAAAATCGTTTCGAGAGTCAACAACTTTGGTTTTGGTAAAATTCTTAGTTCTTATGATAGTAAATCATTATAGTCATGCACATTTTTAATTAGTTTGTCTAACTGCTTTAGGTCTCCTTAACTCTTTATATGTAATTATTATCAACTCAGAATTAAATTTTAACCAACTTTAACTTTTTAATATTTAGTTACAGTGATCAAGTAAATTAGCAGCTAGGTGAATGCCAAATTTAATTTTAGTTCACATTTTATAGTGTGTAGGAAACAGGAATATAATCATTAAATTGATAATAAGTACTTTAATGTTATTTTAGTCCTAAACGTAACCTGTAACGACATCTATTGGTCATTATAAGTATCAACAATAAACAAGCTACTAGACTATAGATGGCAGTGACAGAATAGATATAGAACCAAAAAGTAACTTACCAACGCCATCTAGCTGTGAGTGGCGAAACTACGTTTCCGCTTGTTCAGTAATGATCCCAACAGCGCCATCTATCGAAGAACACTGCATCCAAAGTCCACTTTTAAAAACGATCATTTTTAAAATTATCAAGCATGTAATGCATACGAACCACACTTTTTATTGCTTTTCACGTTTTTATTTTACTGCCACACCACTGAATTTTTCCATGATACACTATAATATTATTTCTGACACACATTTCACACTTGCACATGTGGTGTTGCATCATTGGTGCATAAATCTGAAACAAAGACAAGCAAGGTCATTGTAAAATGTAATCAGTATAAATCCAATAAACGTAATCCTCTAACATATTAAAAATTCACTGATCCTTTTTCCTATCCTAATAATATTGTAAACTAGCTGACCCGGCGAACTTTGTATCGCCTAACAAACAATTTTTTTTTTGTAAAATAAAAGTAGCCAAGTTATTCCTTGTTTCTTCAGCTATCTGCCAGTGAAAGTCCCGTCAAAATAGGTCTAGGCATTTCAGAGATCAGCCAAAACAAACAGACATACAAAAATTGTGAAAAATGTTGTTTTGCTATATGTACCGTGTATACATCTGTTCAGACAGATTTTAATGAAATTAAGCATATAGGTAGACCGTGACCTGAAACACTTATAGGGTATATTATCCCGGAATATATAGCTAGCATAGGGCTAGTGTTTTTAAATAATGATTTATGATTCTGGCCCCTACTGAAATTATCATCAACATAATATTATTATTCATTCAACTTATTCAACACAAAATAAAGAGATTAATCAGCAAGTTATATTTTTAATTAAGTAAGAAACAAATAAATATGTGATTGTATTAGATGGACAAATAAAAATTGTATGATGTTATTTCATATTCATGTGGTATTTTATAGGCTCTGCATAATCTGCTTTTGATATTAAATAATAGTACTGCTGCCAAATACGATTAGCAACAGGTAAGAATAAGACAGAGCTGTAAGCTAAGAATAACACTTATCTAGGTAGAAATAATAGAATATAACAGAAATAACAGAATACCCCTTCATAATGCGGTTAGACAGTAATTTATTAACAGCTACATTGCATTTTTTTATGACTGCTAGCTATGTTTCTCTTTAGAATACTGGTTTTAGACATGTTCATAGGTGACGGGAACTACTTCATATAAGGTGGCCAATCCTTATTGCTCATATTTAATATAACAAAGAACCATCATGATGAAATCGAAATTACATCTGCGAAAGCCACTGATAAAGAATATCCTTTGTAGACTTAGTAAGAATGAGTCTTGCTACATTCGCATAACCATATAAAAATAAAATTTGAATTCCTCTGAATACTTTAGGTTTTACTGTAAATATGTGAGTGTATAATTAGTTAGCCAATAGTGTTGTACTACAATGCTCGGGAAGTAACAACTCAGTTCAACTTCTAGAAATTGAAAAGTTTTGGAGAATCAATCATGTTCTATGTGAGTTCCTCATTGTGTGATTATTGCCCTTATACTGAATAATGATTGTAAGGAAAAAATATTTTATGTGATATTATACTTGACATTGTAAGGAAATTGGATTGACCATATTAATAATAATTTCTTACAATAATCTATGTACAACTTGGTAAGGAGAAATAATGTGGCCTCAACTTTTAGGTGTGTTAATTATTATATTAACTGAAATTAAGACCATGATACTATGACTATGTGATGTTAGTCAATATCGAGACATAGTCATGTCTCGAGTAACGTAACTTATAGTAGGCAAAGCTCATAGGAAATTAGAACACCAATAATTAACTTAATTTTCTACTTTACTGCAGTTCTTCTATATTATAATATGTGGAATTTATTTGTGTGCATAATACTTCGTCTGAAGTTTGAATGTGTTTTAGAGGTTAAGCCACTTGATTGAAATCAGCAATGCATTTCTATGCATGGGATATCTAATCTGCCAAGTGTAGTGTAATCTATCACTTATTAAGTCCTCTGTTAATAGTTAAAATGTTTGAACTTGCAGTACAAAAGTTAAACGACATTGAAAGGCTTTTTATTGCCCTCAAAACGTCATGTGTTTATAGTCATTAGCACATGAAAATAAAACCTGTATGGATGGTAAAAAAAAATAGTACCCACCACTAACACTTCATCCTTTGACTCCTTATAACAGGAGTGTGTTTCCATCACGAAAATCCAAATGAAATATAACCAAACAGCAAATTCTAACTCAACCTAACCCTTAGTTTAGGAGTTAATTTTTAGGCAGGAAACCGCAAAACTACTTATAAATGGGGTCCGACGTGAAAGATATAGCCTTCTTCTACAACTGTTATCATTTACAACTTCACACTACTGACTGATACTTCAGAAACTAACTGAAAAATGCAAGCACGTGCACTTAAAATGCACCGATTAGAACCTGTGCGTTTTCGCTGTTTTTAATTATTTTTGGGCTTTAAATGGGCAGCGTTCCATTAAGTAACACTTTAAGAGCCGGAAACAATCACTAAAACACATTTTCATTACTATCAATTCGAATTACAGCGGCTGAAAGAACTACACAAAGAAAACATATGATCGATCGAAATTGAATTGAAGTGCACATGTATTTGTCTATGATTTAGTACTGTCATCCGATACTAGAGGAAAGAATGAATGAATGAACTTCGTCGAATTTGTCAAAACCACAGACATACATGTTCACCTACAGATATTACAAATATCCCGAAAAAATATAAAATGAATGAATATTGATAACCTACTTTGAAGTCTGTTGAAAAGAATTATATAAATTAATATCTGGAGTGGCTGGATGTGACATAGATGTGAAAATTCACAGAAGAACAAGTTTATCCATACTTACGTTGCAAAAACAATATTCCACTAGTACTATTTCTACATAAATAAAAACTTACACTTACCATAAAGAAGTCCTAGTAAAAAGGTAAAAGCAAGTCTTTTAATTATTGGGTATTATTGATAGTCATGTCATTGTTTTAAAGACCTGAAAAAACAAATATCGTTAGCTTACATTAATAAACATAATTATTAAAAGTACATAGATATTTCATTGTAATGTTAAATATTACCGGCTCATTCTCTACCCACAAACTTTCGAATTCCTTTTCAAATTTTCCAACAATATTTGGGTGTGATGTAACAATGACACTTTCGTGATTCGAAACCATGGCTTGAGTAGACCAATTAAGTGAGCCCGACATAACAAAAGCTTTATGTAACTTAGGTTTTTGTTGTTCTTTGATATGACGCTTTGAAAATTGAACATGAACATTTAATTTTTCTGCATAAGCTTTTAATATGTTTTTTCGCTTGATTGCTTTAGGACCATCTATAACGCAAAACTTATGATGCATAAGAATAGATTTTTTGCTTGTCTGCACCTGGATAAAACCTGAAAAAAATACACTGATAAAAATATATTAATTTTATTTCTGACTTACGGTTAGAAAGATTTATCTAACCAACTGAACTTATACCAATTGAAGTTTGCATAACATTAGAGATTTTTTATACAATATTTCTTTCTTTCTGTGTTGGAAATATTTAAGACCATCACTGAGACAAGTCTTAGCAGAAGCACAAAATAGAAAGGCAGCAACAGCATGCCTATTTAATTATGACGACGTTAATACACTAAAATAATTTAGCAGTATGGAGCATGGTGCAATAGTTATATTAAAATACATAGTTATTGGTAGGTATTCTTACTAAGTGGAGCGATCCTTGTTGGAAATTGAGACGTTAATTTAATGTTAAATGTAATTTTACAATTAACTAAACTTATTAAAAACAGCAACTTACTGTATTCCTTTAATTTTTTAATTTGAGATGGAGGTGTAAAAGCCATATCACTGTCCACGACTATTCTCACTAAAACATGCTTTTGTCCCAGTCTTATGATTTGTTCGGTTATTTCAGAGCTTGTTATTAAATACATACAAACATCTAACGTCTCACGAGCCGATTTTATGTACTTTAATAATTTAAAGCAATTTAATTCTCTACTTTCACAAATTGTTAC
This sequence comes from Thymelicus acteon, assembly GCA_951805285.1. Taxonomy (NCBI): domain Eukaryota; kingdom Metazoa; phylum Arthropoda; class Insecta; order Lepidoptera; family Hesperiidae; genus Thymelicus; species Thymelicus acteon. The sequence goes on along the minus strand of OX638225.1, from coordinate 14,319,385 downwards.
ATCTTTGTTGTGTGGTACTTTAATAGTGTGATGGACTACATCATCCGAAAATAATATGACATCGTTTATCTCTCGATTTCTTATGTTTATAATATCGCTGCATGTTTCGTCGCTTGCAACCTCGGCCGAACGTCTTCCAAAGTTAAAAAAATACTTGCATAACTTTTTTGCGACCTGGGAAGCAACTACTACTGTTGCAGTTGAAGCCAAAAGTATTTTAGCACTTTTCCAATCCATGATGCACTTTTTGTTATTACATTAGCTTCTGTAAAACTCAATTACATAAATACTTCAAATAAATAAAACTCTTAACATGTACTTCACCATATCGACCACGCATTTACTAATTATTTTTATGCAAGTCGAAATATAATTCACGACTTACCCTCATTTTATATCCCATGCACACATATCCTATAAGTCTATGAAAATGTCTTTACGTATTGATCTTGAGTAACAGTTTAAATGGTATTTTAATATTAAATTAATAACATTCATACTTATTTTTTAAATACTACAATGATGATGATGATGGTGTATAAAAAAATACTAGGAAGTCTAGGAACCATAAAACTATGCTAGGAACCATAGACATAATACTACTAGACTAAACAAGCGGGCCTTCTTTGCGTCACGCTATTAGAAAGAAAAAGAGACCAAGGAGACTCGCGTAACTCGTAAGTAAGACAAGGAGAGGCTTACCTCCTGCCTTTCTTCGCAGCGTGACGGTTTCACTTACATATGCTCAGATACCTTGCCTAGTCTAGTAGTATTATGTCTATGCTAGGAACCGAGTCTATTATTTTATTTCATACACCATAGAGTATAACATAGATTAGAGTACTCTCTGTCTGACCTGCTATCCTCGATAGTCTGTGGTTCGTGCGTATTTCTAATTTGCGTAGCGGACGGACGGACGCAAAGAGTAATACAAAGAGTAATATAATACATAGGGAAAAGAGAACCCTCTCGCGGAGAATTTGTGCAAACCGGATACGTGCTTCCACGCTACTGCCATCTAGTTTATGTCTCCGAAAACATTTTCAATATGTATACGTATGTCGTATAGCTACCTATACATAGTTATTCATGTTAAATAGGTATTGATATTAATATTATAGGAGTTTTAGGTTTTAAACAGTTTTGTTTACTTGAAAATTGTGACATGGGTAAAAAACGTAATGCTTCACAAACACTAGCAAATTAAAGCCAACAAAACTGTTTAAAACGTACATCAATGAAACACTATGAATCGGTAAAAATATTTATTTATTCAATCGGTTACATATCATTTTTTATTTTTATAATGTTTTTTCTTATTATAATATGCTTGAGCCACAGTTTTGGTTTTGTCTTCACCTATATATACAATTTTTCCAGACAATATTCTGTTGATTGTTCTACACCAACTATGTAACAAAATATTCAACGATTGGCTTATAAAATATTCTTTTACTTGATTTTTATGTTCCTTACATTTAAAAGGGAAATCCACGAATATATCTACCATTGAATTAATAGATTTTTTTATTTCTCTTTTAGGTACATCTTCGCGTATTAAAAAAGATTCCGTAATATTTTGGAGGTCATGGAAGCATTTTTCCAATTCTTTACTAGGATAGCAAAGCCATTTTTTATTTTTATATTCTTTTCGTTTAATAAATACATTGTTTAGGTTGCCATCATTGTTGTCAAGTAAAGTTCTTCGGCATTGTTGACAACTCTTTACAATATTTTTAAGACATTTAGTCAGGATCCATCCGCACACATAGTTCCTTTGGCCAGCATCGACTTTGTTTTCATCATGCATCAAGCTTTCTAATGAAAAATTAATATTCTGTTCAATGGGAACATCAGGAGTTTTTTCTTTTAAGAAAAACTCTAATGATTGTAAACAATCATTAGTGTCTTCCTCACAGTTTGCGGTTCTAGAATGTGGAGAGTTATAATTGTTTAACAATAACGCCTTAAATGCCCCTTCAAATGCCATACTGTTAGGGGCATTATTTCTCGCCCCGTAACTCCTAATGTTCCCAAAGAAGTTTTCTAATGGATCCTGATTGAGGTTTCTTGTCAACATTGCATCAAAACTATACTCATTGTACAAAATTCTCCAAATAACTTCCATACCTTCAATCGTTTTAATTAAATTTGTTACAGATGGCACTGTAGTTTCAATCAACTGAATATTGTTACCATTGCCTTGTGTTTTCAAAAATTTTACACTTTTTAATATCTTTTTTGCTTTTTGCCACAGCTCATGGTGGGGAGATCTGGTTTTTACTGGCCCTTTATATATTTTACCGTTTGGTACATGTAGTGTGTTCCCATTAAGGCTATCAAACAAGTCATCAAGTAAAATTGTTATGTCAATGAGTTGACGACATTCTTGTGGCAGATCTCCCCTGGCTGTTAGGTGTTCCGTAACCACAGCAACGCTGTGACTTAACAGTTGTGTCGCTGTTTTCACTCTCATCTTATTAATTTTTTCTGGGTTTATATGCTCCTCAGTTAATTTATTTAATAATCTTAACTCGCCGTATGACTTGTCTGCAGCATACACCATTTCATAATATTCCCATTTAACAATTTTTTTTTCATTATTACAAGTGTATGACATATTTTTACTTAGAAGATTATTGCGAATGCCCTTAATTAAATGAGGAGCATCAAAAATAGGTACAATATTTCTACCATTAATAGAAAAGGAATCATAGCGCCACTCCTTGTTAAGTCGCAAATACGTTGCCTTGGTTTCATTTATTAAATCTGTCACAGCACCCACATTTACAGTACTTTGATCACAAACTGTATTAATAACAATTAGTCCACAATCTTGGACATGTTTAATAACAGATTTCAATATATTTTTCAATTCAACTTTACTCAAGCAATTCGTAAAATAGTATGCCACAGGCTGTTTAAAATTGTGTTTTAAGCCTTTGACCATGAAAACAAGCACATGATCTGCAAATTTTTTTTCACTGTTTGTGGTGAACCCTTCAAACATATCTTTTTGTATGTTAAAAAATATCTGAGGTGTCAGGGACATCTCATCGAACATGAGGCTGCACACACGCTCTGACTTATCTTTTTCTTTGATGGTTTTTCTAATTTTTTCAAAAATTATTGGATTGATACCAGGAGATATTTTTATTTGGCTAAGCAGCCGTTTCATTGCTTTAGCCGATGGCAACGTAAAATATTTATAAAGCAGGGAATAGCATTTGGGGCTTTTTTTATATAAAGATAATGATAGTATCTTTTCTTCGATTGAAAATCGTCGCCCTTTCGGTTTTTTAACTGCTTGGCTCTGCATCTGTATGAAGAGCTTCGCCGGTTTTGACATATTCTCAATAAGTTGCTGAAATGCAATGTCTTTGGAAATCTTTTGCGCACTTGCCAATCTTGCTTTAAAGGAAACGCTTCGTTTACGCAAGCGAGATATTTCTGTCCGTAAGTACTTAATAGTCGTGTGCATGGGTTTTGTTTTCACCGGCTTGTATAAAATTTTCTTCTTAGAAGTACCTGTAAATTAACCAAGTTTGAATTATAAGACTAAGTAAAAATTTTAATGTCTGATATATAGTAATATAAAAAATGACAATATACACAAGTATTATAAAGGAATTGCCAGTCTCACTTATACAAGAGGTGAACATCAGTCCTCAGGAGAAGCAAGGCTTCTGCGACCAACTTCGAATAATACTAACTAATACTAAAATGCTAATGGGACTACTTATAATACTAACGCCCCAACTCAGAGTCACTAATGGTTACTTTAATCGCTCCTTAGTAAAGAATCACCATACAAATTCTGTACTAAGCAGCGATTTAAGTAACCAATAGTGACTCTGAGTTGGGGCGTAACTCTAACAAGACTAACATACACTATTACTTAAAAAACTTGAATACTTGGGTATTTGTATTTGTGCACTGGATTGGTTTATGACATTTCTAGGCAACCGGAAACAGAGAGCCTGAGTGGGCAACAGGTTGAGAGATTTGGCAGATACTAGATCGGGATTACCGCAAGGAAGCTGTCTCTCATCAACTCTATTTCTGGTATATGGGAACGATCTTTGTTTTCTGGAACTTGACCAAGCTAAGCTCTTTGCTTTTGCAGAAGACTCTGCGGTCATATTTTACGATAGTACATGGGACTCAGTGTGCAATGCAATTAAGACTGGCCTCAGAATTAGATAAGACTAATGGAATGGATGTAGGGAATTTTGAATTCGAATTTAGATAAAACCAAATATTTACCTTTTCGAATTCTATCTTGTCTACTAATCACACTGTAACTGTGTTCCATTCTTATGGAACGCCCATCAGCTACGGGTGACTGAGGAAAAGCATCCTGTAGGGTTCCTGAAATGTAAAACATTTATTAATAAATATTATAAATATACTAAACACTAACCACCATAAGAAGACACTGCAAGCTTAGAAAAGCTTTATGGAAAACAATCAATTGCAGTATATAACATGCGGTCAATGTGTAGTTCGTTATTATCACTTTTTTGATATAATATTTTATTCACATGGTTAATATTATTTGAACAAGCCTGCCTCGTAAATAATCTTATATATAAAATTATTATGTCACAGTGATTGTAACCAAAGTCCTCTGAAACGTCTTGACCGATTTTAATGAATTTTTTTGTGTACCTATATTCGATAGTTCTGAGAATAGAAAGTAAACTATTTGTTTTAAAAATGTTATAGTAAATGACATTATTATAGTAATGACATACAGAGTTTTATATCACGCCATCAGTATTTCACATTCACGATCAAAATTTGGCTGTATATCACGCCATTTGACGCGATGGACTGACCGTGAGTGGCCAGCATCCACTAGGCTATCAATGCTTCCTGATCATTGAAATATGTAAATCATAAATTACCTGTGTCTGTGGATTGACAAATGTCCATATCAACATTATCGGCTACCTTCGTCTTGCTACTGTCTTGTCTGCTACCTTCACCTGGAATATTAATAATAACTTTTAGCAGGCGATATGCACAAAGCTCAGCAGTTTTTGTGATAAGTAATAGGAAGGAATCAATACATCTGTGCCCGACTTTATGTAGCCCTAGATAATACTATAACGTAAATAGCCTAGTGATTTAGACTTTGGCCTCCTACTCAAGGGCTCCCACTGTTAAAGATTGTGTATGGTTGTGCATCGAAATAATAGGAGGCTTCTTCTTCTTTTCTAACATTTTACAGAACCCGCGCATCTGACATGCTTACTAGAAAACAAGTGACACATATTCAAATAGAATCATAGTGTAATGAACATAGCCACTTTTCTCTCAATACCCACCCAGGTCAAAACCCCAGGGCACAAACTTCTGACTTTCCAGAGTTTTGTGCATTTTAAGCATTTAAATTTTACTTGCTACGCTTGTGAAGGGAAAAACATTGCAAGAAAATCTGTATGCAAGAAAGTTCTCCGTAATTTTCTCAAAGGTGTTTGTAATCTGTCAATCTATACTTGGCCAGCATGATAGCCTATCACCTTAACCTTCTCAATCTGATTGTGAGAGGAGATCCGCGCCCAATAGTGGGTCGCAATGGGTTGAGTTAAGATGATGATCATGAGATAATACTAATAGCTAATACTTAACCTGTATCAGAAAAATAAATATTGGGATTGTTGGATTGAGTACAGTAGAATAGATGTGATGGTATGTAGAATATAAAAGAAGTTAACAATAAATTGAATATAATATATGAATTATGAATACCTGTGTCGGTGGATTGACAAATTTCCATATCAACATTGTCAGTTGCCATACAGCTTGGACCCGGCAAAGTGCCTTGTCTGCTATTTCCACCTGGAATTATTATTTAACAATTTTATTGTGTGAAATACAATTTTTGTAGTCCATCACAGGAGATAAAAAACATTTTCCTTGGAATGGTACTAATACTAAACACATTCATTCATATCTGCCATGACATGTCACAATAATTTTCAAATACTTCTTGCGAGCTTTAAATACTGACAATGCTGATGACTATTGCTATTTGATGACTATAAGAAACAAATACTAATAACAGTAACATCGTTTGTATTCCCATTGATACCTATAAGCACTGACTGGCACCAACTTATAAACTATAAGGATCCTTTAGATGGCAGTGACAACTTATGACTGCAGCATGCTTCTTTGTTATCTTCATCCATTAAAAAAGCCAATCATAATAGACCAATCAAATACACTTATTCTGTATCTGTATATAATATGGATAGCAAAATTATCAACTCACCAGTCAGATGAAGAGAAGGAACTGCTAATGCATTTAACCTGTTATAGCGGTTTCGGTCTCTGGTTGTGAAATGAATGTCACATACTTTTTTCTTTCTATAATACTCAAAGTCAGCTTTTGTTTTTAGTTTGCCACCAACTAAAGTTACCCAAGTTTTAAAACGATCCGGAAACTTTTCTGGATTTGGGAAACAATGCATGGTCACATCTGAAAATGAACAGTCATACAATTATTTATCACGTCTGAAATGAGTTATTTCAAGTCTTGATTATTGCTTATATGCTACTATAATATCATAAATGTGAAAGTTTGTGCAGATTTTAATCATGGCTTAACGGCTGAACCATAGATTTAGTAAATATAACCCACTAAGGCTAAACGGATTCAGATGAAACTTGGCACACAGCCTGAACATGATCAGTAGGTATAACTCGCCCGAAATATCTGTGGACCTCGCTGGAATTCGATGCCGCTCCCACTTCCTCGGACCTCACCCTGTTTTCGCCTATCCAGTACCGTTGCCAAAACAAGCGCCGACGCACGTGTATTATTCTTGCTTTGTAATCGCATTATTGTTTATTGTTTCTTGTTGTCTATTTTTTCTTGTTGTTTATTATTATTTAGTGTTGAAAGATGGGTAGGACAATAATTATATAGTGCAGAGCGGAATTTAGTGCTCAAAGTAATCCAATTCTTTGAAAATGAAAAAAACACGGCTCTTTCACTACGGAACCCTATAAAGTACAGATTGATCTAAAAGTTGTATAACAGTGCAAAAAAGTAGATACACATAAATCAAAATAATATTTTTAATCTTTACATCTCGATTTTCTTTGCTATCTCTCCAGTTTGCATGACGTCGTTGAGCCAGGTCCACAGATATTTCGGTCGAGTTATATTATTAAGTACTAGTTTTGGTTTAATTTTTTTCACCAAGCACTTACCGCTAGGCTCACATTTAAAGGAGCAACGCCGAGGCATTTTGATCACGATCGAGTATCGCAAAACAACACAAAAACAATAACAGCGTCTATTTCGCACAAGATAACGTCCTATCGTAAAACACAAAACGTCCTATCGTAAAACACTAAATTGTCTCAACAGCAAGGCGAAGGAACACAGGGCTCAACTTAACGCGCTTACTGGAGGTTTTCACAGGAAAAACACACAAATTACGGTAAAACACAAATACGCGCATACGCATTCGTATCCAGCCACCATATTTGTGATGACTGATGGAACTGATGGATGGGTTTGACAGATTTGACATTTTGTAAATGAAGTATGTGACATCTAGACTCTAAACAGTGACATCTAGCGACACTATTAAGTAACTGTAGTTCGGAGACATAAAACAGATGGCGACTTATCAAATCCTTAAACGTCACTGTCTATGCGACTGTCCCCCCCCTGGAGTAATATAATACATGACGGACGTCTGTTACCTATTTTGTGCTTCAGTGCGTATCGAAGTTTGTTGTGTATTTGTGTAATAAAATAAATTATGCCATTTATTTCGAAAGATTGGCGATCGCCCGGTGAGGAGTGGGTTAAAACTCAAGAGGGTTGGGAAAAGAAAAAGGTCCTCGAATGCACCGCGCAAAGGTGAGTTGTTGCAAAACAAACCGATCCTTTGTTCGATTCTGTTACACAGCATGATTTGTTTTACATATGGCTAATATTATTATTGGATTACATTTATGGCATAACGCTTTTTTTAAACAGTTACATAAGTGTGAATTGCGAAATTAGATTGTTTGTGTTTTGCATTGCAGATATCCTGTTATCTCTAACTTTAACAGTGACAATAATCAACAAAAGTGGTGAGTGCCGTTGCTTTCATGTTCATAATAAGCGATCAGCTGTTTCTGTTTTCATTGTGTAAGCCGTCTATCGATTTTCTTGTGTGTCTCCTTCGCCTGGTTTGCGTTGTTAATTCGTCTGAATTTAAATAGGTAAGGGTCATACACACTTTCAAAGGTTACTAACGTTGCCAATTATATGCCTTAACTAATATCATCTGTCGAAGTAGACAGGCATGATACAGAATTAATTTCTTCAATCTAGCTAGAGGAACACGTACATTAAAATACTGTTTTTTCTAATATTATAACGGTAATAAATACGAGTACATGAAAAATCATTTCTATTCACAATAATATCACATAGATTAACGGGCTCCAATCTACTTCAATGATTGTTGAAGAGTTGAACCATTTATAATAGGTATGTCGGTCGAAGTATCAAAAAAAAAACATAATCCTACCTATCGTATCGAAAACGCAATTTAACCAATTCATGTAAGGTTTCAGCATTTTTTAGTTTAAATATTTAAAACTACCTAATCATAATATAATAAATTACTAAAGCTACTTTCGGGAGTAAAAAAATATACTGAGATGAGTGTAACAAAACATTTATTTGAAATAAAATAATAATAATTATTATTATTTACACCATACTTATGTAACATATTCATAGTGACGAAGGTCATTGACTACAACGCGACGCTTCGAAATACCGGAAAATTGACGGAAACTGCTTTCAATTGTGAAAGAAAAATAACTGTTTCGTTTAGCCTTTAGGTATTTAACATTATCACTATTTTACTAAACCGATGTATGTACGTATCTACTTACATTACTAATTGGTATGTTATGTACCTATCTACAACAAAATATTTATTTACACTTTATTATACCCTTAACTAAATGGTACAAAAGGTGTATTTAATGCTATATGCATTCTCTACCAGTCGACCTTTGGTTTGAACAGAGAACAGCGAAGGCGAAAGAAAAGAAGAAATGCTATAAGAATGTATAAGCACTGAAGATATAATAGTATGCATAATAAGTAGTAAAAGTAGAAATAGAAGAAGGAAACGAAAAATACGAAAAAATATATGATAGTAATCATAATGAAATGCAATATACTGTATATAATATAAATTCAAATTTAAAATCATTTAGATACCCACTTAATACCTTTTGTAAGCAGACCCAAAAATTATAAAAAAAAACGCGGAATCCTAAAGTTTTTCCCGAACTCTCAAAATGGTTTATGGTTCTCAAAGTGAGTTTATTTGTTTATTGTCTAAAATTCAGATTTTTCAAATTTATGTTTTTATCTGAATCCACACATTCATTGATAAAGTTATCATTTTTTAATTTGAAAAACCCCCTACAGATTTATTTACATTAAACATAGCTAAGAAAAATCTTGGATCACCTCAACTTTCAAACAAAAAAAAACGCACAAATAATCTGTTCATTCGCTTAGAAGCTACGATACCACAGACACGTCAAATTTATAACACCAAGGGGTATTTTTGCGTCGGGGGTTAAAAAGCTAGCGCAGGGTTTTGGCACTTTTGAAACGAATTTTTCAACGATATTGTATTACCTTACTATGGAACGTCCATTATACAAAAAGTGGTCCAGTTTCGGCGTACCTACTCGTATATAGGCCAAGGACTGGTAGAAGTAGGTTTCCGATTCCGATAATCTAAATATTTAACGGTATGAAAACGCAGTCGATAACGTTGGCCACGTATGCGATACGATAGTCGAACTGCGAGGTTTATATTCTAATTGATATTATATTGAATCAAAAAAACAAAACAAAAACATAAACGTGTACAAATATTTTGCACGCACGTGAGAAGTTATACTTCTTTGGCATAAAAAAAACCAATTTAAAAAAAGCGTATAAAAATTTTTCAAAAAAATTAAAATGAAAATTTAAAAAAAATTTAAACAAAAACTGTTCAAAAAATATTCGTAAACAATATAAAAAAACAGTATTAAAAAAAATATTAAAAAAACTATTCAAACAATATTAAAAAATGTAACAAATATAATAATAATCATTTTTTTCATAACGTGCTAAAAACGCGCGTTAAAATCACCTGTCACATTTTTCGTCACTTTTTGTGTCACCTTCACCGTGTCACATACCTTAAAATTTCACTCTCATAATTTTTTCCATTTATTTCATAACTAGCTATTACCCCGAGCTTCGCCCGTGCGTTCAAAGAGAACTAACAATAAGTTGTTTAATATGCATGACACATTCCTGGTGCAAGAATAAATAATAGTTCCTGTAAAAGATACTAAGAGGAACCAACTGTAAAAAATTTACATGCATCTAATGATATTAAAGCGTTGATAGCGTGATTCAGAATGTTATAGTACCTATAGGTGTATGAGGGCTATTTTCTGGTTAAATAATTTTATTTAATATGAAAATTGTAATTCTCTAAAAAAAAAACTAACTAAAAATATAATATTATTTAAAGAACGGTCGTCACCACTGTAAAGCAAAAAATAATATTATTTTCTATTATTGTATTGTTTTATTTCTTCATTAATTATAAGATAATCAGTGCGAAATTTCTGGTTAATTATACAACGGTACAATACAACTTTATACAAAGGTATTTAATGAAACACGTCAATTGTACGTTACAGTATACTGAAAAATTAACGTTTGCATTGGCAAGTGTGGTAGTGGTGATATTCTTTCTGAATGCTGATGTGACAGGGACACCAACTGTACGGAAAACGAAACCTTAAGTTTTGTGCAGTTTATACGTTATCGGGGTCAGCTGCAAAATTTCAGAATACGTATTTGCAACTCGGTTTCTTTACCAATATTTTACTTCAGAGTAACAGCAGTAGTATGACGTGTTGAGTAGTAAACTTTAGTTTAGGAGGAACTAGACTTATGTTGCGGTCGGGTGGTTTTTAGGGTTCCGTAGCCGAATGGCAAAAAACGGAACCCTTATGGATTCGTCATGTCTGTCTGTCTGTCTGTCTGTCTGTCTGTCTGTCTGTCTGTCTGTCTGTCTGTCTGTCCGTCCGTCCGTCCGTCCGTCCGTCCGTCCGTCCGTCCGTCCGTCCGTCCGTCTGTCTGTCTGTCTGTCATCATAGAATACATCTCCTTACCAAGCTTCAACAGTATAGTTCTTATAGTTTCGGAGAAAAGTGGCTGTGACATACGGACGGACAGACAGACAGACATGACGAATTTATAAGGGTTCCGTTTTTTGCCATTTGGCTACGGAACACTAAAAAGGCAAAGAAAACATTAGGATCTGAAATAAAAAATAATCTCAACATTACAAGAGGCCAAAAGAGGAAACAGGCTGAAACATGACTCGAGTATTTAACCCGACCTACCAGAAAGAGGTTTAAGTTTTTATTTTGAACGTCGACAAAAACATTTCCTTTATAAAATATTGTTTCAAGAGGATGTTTCGAAAGTTTTCAACGTCAAACTATGGACAGTTATCTTATAGGATACTATGAGAACACTTTGGCCTTGGTTTAAAAAAATCGTTTACGAGAGCGAATTTGCAGTAAGCTGCCTTTTACGACTTTGCTGATATTATAAATATCCTGATATCTGTATTATCGTAGTAAAAGATTTAATGGCAGCTAGCCACACCTTAACCCTTTCGAACCGTAAACTGGGCGCACCCAACTCCCTGGAAAGGTTAAACCTTTTAGACTGAAGCTTCTATTACAAATTACGAAAGTTGGCCGAAGCTGGCCATTGACTTTTGTAAATACATGTCTTGTTCGTCTCATTTGTGTTTTAAATAGCTAAAACAAAAATGTGTTTATTTTGTGGCGTTCCATTTCTCTTCTAGACGTTGTTCTTCTCTTTTGAATTTACTATAATTTATCGTAGTCAAAAGTTCTTCCGACAATCTTAATGATGACAGGTCATCGTTCCGAGTTGTCGCACAATATTGCTGTTACAGGTTATTTAGAACAACAGAAGAATAAGAACAAATGACACTTTGCAATATCTAATGCAGATTCGATCTATGAAACTAGGGAAACGCACGATTTTTCTTTCTAACCTAACGCAAAGTTGCGGCAAATGACAATCAAATTAAATTCATTGGACGACGAAGAACGACGCATATTAAAGAAGTTCCTAGATGAGCAAAGTTTACCGTTATAGCTGGTTCTCGAATGATATTGCAACGGGTGAGCGAACCCGTACAATGATTAACAAATAATCGATTAAGTGTTAACCACCCACGCCTTAAAACATGTACCTCAAAACCATTTAAACTATGTATGTAATTACTTCCAAGAAAATGAAGTGTCAAGGAATCAGTCAAAGGGTTTAGGATTGGTCACAATACCTGCTGATTTCGAGACTGAAGTTGACTGTATTCCTGTCATGCAAATGTACAATCTATGATTTTAAGTCCCCATCGTCTGTAGTACCTACCTAATCCTCAAATAGAATTAAACTTCTATTTAAAGTCGACTACATGCCAGATGCTTTTATGCGCTTCTGTGCGTATCTGACCCCAATAGCTTTCAAAGCGAAATCTCCAGTATATGTACACATACAATCGAAGCACTTACTTTATTGCAGAATTTGCAGGATCTTAAACATATTCATCAAACGTTTCACGACGGATCAACGTTTAGAGGAAATATTGGGAACTCCCAATTCCATCTGGACTAAACTGCTGATACGAAGCTTTAAGCGATTGTGTCGATATTTGATGGATTTGCCCTTTCCACTTTATCGACACCAGTAACCTCGCTTTGATTCGGTTTTCTTATTTTTTTACACCTTGGGATACATTATTGGAGTTTTATTAAGGATCCCTAATTTTTTGAAAATATAATAAGGGGTGTCTCAGTAAGAGTGCACTTTTTCATTTTAAAATAAAAAACAAATATTTTATGACAGAGTTTTGATATTTTTATTGTATTGTAAAGACGACATGTTCCGATTAAGTATGGAATAAAATATCCGGCAAATGACCCCCACGGCTCCGATGACAGGCCATTACTCTTTTCATGAAATTTTGCATGAATTTTTCACAGAGATGTGGCTGTATCTCACCGATGACGCGTTGGATTTCCGATTTGAGTTCAGGAATTGTTTCGGGTTTATTCGCATAAACCCGAGATTTCACAAAACCCCAAAGAAAAAAATCGCACGGCGTTAAATCGCACGATCTTGGTGGCCAGTTGACATCAGAATTTCGTGAGATAATGTGTTCTGGAAATCGTTGCTGCAATAAGTCGATTGTTTCATGCGCGGTGTGGCAAGTTGCGCCGTCCTGCTAAAACCACATGTTGTCCAGATTCATGCCATCCAGTTGAAGCCACAAGAAGTCCGTTATCATATTCCTATAACGAATGCCGTTCACAGTCACTGCAATTTCGGCCTCATTTTCAAAAAAGTAAGGTCCAATCACGCCGCCTGACCAAAATCCGCACCAGACAGTTACTCGTTGTGGGTGCATTTGTTTCTCATGGATTGCATGAGGATTTTCCAAGTCCCAAATTTGACAATTTTGTGTATTCACGAAGCCATTCATATGGAAATGCGCTTCATCGGAGAAAATGACTTTTTTCGAAAAATTGGCATCAACTTCACTTTGCTCCATTACCCATTGAACGAATTGCCGGCGCTTTCCGTGGTCTGCTGGTTTGAGCTCCTGAGTTAACTGAATCTTGTACGCATGAAGGTGGAGGTCTTCTTCAAATTTTTTGACCACTCTTCGAATGGTTGACACATTAGGTGCACTTTCTCGGCTGAAAATTTGGCGAAGTTGCGAGCGGTTTCAGCGTAACTTTCCCCATTTTTGTAATGAGTTTTCACAATTATAACGCGTTGTTCTTTCGAAAAGCGCTCCATTTTTAATAATCGGAATAAACAGAGGTGACAACTGTCAAATTTCAGAGTTGCCACTTGCATGAAAAAAAAATTATTCCAATTTTAAAAAGTGCACTCTTAGGGCTTGTTTCACAATCTTCAAGTAAGTCCGAAGTAAGCTATTCGTTGGTTAAGTTGACATTTCGTGTATGTAAAATGACACTTTAACGTCACTTTAACCGGCGAATAGCTTATTCAGGACTCTACTTGAAGATGGTGAAACAAGCCCTTAGGGTCAAAACACATTTACTGAGACACCCTATTTATACATATAGCCTGTGTCACCCGGGGATAGTGTAGCTTTCCAACCGTGAAAGAATTTTTCAAATCGGTTCAACAGTTTCGGAGCCTATTCAATGCAAAAAAACAATCAAATCTATCCTCTTTATAATATTAGTATAGATTAAATATCGACATATGTACATACGTTATCTTAGGGTACAATAGATTGCGTTTTGCCGTGATTGCACCTCATTCCATGATAGCGTGGGGAGACTTCATTGATATTACTACTTAGCGAATTTTTCCGATTGTTTTTTTTTCTTATTGTAGGTATTATAAGAACATTGCTATGTCGTGCTATTTTATTTATTCTTTGGTAATACTGACTCGAAGATTACGACTGTATACTAAATTTATTGAAAGACTTATCAGTAAAAACTATCTAATTAATTGTCTGTAATGTGTATTCATGTGCCAATACCTTTAACGAGGCTTGAAGCAGAAACTTTTCAGGCGTAACAGAATAAATTAGTGAATGGTACTCGATTTTCATTAAATCTAGTACATTTACCCCCGTATTCAAGAACAATACTTGTTTAAGTAAAGAAGCAATACTATGCGAAGTAAGGCATTTCTCAGTGCGTTCGTCATGGCAACCCTTCTGTTTCACAGTCGACCCTTAAGTATCACTTGGCTGTGCGGACGCACAGGCTGTATACAGGCCTCTTATTGGTCCATTTGATGCGGCTAACTTCACTCTAGTCATTTGACACAAGCAAAAGACAAAGATAACAATACAAACAATCGATCCTTTCTTTCTATTTTGATAGAAGTCAAACCAACACTATGCGTTCGGTAAAGTAGCTCGGCAGCTACTTTATCGATTTTGACAAACGCACAGCGAAGGACTTCAATCAAGTATTGTTTACGAAATGATTTTAATGCCACTATGCACTCGCAAACACTGTGAGACCTCACAGTGTTGTTCTTGAATACGGGGGTTAATCACACACAGGCCGTTGACAATAACTGACATGCCTACTTCTAAAGACACAATTGACTTTTCTTATTTTGGTTTGCATTACATACAGACACGTGAAATATTACACAATTGCACATTTATGAAAGCAGTAAATAAATAAAGATCGCCTCAAGACTTCAGTTAAGTAATAAATAAGACACAAGTGCAATTTCTTAGAAGAAAGAAGTGATAAATTAAATCATTTAAAAAGCAAAGAAGAATTTACAGCGATGGACTGTTGGATGAACAAATTTATATCAGCGCTGGCAGAGAGTGACGACCTAGAAGTACTACGAAGATTGGATTCGTTTGCAATCTCACATTTATCTAAAATCCTATTAGATTAATGTTCTATTTGCTTTTTTATCTTTTTATCTATTAAATATCAAAAAAATCTTAACGTCTGCATATACATTTTGGTTATTGAACATATTGTTATAGACATCAATAAAAGACTGGGAGAGGACGCTGATACCCGAAACACAGTTTCGAACTAACTCGGGGATCAGAGGCTTCATACATTTTAATGTGTAAAAATAATATGTCAGTAAAGTATTATTATTATTATTATTATTATTATTATTATTATTATTATTATTATTATTATTATTATTATTATGCTTGAGTCTCGGTTGAATTCCCTACGTGGTAATTCAAATATTAAAGTTTACTTGTAGTAGTATCAGTATAAGCCTCATTGTAAACACTCGTGATTGATTCACTCCTTTCGGATTTATTTCTAAATGTCAGCTCAGGTTGACCATGTGATGTTGATAGACTGCACATTATTAAGATCATCAGTTTTCGGATTTAAAAACTTCTTGCATTAAAAAATTTAAAAATATTTGTATGAATTGGAATCGTCAATAAGAATAAGCAGAGAAGAGATTAACCCTGTAATCGGACAGTTCTATTAAATTCTGTTATATCATTCTGTCCATATGATTCTATGAATATTTATGATTAACTTAAACTATTTAGCTATTTTGCCTAAACGTTTATCTACATGCAAATAGTTAAGTAAACCGAGTTTAATTACAAACAGAGGTCGTAATCTGATAAAACCAGCCGTTTCATTGGTTTCCCAACACACGCTGTTTCCTGATGAATTTCGACCGTGACCCAAATATAGTTGTGGAGTGCTTGCTCAAAGCCTACTAGGCAATACTCTTTTTCACTTTTTAACCGCATTCGTACACTTTTGTACTATTGAATTGTTATCGCAGTAGCAAATGATAGCAGTGCCTGGTTTCTATCAAACCTATTTGAAGGTTTTGGTTTTCAACGAGGTTTTTTACCTAAAGATTTCTCCCCTATTCTAAACCGAATGAAAAATTGTGGGGAAACCTTGGTTTGTTCAGTGCATTATATAATGCACGCTTTTATCTATATTCATATTAAAACAGAAGTTCAGCAATCAGGTATGGGTTGATGTAATAAGATGGTAATTGATGTAAATAAGGATAAAGCTCTGAAAAATCTATTCTATGGACATTTTTTACAAGATTCTAGGATGTTTATTCTTAACCAGTTGTTTTTTGTAGGAATTACGAGTATTGTATGCCTCTGCCGTATCACTCGTATTGTATCTATCTCTAAAGAATTTTCTCCCGAAATTCTACTTCTATTTTACAATTTGTTACGTTACAGTTTAACCTACTTAGAAGTTTAGAACGCAATCATCGTCTCAGCTCCAGCCTCGAGAGTTGTGATCACGAAAGTGTCACCGTTGGGCAAATAAAAAAGTACATTACAATTTAGTGAAAGTGTTCAAATGTCTATCATTATGACTCAAATAACTAGTAAAAACAAAACAACCATTTGTTACAAGCGGTTAATTTTTATGCGTGAAAATGTCGTTGATACTAATAATAAGACTATAACGAGGTCGAATCCTCCTCTCCACCAATTCGTATCGGAGCAGCTTGGTTGAGTATACGCTAGGCCTCTACAGTAATGAAGAAAGAGCCGTGCCCCCTAGGGAGGTATTAATGGATTGAAACCAATGGATCGAATCTTTATAGAGATTTTGATACAGACACCAAAACACTTTTTACTAAGACTGTAATATGCGAAAAGCGTTCAGAAAACAAAAACTTTTATTTGACTTTTACAGTTCGGCCGCTGTATCTTGGCGCGTCTGAACTTCGCGCAGAAGGCTGCGCAGTAACATAATTCGCCAATACTCGATACGCGATGTATTGTGTCTCAGTCATACGTTAGCATGTTCGTGTTGCCATCTCTGTCTTACATGCGCTAAAGTTCGCAAAGCCTACGTTCAGACGCGCCAAGATACAGCGGCCGTACTGTACTTCTCCTTATCTAAAAGTTGAAAATTCTATAAGAAAGCATAACCGTGTTTTTAATTATCCATCCTTTAGCTTTTAGAATTCCACTCCACAAAACTTTCGAGAAATTGCAATACTTTTATTTATAAAATAAGAAACAGTGGAAAAAGTTCTAATATTAGATCGCTATAAAAGTTGATTGCTTATAAAAAAGGAATAACAACTCCATTTCTTGCCCTTAGTGGCTTCATTATTGAGGAAATTCACATTAGTTAAGGTTTGTTATGGTTGCTAGAAATAAACGTAGGTATTTAAGGGCGGGGAGATATTGATTATGAACTCGTATTTAATTTGCAAATGAGATTTCTAATTTTCTACGATAAGTATTCAGTAATGGTAAAGCCTGATGTGTTTTCCTTTGCCTTCGTACTGTTATGTCCTTTTTCTGTCCTTTACTCTTTGTAATGTTCCATCCATAAATTGTTGTATTTTTTCTTTTTCTTTCGATTATGCTTAATTTTTCGTTTTCTAATCTAACAAAGACATACTTTGTAATTTCATACAAAAGATACATAACAAGAGCCGAGTTAACAGAAAAATTATCAACTAAGAAGAAAAACATTACGATGTAATTCAGTCTCGCATCGAGAGTTAGGTTTATAGAGATTGATGAAATCACGATCAGATAAAGGAGAAATTGTGTAAGAAAATGTTTCTCTTGTAATAATGACGGAGATGAGCAGGAAATACTTTTCCAATATTTACAGATTTACAAGTAGGGCATTTGTCGGCCATCTTGGCACAGTGCCAGCTGTTGATTCAAGCTAAATACAAGCTTCGTCAATACAGTTACGGCTCTGACAGGACGCAATAGTTTGAGATTTAAACTGTGAGAGTTATTATCAATGATATTGTAAAAATAGAGGTAGATATGTTACTAGCGCGCCGAAGATGAAGAGCGTAACTTGGGCTAATTAGCCCAACTGCTCGCAGTCGCTCTGTCAATACTCTGTCGATACGCACGCTTTTATTGTTGCCTGAAATCCTTGAGATTTGACATACAGCGTTAAAATGCCCTCGTGTATTATGCGTAAATGCACTAATTACACAAGTAAAAGAATTAAAATTCATGGAGTAACATACCACACGTCAGTTATCATGATTTATTGCATTTTATATAATTTCAATATTTCTCTAACAAAATAAATATGGCGGCATGACAACGCCGGCCGAACATAGCTGCCGTCCTAACGAAGAGTGCAATAAGTCCAGGTTTTGGGCAAATTAACTTTAGACCATATCTGTAACTACATAAGGTCTTAAATCAATTTGCCCAAAAACTGGACTTATTGCACTCTTCGTTAGCACGGCAGATAGGGCGGACATAGATTAACATATACAGAAGTGACGATATATCGATGCTGTCCCCATTTGTATGTTTATTGTTAAGTACAGAGATAATTTTCTCACGAGTACACGTACCTATTGTAATAAAGCCGTACCGTATTAGTATCGAGTATTGTAATAGAGCCTAACATAAAGAAATTCATGAATAATCTATACTAATATATAAAGAGAAAAGATTTGATTTTTTGTTTGCATTGAATAGGCTCCGAAACAACTGAACCGATTTGAAAAATTCTTTCACTGTTGGGAAGCTACACTATTCCCGAGTATCATAGGCTATATTATATTTTCAAAAAAATTAGGGACTCTTAATAAAACTCCAATAATGTAACCCAAGGTGTAAAAAAATAAGAAAACCGAAGCAAAGCGAGGGCGGTTACTCGTATAATATAAATTAAAAAGTATATAATACTTAAAACTATTTTGTATCCGTCGATAAGCAAATAGAAAAATTTAACCCTTATTGTAAAAATATTCGTATAAAATATATATAATATAGTAACCCTTAGTGTAAATATATATTAGATGTGAAGTATGTATTGATGAGTTGTTTACATGCAATAAATTGTGGTTTCTTAAATTAATCGTATTCGTATTGAGTACGTCTTTCACCATACGCGATTAAGGTTCAACCACAGTAAAGGAATCTAATATATTTATACTGTGGTTCAACCTACCTACAGAATAAATAAGATGCTATGTAATAAGTTAATGAATAACACGCCATACCTACTGCTTAGGCTGACATATACATGAAAAAGGTCGTGGTCCCTATAAGTTAGCGTATTTACTTTATTCGTAAATGTGTCACCATATTTAATATTTCATCACCGAAATCCCAAAATATTGCATAAAATAGTTTTGAAATTACAACTTCCTTCCTTAAGTTTATTTTTAGGTACTTTCAATCTACTGACTGTACTGAATTTGTTAGTCTTTGCCGAAGCCAACCTTCAAATCATCTGCACGATAACACAATATAAGAATCTAACAGTAACGTAACTTGCCTACGCGTCGCCGCGCGCTAGGGCTGTCCGCCGACAGTATTTTAATTTTATCAAACGACTTGAGTTTCTTAGTAGTTTTGTATTTAAAAATGTTATATTTTCTATTTTAATAAATGCAATTCATTGTGAATAAAAAGGAAGTGTTCCATAAAAGTATATGTTGTGTTTTTATTAGTACTGTGAAGGTTCGTAAGCCTTCAGTATTGTATTAGAGACAGAGACTCTTAGGGCAGGGTAAGGTTCTTCGGTGGACTTATGAAAAATAAACAATTTAGGTACCTACTTTTTGCAATACGTACTTGTTTTTATTTATTTTTTATTTATCCTACATGCACTGATCTCCTTCGGCAGGACCGAAGACCTTGAATAATTTGATTTCTTATTAATAATTACAATACAATAATAAAGTTAATATTAATCAATAACGCAATAATTATACAATACCTACTACCTAAGTTACTTACCTACAATAATTATATATACCTACCTACAAGTACGTATTATATATTATTATATATTATAATTATATATACTATATAATACGTACTTGTAGGTAGGTATAAAAATAGTGTCTTACCTTTCGGAGTCTCCAGGTAACGTAAACAATGATATTCCTGGGTGACTTAATGTCGAATTAAAGCACCCAAAAACAGCACAATAATGTCTACTATTTCTGTTGCCTTTTTCTACTGCCATCTTAAGTTAAATGCCTACATATCGCACGCGTATTCGGATGTGCGTAGGTATAATGCGCGTTTCGGCCGTTTGTATGAAGAGCGACTACTGTTAGATTCCTATATTGTGACGATAATCTCCACAATATTGTGGAAATGGGCAGAGTTGCCTACTCTAAATTTTTTTCGATATCTTCACAGTTTTTAGTTTAGACCACCAAAATTAAATCTAGTTTAAACTGAAAATCATGAGGATGTGCAGATTGAAAACGAGTCAGTTTTAGTAGAAATTGTTAAGATTTAAAGTTGATGTACGAATATAAGTATAATTTTCATAACGTAATATTAAGTTGTTTTGCACAATTTTATTTGTTGGCAACACTGGTCAACGTTTGGTTACGCGAACGACAAACACTAGCTGTCTTTTTCACTATTATAGTTTTAGTAAAGCTATCCCTTTTACATAATTTACCAATGTAGTGATTGCCTGATTGGTGTAGGGAAACAAAAGATAAACGTGTGTGTGTTTCGGAACAAATTTTTCGGTTGATTTGTAAGGGCTTAACGTATCTATACTAAAACATCATTGGTTATTATTGATTTAATAATAGTGCAATGTTTTGTTTTAATTAATATTTCTATCTCATTTAGTATTGGTTCTTTCGGTTAAGGCGAAATGTTATGAGCAATAGCATTGTCTCAATCTATAGTAATATATGTTCGTTATCTTCTTTCGCTCATTTGTTCAAATTGAATTTAATTATTAATCGAACCTGATTATTAGTCATAGTCGAGTAAATAGATGAATTTATCTATACTAATATATAAAGAGGAAAGATTTGATTTTTTGTTTGCATTGAATAGGCTCCGAAACTGCTGAACCGATTTCAAAAATTCTTTCACTGTTGGGAAGCTACACTATCCCCGAGTAACATAGGCTATATTATATTTTCAAAAAAATAAGGGATCCTTAATAAAACTCCAATAATATAACCCAAGGTGTAAAAAAATTAGAAAACCGAAGCAAAGCGAGGGCGATTACTCGTATATGATAAAATCATTTGTTTCATTGTAATCAGGTCAGTAGGTGAACTATGATGATTGTTTACAGTACGTTTGTAGCTAAACAGATTGCAGCGACACTCGCTGCTGTTTGGAAAATTGTTCATTCATACCATTGCAGTATAATGTCATAGAACAGACATATCGAACAAAATGTGTGTCCCGCCGGTAGGTTCTATTTTCAAAATTGAGCCCCCGTTCTTTCAAAATTGAACGAATCCATTGAAAATTGAAGCCGCTCGGCGCCAATTCATTGCAACATACATCGTGTTCGGTTCTACGAGTATATGCTAGTAATAATACTTCAATGATTCATACATATTTTTGTGGACTTTTACGTGAAAATGCGTGTTTTGTACTTTCGAAAATTGTTATCAGTAGTTTTCAGGACTTTTGCGTAAAACACGTGTTTTACAGATTGAAAAATAACTTTGAGAATTGTTTTTCTTGTATTCAGTTCAACGGTACAATAAATTGCCAAATTTTTCATTTATTGCGACAAACAGTCATGACATTATATTATTTTGTTTGATATTAATGGTTAATGCTTTTGTGAAATAGGGTATTTCTTGTAGTTGAACGTTACATTTCGGATTTCAAAGTTGATGAGTTTGGAATTAAAAATGTTCTTTAAACCTTCCGAACTGTAGTTTGGAAATCTACACAGCGACTTCAAAATGAATCAGATCAAATATCAAAGCAGAAAGCTGTCCAACAGATTTTCGTGGATACTTCCATTTTTTACAGCGGGACTAAAAATAAAACTTGGGTTGTTTACTAATCTTTAATATCAAATAGTACCGTCTTATTATTATCTTTTACAATAGGTGTGGCTAAAGGCTATTTATGATTGACCATTAGAAAATTAATTTAAACACTTCTAGTACTCAGATCCATATTTACTGCGTTACTAAACTAAAAGTCTAGTTAGTAAATTGGCATGCCAATACTACTAAGCAGTTACGAGTCGCTGGCATTGCAGTAAAGGGAGTGCTTGGTCATCGGCCGAGTGTCCTGGCAGCGTGCCAGATGAAGATTTCATTCGTATTTCCAATTTGTTTTCGTATTTCTGCATCGAAATATACGTCGTTAAAGGGGAAAGCTTTCTGAAATAGGTCATTTTTATCTTCACTTTTTTGAAAAAGGACACTAACGCCCTAACTCAGAGTCACTAAACGAACCTTTCTGAGTTGGGGCGTAAATGTTCAGGTGTCTTTTATTTTCTGTGTTGAATTTTTTAAGATTCTTTGAGATTCTGATTTTAAATCTTTGTAGGCAGTTGTTGAAGGAAGAAAAGGCAGACACTTTTTGTATGGATATTTATGTTCTAAAAGTTTATAGTTTGCGGGCAGCTTATGCTGGCAATAAATATTTTATAGTAGATATTCTTATACCTACAATACCTACATGATTTTTTATAACGGCACTGTTATAAGTCATACTTGCTTTTTGTTTCTTCCTATAATGACAGCGACACTAATGCTATGTGTTACGTATGTTACATCTTACATGAGAACGGGTAATCTTACGTCACAACTTATGCAAAATGACATTAATTTACTGAACAAATAAAACTAAAAGTCAGTATTAACAGGTAAACTGTTCCCTCGTAAAACTGTGGTCAGGGAAAGAGTATACCAGTAGATTATCCCTTCCATTTCCTCCATTGGAGTTTTGTTGACCGAAAGAGAATAAAACCCATATTATGCCACTTTAGTTTTTCATTTCTCTGCTTTATTAATCCACGCTTTGTACGAATTGTGAACAGGAAATAATGAAAGTTATGTAGTTGGTACAAAGTTGAAAGTTATCTGAACGCTAGTTGACATTCATCGGTAATATTACGCTGATGTCGTCCCATTCGTTTAGAAAGGAGTCTAGAGATTGATAGGCTCTTCTCAGCTCTGTGAAGAAATATTTCCTGAACAATGGTCCTACTTATCTATTTGCAATAATCTTGCATTTCGACCCACGCCTTACGATGCACTGAATCAATTTTGTATTAGTCGAATTATTTTATTGATTTGACGGTAGACACGAAAATAATTAAATCTGATGTTCTTTTTCATCGTGACTCATTAAATCAAAAGGAAATTATACTTCTTTTTGTAACGGATTTTGGACGGGTACCTTATATAACCTTTACTTTCAGGTCTCCAAAATTACCTATATATCTTAGAAAGTACTCCAGACAATTAAAGCCTCTTTTTAACTTCGTGAAGAAATATTTTCTGAACCACGATTGATATTGACTTGGTTTATGTATATTTTTTAGCTACACAGAAGTGAGTTTCATCTTGCTTTTCAAGGCTCTCGTTGTTATCAACTGTTGTGTTGAAAAAGATGTTGTTTTGTGTACCGTAGCGAAATTATGAACCGTAATCTCTAGAGTGCTTTAATGAATCTCTTCAATACTTTATAATTCCTCTCTCTGCTGACCATTCACGTTTCAAGGTTTTGTTTTTTGCGGGATTTGTACCTAGTTATTATGAAGTTCTTTCTTATATTCCAAACAATATAAATTATATGAGGAACTGGTACTTCTTCTTTGGTTGTTACCATTCATGTTCATTGGTTGTTGCCGCGCCAAGGGTCCTGGGTTCGATTCCCAACGAGGCGGAAATTTGAATGATGAGTTTGAATTTCTGTTCTCGGTCTGGGTGAGAGTGTTCTTGTCTCGGTGTATTGTCCATAGCATCCACGACACAGAGAATCCTAGTGTGGGGCTATGAGTGAAAAGCTTTATTATTATTATTACCTATTTATGAATGGTAGGTTACCACCTATTTTAATTATTTAGTCTAAAATTACAGTTTGCAACAAGCAAGATCAGTCTCAGCTGTAGTGTTATTCATTTCACTTTCATTCACGAAAAATAATAACCTTTTCTCGGTCTAAAGTAAAATAAGATAGTATAATGAAAAGGCGTACCTAATTAAAACTATTCCACCAAGGCTAGAGAGCACAGGTTTGACCTGAATCTATTCTTCAACTTTATACTCTGGACTACAATAAAATCTTCCAATTACGTCGGCACTGTCGACAGCCATGGGCATGGTTGTCGAGTGACGACCTATATGACGTCAGGGTGTTGTGCTCCTGTAACATTCGAGTGGAGTGTCCTTGCGTTCGTTCTTCCTACTAACTCGGTCTAGCGAAGTCTAGCCGAGACTCGTTTCGAGAACTCGTAAACCCGTCACGGCTTGTCTTACGCAAAAACACGGAGCATCGCTCGCAATTAACGGGTTATGCAACGCGGAAATGTGACGATGCATGTTTTCCGTCCAACTTGCGGAAAAAAGAAAGTATCTTTTGTAATATTTTAATACTTAATTGGGATACAATACAGCTGATACGAAACATTGAAATGTGGTACTTAATTTTAGTGTGATTAACGTTTGTTGCAAAGAATTAAATCAATTCGGTGCAATGCGCGATGGTCAGGTTATTATTTAACGTTTATGACGTTAATTATTATGATTTAAGTAAATAAATAATGTTTCCAAATATTATATTGGGTTAATTTATACTACATAATTATAATGTTTAATCTTTATCGTTTATCATAAGAGTGGAAGAAACAAAACACTTAATAAACCTTCTATAAGTTTGCTTGTTTTCATCAATCTAACCTCCCTTAGATTATCTATGGATGTTTGACGAACCAAACACAAACGGCAGTCATTAACACATAGGTGTAGCGTTTAGAACGGCAATGTCATTGGTCATTGCACAATGCGGGATCAGATAGGTAGCCGCGACTCGCGAGGTCGTTTCAATGATAATAAAAAGTGAACCCTGGTTACGGCTATCCGGCAATCGCCAATGTGCAATGTCGCGGTCGATTCAATACTGCGCTAGTATTGTCGTACTAAACTGTTGTAATGTAATCCTACTTATATCCTAGTAATATTATTACAAATGGGAAAGTTTGTATGGATGTCTGTTACTCTTTCACGCAAATACTACTGAATGGATTTTCATGTTTTACATTCAGGTAGACTATCGCCCCAACTCAAGAGTCACTAACGGTTACTTTAATCGCTCCTTAGTAAAGAATCACCATACAAATTCTGTACTAAGGAGCGATTTAAGTAACCGTTAGTGACTCTGATTTGGGGCGAATGATCTTAAATAAGACATTCCGTCGTTGCGACTTTAAGACCTCTGATGTGTAAAAAATCAGCTTTTAGAGGGAATCGATGAAAATCGATAAAGTTTTATTTAGCAAGCACATAGGTAATTCTGAATTTGGTAAATATATTACCTACGTCGTACACACATGAGAATTTTTGAATTCGATAGTGCTACAAAATGCAGAATGATTTGACGTCAAAAAGTGATTCTGTCAAAAGTGGGACATAACACAAGAGGTCTAAAGTCGCAACGACGATATGGTACTTGTTATCCGCAGTAAAGCCGCGTGCAGTGCAGTAGTCTAATATGTGTTTAACATTTTAAATTGTGGTACCTGTTTTATACTGATATTTCTACCGCGTTACATGGATTATGGTTCCGACGAAGCGAAGCGACATATCAGATATGTAACTGGGTCGAAATATAGGAATAATAGAATAGTGCGTTCAGGATTCGAATCCTAACATGATTTCAAAACACAAAACAATCCAATAGTCTGGAAACTTCTACAAATCCGCAATCTATCTACATAAATTTCAATATTTAAATCGGACGAACCTAGTTTAGTGGATAGCCACTTGAAAAGCGGTTAAACGGGAACGTTGACCTAATATTCTTGTTGTTTAGTCGAAACATGCATCTAATTTAAAAACTGGGTGGCGCTTGCTTCATGCAACCGGTAACTTTGTGCGCACGCGCCGATCCGGAATCGTATGTACAGGAATGGCTTTGAATAAACACCAGTGTAACTTGAGCTCTGCTCTATCCAGGCGCTCACATTCAATACAAAGACATTACGAGATAGGACATATTAGTACCATAATCTTTATTGCTAAACCGTATTTATTACTGGCACATAAGGATGAAAATTGTTAGTGATTCAGATATACTACTGTTGAATTTAAATATACCCTGCCATTGGCTGGATGCACTCAACCGTTTCTAGAGGAGCGAATGGCTCAAGGAACGTTAAACGTGCGATGGATTGCCGTTCTATTTTTAAAACGTTCACAGTAGTTCCGTTTGTCATTTTTGACGTTTCGAAATAGATGACTTCATATGGAACATGTATTTTTTTATTGCTCCTTTTTTGTGTCGAAAAGGCAAAGGAGCAGGCGGGTGACATGATGGTAAAGGAGCATCGCAGCTCATGGAAAGTATGGATATTAGTATCACCAACGCATTGCTGGTCGATTAGTGTGGGAAGTTCCTAAATCAGTTTGAATTCTTTTTAATCTTATTTAGTGAAACATCGCAATCACGATAACTTTTACTTTCAATCAAAGAAAGTTACGCATACTAACGGGTTAAATTAATTTTAATTAGTTTTAGGCATCGTTACTCACTTTCGCATGTCCGCGAAGTAATTAGAGGTAGAATCGTGTTTCAGTTTACTTGGACGTGATGAGTATATAGGTAATTTAGCGTAAAATATTTACGCTCGCAGTTAATCTATCATCCGCTTGCCTCATTTCTTTTATTGCGCGAGGGTTATGAAAGAGCCTAATAATTAGAAGTCTGACGTAATGGATGGTAACTGGAATAAAAAATGTGCAATTTTTGCTATTTCATGTTTCTCATATGTAAATTCTAGTGACCCCAATGATTTTTCAACGCTATGCTAATGAATTAAATTACCATATATACCAATTTCAAAATTTAAAGAATTATCTAGAGACCGACCGAAGGTTCGGTTTCGGTTTCGGTTTCGGCCAGTTTCGGCCAAAAACTCTAGTTTCGGTTTCGGTTTCGGAAAAATTTGGCCGAAACTTTCGGCCAAACCGAAACTCTGTGTTCGTGAATTTTCGTGCGTCGTTCGGTTAAGTTCGTGGCTAACCCGTGGGCGCTGACTTTTCAAGTGAAGTCATTGATTTAACATGTTTATTATATTTGTTCATTAATCTGAAGAGCGTCTGACAGAGCACAGGGTGCTTTGGCGCTTGATTTTAGTCGTTTTTTGCTCGGCAACGGCAACAGGTAGAAAAAAGGATATAATATAGTGTCTAATGCTGTATAGATAATGATACGGAACTCATATCCAAGCATGGTATAGAAACTGTACCTGGAAGATATTTAAGTAAAACTTTTACTAGGGGTATTAATTAGACGTAATAGATTATATAAAAAGTAGTTTTCGTCTATTTATCTGTGCGTTTGTTCTGGCTACTCTCAGGAACGACATAACAGATTTACCTGCGGTTTTCACTCCCTTATAACTTACAATACATACGTATTGTAGTGAGCTTTGGTTAACATTTAGTGGTTCGTTTATTTCAAACGGTTTACAAATAAATAAATTACTTTATGTCGATTTCGCCCATACTTACATTTATTGAGTGAGGGCTTACAGAAAGGTTTACGGAAGCAAAGCGAGGGCATTCACTAGTAGTATTTTCGAAGTCTAAATCCCAAATCATCCATTACAATGAAACGGTAACTGATCGATATGTCTGTACACAAAAGTCAACGCAAAAGAGACCATAGCAATTATTTTTAGAATTTTCGTCTGTTTGTATTTTATGTGCGTTTGTTCAGGGTAATTTCAAAATCGGCTAAATCAATTTGCATGCGGTTTTCACTGACGTATTTTAGTAAAATGGGGCTAAGATTTAAATGATCTATTTAAATGATCTTAAATTAAAATTTAAAAAAC
The DNA here is from genome assembly GCA_951805285.1 of Thymelicus acteon. Classification (NCBI taxonomy): domain Eukaryota; kingdom Metazoa; phylum Arthropoda; class Insecta; order Lepidoptera; family Hesperiidae; genus Thymelicus; species Thymelicus acteon. Next base: position 14,290,933 of record OX638225.1, on the reverse strand, counting down.
CCCCGACAGTTTGATATACACTAAACAGAGCTAATTACACACTCGATTAAGTCACCTTCATGCAAAAAATAACTAGATCAAAATCGGTTCCTCCGTTTGGGAGCTACGATGCCACAGACAGACATAAAGATACACAGACACGTCAAACTTATAACACCCCTCTTTTTTCGTCAGGGGTTAAAAACAGCGTTCATCCATAGGTACCCACATTTTTTCGAATTTTGTCGTTTACGTTAAGATAAGTTTACCGAACTGAAGGCAGTTAATACACATAAAAATGTACCTACAAATAAAAATGTGAAAAAAAACACGCAAGATTTCAGTACCTATACAGGGTGTCCCGTAAGTAGTGGGTCAACGTTAGGGGACAGATAGCTTGAAGGTTGACCTAAAAAATTCGGCTCCTTTAACCTACTTTTTTCTGTTGGGTCCACAAATGAGCAGCTCAAAAAATACTCTAATGGTGTAGCCATACGAGCGTATTTTTTGAGCTGTGCGTCGCGTAAAATAGCGTAAATCGTAAAATCGCGTAAAATACAAATTTCAAAGAATTGAATTAGATCTTTTGTATGAAACCAGCTCATTTCACGTGACTCACAGCACCAAAAATACGCTCGTTTGGCCTCACCCTAAGTTTCGGTTTCGGTTTCGGTTTCGGCCGAAACTGGACCTAGGGCCGAAGGTTCGGTTTCGGTTTCGGTTTCGGCTGAAAAACCAGTTTCGGTCGGACTCTAGAATTATCTTATAGCTGTTAGTAAAAACAAAATGGTTCCAAAAGTACCTACTTTCAAACAGAGTAGGTAGATGTGTAAGGATCTTTTAGCCCTCGGCTTGCGTGCTAAATATTAAATGACCTCTGGGACTCAAACATCTCAGAGCAATCATCACTTCGCTACCCAGTAATTCATGCCGTCATGTCGTGTCTCCTTGAAGGGAGGATATTAATCTCGGAGGCAAACTATTTGACCATGTTTATGTTATAATAATAAAGTAAAAAAATATATCTGGACTAGTACCTACCTACTAGCAAAAAAAAAACTAGTAGCACAGAATACCTACATAATAATACCTATTGGTATTGAAGAGTGACTTCCTGAAATCATTTAACTCGGCGGGAGGCGCACCCCATAATGCAACACGAACTGTCGCTACCGGGTAAAAAATACCACAATGAATTTATTGTAAAAATGGGGGGTTTTTATGGGTATTTTACTGAAACAAATTTTTATGTTATATTTTAATATATTTGTCATGAAACAATGTGTGAATGAAGTATTTATCTGATAATGTAATCTTCTATTTTTTTAATGAAATCACAGCATACAATTAAATGTTTTTTGCACATGGCTTACCAAGATACAAAAATTAGGCTCTGAACATATTAAAAAATTAAAAAAACGAGATCAATACCAATTGAACATAATATATTGTTACTTATAACAATAATTGTAACATGTATTAATTTGGCATTTTTTTGAAAAAAAAATCGTTCAAAGTATAACCTAAAAATAATCACCCAATCAATCGATAATGATAATCGATGATAATAGTATGTTACAAAAAATTGTTGACTTCACTAATATAGGTATACAAAGAAAATCTGAGATCAAAATATATCAGAGAGAGAGAGAGAGATTGTAAGTCTGCAGATATTCCAAAAATTAGAGGTCTTTTGGGATTACTCTATTATTGGCAGGCTTCGAAGCGGACACCTTAACACTAAAGACCTTTTGTCTACAGACAGCGTTTTACACTGCGAATATTGAAATATATGTGGGAAAAAATGAAGGCATTTACAATCAAAGTAACTCTGCGGCTGATGTGCTAAAGCGTTTGGTGGAGCCTATAAAAAAATCTAATAGGAATGTTGTGATGGACAATCGGTTCACCAGTTTTCCGCTCATGGACGAATTACTCAAGGATTATTGACTGTGTTAGGAACCGCTAGACAAAAAAAACCTCAAGTGCCACCCTTTTTTATATCTACAAAAGGAAGAGAGATAAATAATTCCGTTTTCGCATTTCAACCTGATTGCACTCTAGTATCCCCTGCTTCTTGCTCTGAATTGCTATCATGCTCATTAAAATCTTCATTGTCTTCAATTTCAGAAATATGTTCATCATCACTATATTCTAAAAGCATTTGTTCATCATTAAGAGGAAAATAAGGCATCTTGATAGTCTAAAACAAAACAACAAAAAAATGTAGACTAATAAAAATAATAAGACACAAATAGTCGCTACTGGGTAAAAAATACCCGTACGCACCTTAGACATCTGTTGTGTCTGAACACCGTGCGTACACTGGCTGCTTAGTCAAAAAGGCGGACTGTCGCACGTTTCTCAAAAGGTACCTAAAGCGGCGCGGCACAAAATTAAATAGAAAAATAAATATTTATGAATTTATGCACTATGTGGTAAATTTTACCCGGTAGCGCCTCCTGCCGAGTTAAATAGGTAAATAGCGACTCTTGCTCCGACACAATAAAGTAAAATTCAGATCGCGCAGCGCTAATCACCAACAGTTAAGTATAAGTTGCCTCTATTTCGAAGGCTAGGTATCTCTTATCCTCTCTGGGAATGATAGGTCTGAAAGTTACATTACAAGCTACATATATGCCCATATGTTACTTTTGTGAACAAATTTAATGACGTTTCAAATGAATCTGGGCTAGGTAAATAGTTACCTAATACTAATAACATACCTACTTAGTACTTACCAAATGTCATTAATCATTATTCCGTTTATGTTACAACAAAGTAAGTACTGTGGTAGGTACCTACCTAACGACAGTGTATTTAAATAAAGGGGTTATTGTACCTATTTCTTTAACTAAATATACCTATTTCATTAATTACTTAATGTCTAATTTAATTATCAAATACAGTAGCGATCACAGTGGCCTCTTTGAATTAATTTCAAAGTTTCTTATATAAAGACAAAGCGAATCGAGTGTCAACGACCTCACAGCTGTTGCGAACCATCGCTAGCGCTAGTATAACTTGACCCATACACTCTTGCACATTCAATAAATACTTTGTTATGCTCATAGGTAGGTACGTGGAAGTAGATAATATAATATGGGACGTCTTATTTTGCATTGATCTAGTTCAGGGATGTTGCGAATATTCGCATCCGCATCCGCAAATGCGGAGCTTCCGCATAGATTTGGACACATGGCTTAACAATTGCTATGTAATATAATGAAAACAACCATTACCGACGCTTTACCTGCCCTCCGAAGCACAGGAGCGGATCTTTATTGCACAATAAAATTGAAATAGGTTAGAATTAATTAGAACATAATATGTAAAATAAAAAGGAGCATAGGACGCCCCCCGACCAGGTGGACTGAAAACCTGAAGAGACAGCGGGCATCCGCTGGATTCAGAAGGCTCAGGATCGGCGCAAGTTAGGGGAGGCCTATGTCCAGCAGTGGACCTCTAAGGGCTGATGGATGGATGGATGGATGTATAAATAATAATTATTACGTAGTACCTACAAAAGGCGGGTTAACGCTATAGAGTATAGACCGATCTCTTCCAGACAACCTTTGGACAGAGGACATAGTAATTAGTTTGAAAAGGGTAGGGTCACCCAGAATATCTACATTTCAAATGCGACCGCATTTACTTACCCTGAGATCGACGTAAGGCTATGAGGCTGATATAACGCTATTGCTGATAGGAGAATGCATCAATTTCCGGATGGATGAATAAAGTTTCAATACAGTCTTATCGCATATTGCACGATTTTAAAATAAAGCCATTCTTATGTAACGTATTATGAAATGAACGCTTGCATACATTGTACACAAGCGCTTAGCTGGATGTTGACTAGTTAATACATAGAGTTGAGTAGTAATACATAGGTTGGTACCTATATAAGTATATAACGATCACATAGTTTATAAGATAAATAAAATTGAATGACTTGATATAATCACAACGATCCGGTTATGCAAAACTTTCTAACGATTCATATTATGAGAAGAATAGACAAGATATAGGTACGAGTACTTCGTGACATGTTATCGATGCGTAGGTTGTATGAATAATTAATAATGCGTTTTCGCTACGTAGATAGGCAGGTACCTTTTGAAGTTTTGAATAAAAGTAAAAAAAATATTGGTTTATTTTAATTACAAAAGGAATTTAATTGTATTATTTATCTAGCATTCAGGTGAAGTTTTTCTATTGTTTTTAACCGACTTCAAAAAAAGGAGGAGGTTCTCAATTCGACTGTATTTTTTTTTATGTTTGTTACCTACCTCAGAACTTTGGACTGGGCGAACCGATTTTGATCATTGTTTTTTTAATCGAAAGCTGGTGGCTGTCATGGGGTCCCACATAAATTTTATTGTAAATTTTATTGAGACCTGACAATGGCATCCATGAGAAAACCACATAAATCGTAAATTTGTGTTAAGATTTGCGCGACAAATTGACGAATAACTCAATATCACGCCAACCGATTTCGATGATTCTTTTTTTCATCAAAAGCAGGTGCTTGTCATGTGGTCCCACATAAATTTGAACGAGATCTGAAAAGTAGTTTTGAGACTTTGAAGTCGGTTATTTTTTGTTAGTATAATTTAGATTATATATTTAAAGTTCGTCTTAGTATCAGTCCCTGTAACGTTAAAGTTTGAGACACTATGTTTAGACTATTTTGTACGTAAACACCAGAATAAAATAAAAATAAAAAGCCAGATACTTAACATTTTATTATAATTAATTTAATAAAAAGCCAAATACCTTCTTAATAATATATATTAACTGAAACGATTGATGAAAATTTATAGAATAATCCTTGAGCCTTAAACCTATATTGAATCCTATTCCAAAAGCGACGGTATTTTCACTGAAGTAATAAGCGGTATCTTATACTCCCATCTCGTATTATAATTTTCTCTCAAACAGCGAAAGCTGATCCAGTAGAAAGTACTTACTATCAGCTTCAATCATATGTATTATCCACTTTTACTACGGAGTACGGATGCAATATCAAACAGGATGGAGTGGTGGTGGTAATAATACAGGTGGACTATACATACACGACTCCAGACATCACAAATCTACCCACGATCTGATACTGAACATTAGCCTAGTTGTTTTACCATCTAGCCTAGTTGGTTCAATGATATTTAAAAAATTGAAATGTGTGCTGGAACACATTGAAGAAGTGAAACTTCAACGGACAAGTGGAAAAACGAATGGCAACGGATAAGTGGAATAACGAATCGCAACGGACAAGTGGTACTGGTTCGAATTGGAAAATTCTTTTTGTGTTTGATAGTCCATTCATCAAAGAAGGCTATAGGCTATAAAACATCATAAATATTTTAGTAGTTAATTTTTTTCCACACATTCCACGCGGGCGAAACCGCGGGGCACCGCTAGTATTATTCTATGGATGTTAGTTACTATTTCACGCAAAAACTACTGAATGGATTTTAATGAAAAGCACACATTAGTACATAAATAAATACTTAATGTAACAGAGAAACTGCATTTACATAGGTACGCCAAATTACACCAAAAAGCGGACAGTCCATAACAAAAACTTTAACAGTATTTTCCGTGGGAATATTTCCAGTATTTTAGGAATATTAAAAAGTTGCGAATTCCTCTTCCGCGTGCGTTCTAGGCTAATATTTCCGTCTCGTCAGTGTAATTAAAATGGAACTTGTTAACGAGTAATTACAAATTTAACTCGAAATTCTGAACCTCGATTTAAAACCTTTTCTCTATAAAAACTCAGTTTGGAATCGAATCGAATTTGATACGAACTCATTGCGAAAAGTATGTACTCTTGAAATCGATACAACCGCGTGAGCAAGCAGCTTTTAAATAATCTAATAAGTAATAATATCTTTCTCTCATAGCCCCACTAGGATTCCATGTGACATGGGTACCATGGACAATACACACACATCCAACGACACCAAGACAAGAACACACATCCAACATAAATTGAAATTCGGAATCGAACCCAGGACCCTTGGTACGGCGATCCGGCATGGTAACCATTGCGCCACACGGGTCATGGTTTTGAAGGTAGCAGCGTTTGGTGTGAGCGTTTGCAGAAGAGTTTTCTCAAGGTCTAGAACTCTAGCTAGAAGCTCAGACCAGACGGACTTGACATGTCACATGATCATGTTAACTGTTCTTTTGTCAAACAATAAAAAAAAATTATCTCCGTCCAGTCTTCAGTCTTCACATTGTTACGTCGCTGCAATGCAGCAATGGTATGATGTAGTAGGATTTAACTCCGTGACTGACTGATTCTACGTTCTACCAATAGATTCTAACGTTAGATGTGTATTCATCGGCTCTCGAACAGTGAAAACTATGTCAGTATCGATTTACTATCAGACGATTTGCTAGCTGTACATTTCGAATGGCCAAAAGACGAAGAAGTTATGATATTTGAGATATTGAACATTTGCTATTTATTTCCTTATTATTTGCTTATTATTTCTCCATGGGGTTAGCCTGGATAGCTACCACCCTTGAGCATGAGTCTGGCTTGAGAGCCAGTTCTTTCTTTCTTTTTCTTCTGTCGTTCTTGGCCGGCAACGCATCAGTGATGCCTTTGGTGTTGCTGATGTCCATGGGCGACGATAGCCATTTACCATCAGGTGGATCGTCAGCTCGTTTGCCGGCTATTTCCATAAAAAAATCCATATTGAAAAGTCGGAATGAATTATTCCTATAGACCGCATTCTTTTGATGAAAACAGTTTAGTAGTAATATTTAACTCTTATGTAGAATAATGATGACTTCATTGATTAAGAATTCAGCTACAGACTGGTGCCGTGAGTCGCTTTTTTATCAACAAACGGACTGTATTAGAGGTGCAATTTACAATAACTGAAGAGAGAAAAAATAGAGCTAAAAAAATATTGGCTTAAATAATATAATCTAAATTTTACTAACAAAAAATAACCGACTTCAAAGTCTCAAAAACTACTTTTCAGATCTCGTTCAAGTTTATGTGGGACCACATGACAAGCACCTGCTTTCGATTAAAAAAAGAATCATCGAAATCGGTTGGCGTGATATTGAGTTATTCGTAAATTTGTCGCGCATTTTAACACAAATTTACGACTTAGGTGGTTTTAACAGTGTTGGTTGGTAACAGTGTAGCATCATTTTCTGTACTGGTCTCCTGGTTTCCTCACATAATCTGAGAGGTTTCAGGACATGTTTCCTCAGTTGGTATGTGTCTCATTCACCGAAACGAAATATTCGTAATTAATTTCTAGGTATACGTTTAAAGAATAGAGCTACGTGTAGGATTCTAATCCAGACCCCAAGAGGAGGCCACAGCTCAAACCAGTAGGCTTTCTCTGCTCACACATACTATGTTTCCTATAGATTATATTATTTATGATTACTATTTATTCCTATAGATTTATCCAAACATTTTCCATCTCCTAAGTTGAACGACCCTGCAGATAACGTTCACTTCCCTCTGCGGTAAACTAGACGGTATGGTAAACTTGCAACGAGGCACGTGTTCCAACAAAACCAACCTAGCACCCATTGTGCCTTAGTTTAGGCACGGGCGAGGGTTCAAGCTAGACTAAGCACTTGGGAGGGAACGCGTACGTCTTTGTCTCATTTTAGACGTGCTTCTCGTTTTTCATTTTGCGTAAGTTTAGGGGGCTTGTTAGTGGCGTTTTTATACTTGTTTTTGGCTGGATGAAAGGGCTTTAATTCTGATTGATTAGTTCATTTCAGTTTTTTTTTTGGAATATATTAGATTATATAAATGTCGTATTCCCCAGCCTTATCTTTCTAACTACAGCAGAAGTGTAGATTGATCGCAGAAAGGCTGTTGTAGTGATGTTATAATTAATTATGTACCTACCAATAATAAGATATTGAAACCTATTTCGAACTTGATTTCGCTGGTCCTATGATGCAATCAGGTGTCTAGGTTTTGGTACTTGCATATAACAGCTACTGTGTTAAATGAAAACGTTTATTAACTTATTTTTCTTAAGAATGAGTATGTATTAATGTCTGCATGTGTGAGTATGTTTTACTTATGATAAATTTTAATGTCTCCAGGGTGGAAGGTGAAGATGCTGATCAGAGTACCAGCGATGACACAGTAGCGAGAGTCCCGCCACACTGCCATATCACAATCAAATGCACTAGAGAGGTAAATATACTCCTTCTCCCACACCAGGTACACAGACGACCTGAAGAAGCCAGCGGGAATCTGGACTGGACTGGTCAGAGTAGCGCAAGTTAGGAGAGGCCCATGTCCGGAATTGACTTGTAAAGCTGATGGATGAAATATACTTTCACACACTTTTTCTCCAGCAATGATGTTACTGAAACTAGAGACAACTAAACATTTATCTGTTACGTAACTCTTTTCGTAATATTTGTAATATTTCTTACTATTTGTACGTCATATTCGTATTACCATATTTGTATGTCACCCTCACCATATTGTGAGCGTAACATCATAAGTTCGTAAATCCCCTAGTTGCGTAATCCTTGAGTTTAAGCCACCCTGCTGAACGAATAACGGACAAGACATTGAAAAAGGGTTCCGCCTGATCGCTCGCTGGGTCTATACCAAACAGTTTAGGCGCCGGACACACTGCCGGCGGTCTAGCGGTCAGAGTTCCGAGTTCTGAGTTCTGCGTTCACTGTAATGTACGCGGTGTCTTAGAATCCTACACACACAAAAGCAGTCAGACTGCGGCGGTCAAAGTGAACGCGCGTTCTGTCGGAGTTCCATTTTTTGTCAAAAGCTAGAAGGTCACGATGTCCGACGAAATTGAAAAATTTATTAATTGAAAATAAAAAATTATGAATAAAATTAAATTGAGTTCTCTCAATTCAATAATAGGATGCACCCAGTATTTTCTCTTTTTCTTAGACTGTGCGAGGCTCCACAGTAATAGTAATATTACTGAACTCCAGATTTCTGACCGCTCGCTGTGTGGGCAACTGTGAACGCTGAACGCAGAACGCGACCGCAGAACTAGACCGCCGGGGCGATGTGTTCGGCGCCTTAAGCCTGACATGCATAGTATTAGGGAATTCTCCCTTCCAAGAATCAACCGTGAAATGCTTTCAAAAAAGACTCCTACCACCTTTGCCATAGAAAGGTAAAGTAACAATGGATGAAACTTGGTTCAACTATAAATATATGTATACATGTCTCCTACTCCGCGAACATTCCGTAAGAAACTTTAAAACCGCATTATTTCTTCAAGGTATTCTTATTGAAAAGTTAAAGAAATCAACAGAGTTTAAATATTCTTACAATTCTTAAATTTTAGAAGACGCAGAATGCAGATTAATCAGTCAGCCCCTTAGAAAAGCAAGCCTTGATTGGATAATGGGCGAGTCTCGTAACGTCTCGATTAGATAAGTGGTCGTTCGTGTCTTCAGAACATCACAATTATTACAAAACAACGGCATCCAACAATGCTATTTGGGAAAGTTGTTTGGACATTTTATCGTAAAACTGTATCAGTCTGTTAATTATCAAATTATGCTACGTATTTTTATATTCCTATTTAAATAAACTGTACCGATACATTAAGTTAACCCACTATTCGAAATGTCGCAAATTCTTTTAAGAAAAAATAACCTTTTTGTATTCATTTGTCTGAAACCACTGGACAAATTAAGATGTCACTTGGCATATTTGTAACAGGAAAATGGGTCGTGATATACTTTTCATCCTGAGAAATGAATTCGTTTTCCCACATAGCGAAATCGTGGCCGGGCAATTTACAAAGGGGCTATAAAATATAATAGTGTTTTGGATGCAGACAGCTTTGTTTCTTTTGATAGAATATCTTATTTTCTTTTTTTAAGGAATAAAATAGAATAGACAAAAAATACTGTCACTTGAAAAACCACTTCTTCTTCACGTAAAAAAAACCGTGCAGGGAGTATTAATAACAATAATAATTATACAGTCCCCAGAATCTAAATTTCTTTTGAAACAGGATAGATCCTAACATCTTTTGAACCCTTTTCGTTTACCGACTCTTCCTATAAAAAGGAAGTTTTGTTGTCAAGAATTAACTTATTCTACATAAAAAAAACGTTGTTGCAGATTGCTGGATTCAACGGCCTATCAGAAGCCGTGCGTCGACTGGACTTCACATCTGCCGTCCGCGATGTGAGAAGGTTCAATTACATCTGCGCCCTGCTAGAGCTCCTGCTAGGTGGACAGAAACTGACCCATCTGCCTGGGGCTGCCCAGAAACTGCTGCTGTCTATGCTTGAGCAACTTGCTGATCAAGGTATGTATCGTTTTCTATGTAATACGCTTTAACATAAGGATAAAGATTATCGAGGTGATAGATTTGTGTTTTCGTTCAAGTTTGAAACGCTTGTTATATAATTCGCTGAAACAAAACATCTGGGCTCCCTCAGACTTCTCCATAATTTACGGGAAGGCATTTAACCATAAAGTGTCTGTAAATTATGCGTACATACTATTACAGACGTCGGGAGTTAATTGCAATTTGCAACCCACTTAGGTATCGCGGCTCATACATGATCAAAAAGGACATTCGAGTATGTATTTCGAATTCGGGACACGAATAATAAATTCCTCCTGCTATGTTTGAATGCGTATTTTGTAGAACTCTGGTATCTCGCTTACTTGGATAGCAACACCTAACACGTCTTTGATTCTGTGGTTACAGTCCTGGATTCTGGAATATGTTTAGGGACGTCAGTCTCCTAGCGGCGCTAGCCTCCCCTAAATCCGCCAGTGTATACTTGCACAGATGTCTATATCCAGAGCATCTTCCCGTCACATGGCCTGTCTGCTATTTAGTGGGATTTTATCACAAACGGTCTTCAACCCCTCTCAACAGTGGCCCAGTCGAAGCAGAATCTAAACGCGCTACGAGCGTTGGTAGTAGCGTTATCAGCGTTGCGGGAGGCGGAGCGGCGCGCGTGCTGGGGGAGGCCGCTCGGCAGCCGAGCGCTGTGGGGTCATCACGACCACGCCATCGCTAGGATCAACCGGATTGCTAGCAGTATTCGGATACAGGAGGTAAAGTTGTTTATAGTACATTTGATGGGTTGTGTGGATGTTTAACAAGCTGTTATTGGCTTCAACCCATTGATGGCCCACTACTGCACACGGGTCTCTCCTCTTGAGGAGGCCTAGAGTATACTCCACCACGCTGCTCCAGTGCGGATTGGTGGAGGGCTTAGTGGTCAATTCGAGTGTCGGAAGTTTTCAAACTGCCCGAGGGCCTCCGACATAGCTACGACAAGCTATTATTGATTGACCCATTAATGGCCCACTACTGAGCACGGGTCTGTCCTCTTGAAGAGGCCTAGAGCACTCTCCACCACGCTGCTCCAGCGCGGATTGGTGGAAGGGTTAGTTGCATAGTTGCAAACCCAATAGTCGGAAGTTTTTCAAGCCGCCCGAGGGCCTCCGACATGGCTTAACGACTATTATCTTACGTAAACAACTGGGACCGACGACTTTACGTGCCCTCGGAAGCACGGACGCGCTCAAGGAATTTTTGCCACTAGCGGTCACCGATCCAACTACCGACCGCGCCCGCTGTTGATAATTTAAATTATGATCGATACAAGCCACCGGGCTATGAGTACTTTGAGTGATTAGTTTGTAGTTATTGTTTAAGTGTATCGTGTTGTTTATAGTGATTTTATATTATTATTATGGTTGTAGCCTGGCCCGGAAGTAGTGCCGAAGCTCCACGACATGCCAGAAGAATGCATTAGAGAGATTCTGTTAAGAATATCGGATCACAGGGATTTAGATGTAAGTATTGGTTTTGCTTTCATTGTTTGATAAACTTTATGATAATGTACACGTAAGATTTTTTTTGTACAAACACTTGACAAGTTGACAGAAAGTCGACAGTTTTAGTGTAACTTACATTATTATTATTATTATGTAAATATTATCCTGGGCTCGTGCCGGGTAACAAACACAGGCTAGTATCTGTTCTTACGGGTAGCATCTCTGACAAACTTCGAGTGGAAAAAATACTAGCAATCTATACAAATAAATAAAAATTGGAGTGTCTGTTTGTAATATTAAAATAACCGCTTTTTACTAAGTGCATTTGGATTGATACACGGTACATATCTGTCCTGTTTGTTCCGGCTAATCTCTGAAATGGCTGGACCGGCTTTGACGGGACTTTCACTGAGAGATAGCTGATGTAACAAGGAGTAACTTAGGCTACTTTTATTTTAGAAAAAAAAAATAGTTTGTTAGGCGATACGAAGTTCGCCGGGTCAGCTAGTAACTAATATAAGGTATATTTATTATAACAGGACTAACCTAATAAAGTCTGTGTAATTAGTAATTTCAAGGGTAATTACCAATTTCTAGCTTTAAAGACGACGACTTTGTCGAATGGTTACCATACCGGACCGTCGTTCGAAGGGTGCTGCTGGCTACGATTGATGATGATGAGTTTGAATTTCTGTTCTTGGTCGGGTGTGTACTTGTTTTTGTGTATTGTTCATGGCACACACGACACGTGGAGTGTGTAGTGTTTTTAATTATTGTTTAACTAGCTGACCCGGCGAACTTCGTATCGCCTAACTATTTTTTTCTAAAATAAAAGTAGCCTAACTTACTCCTTGTTACATCAGCTATCTGCCAGTGAAAGTCCCGTCAAAATCGGTCCAGCCATTTCAGAGATTAGCCGGAACAAACAGACAGACAGACACAAAAATTTTAAAAAATGTTGTTTTGGTATATGTATGTACCGTGAATAGAATCGAATGCACTTAATAAAAAGCGGTTATTTTAATATTACAAACAGACACTCCAATTTTATTTATTTGTATATGTAGATATAGATGTGTAGATTTATAATTCCAGTCAGCATCGTCAGCGTGGAGCGTGATGGCGTCCGTGTGCTCGGAGCAGCGCGTGTGGCGCGAGCTGGTGGCGTTCCACTTCACGCGGCAGCAGATCGATGGGGTGGTGAAGGGAGAGGAGAAGGACGTGGACTGGAGGAAGACCTTCCACCAGCTTAGGAAGTAGGTTGCTTGGTGTTAAAGTACGTTCTTGTAAAATATTTTTAACTCCCAACGAAAAAAGAGGGGTGTTATAATTTTAACGTGTCTGCATCTGTGTCTGTCTATGGCATCGTAGCTCCCAAACGGATGAACCGATTTTGATTGATTTCTGTATGAAAGGTAACTTTAACCGAGTATTCTTACCTCTGTTTAGCGTAAATAAAATTATCGGAGGTTTTTTAAATTTGAATTTAAGATTACTTCATTTTGTTTAATGCCTTAAGCATAATTTAACGAGAAGATGGGTCACCTGATGGTAAGTGATCACCGCCGCCCATGGACATAAGCAACACTGGAGGCGTCACTGATGCGATACCGGCAAAGAAACGATAGACCCGCTTTGAATTATTAGCACCTCTTTTTATCTAAAGGAAATAGGAAGGTTTTAAGATTCGTATTTTGTATTTTCCAGGTTATACGGTTTGAGAGAAGACGCGCAGTATGCTGAAACTCTATCGCTGTGCCGCCACTGCAAGTGTCTGTTTTGGCGGTCGCTTGGCCACCCATGTATAGCTGATCAGGTGAGAATTTATTATACGTATCTGTATATACTCTGCAATTATATCTACCTACAATGTTATTATAGTATACGCACTTACATATATTATGTCGTCTTGTAACTTTCGTGATCACTTGTGTTATGTTGTCACTGCCAACAAGACTCCTGATAGTAAGATGATTTGTCAACGGCCCAAAAAAGTTTGATTTGCCTCCCCTGGGTCCGAAGCTTTAGTACGCGCTTGGACATCACCGAAATGGCATTACGTTGTCGACCTAAACGGTACCGAGAACCCGCATTATCTCTGGCTCCATGACACTGCGACCAAATACTAACTGTAATGTGCCCTGCAGTGCCCAGAGTACCGCGAGAGGCTGAAGGAAGCCGGCGGTCCGCTGCCGCCGCACCCCGTGCCTCCGGCGGCTTTCCTCAAGTTCTTCTCATTGTAGACACTTGTCTTGATAACCATGTTATATGTCACAGTCGTGGTGCGATTATACAACTGATGAAACAGTGTGGCCAGTTCATGAAATGTCCGATTGTCGGTTGACAAAGTGTGATACGGTCATGCGAAAAAGTGTCTGCATTTTGACCTAACCTAAGAAACTCTATGGAGGTGCTGCATATAATTGGTTAAAAATATCATAACATATTTTAACTTTTTTCCAATCCAATCTCTTATTCGCGTTTTAAACAGAATGTGTAGGTTTTGTTTGACATCGCATTGAAATAATTCCATGTTATAGAACTTAAATAAACATTTGTCAAAGGACAATTGGTTGTTTCATGAAATGGACCATTTTATGAAATGGAAAAATTTGCAAGCTAACCACGACATGCTGCATTATATTATGTAAAAGTTCATAATATATTGCTATTGGTAAATACTAAACCTATTTAAGAGGTATATTAAATTGTAATTGAAAATTTTGCGTAATTTGCCTCTCATTTTCATTGATTGTTATTATGTCAATGAATAATTTATTTTATGTATCTTATTTAGTAAATACTAATAAAATGTTTCGCTGTAAAAAATAGCACAGGCCTGACATCAATTTGTATGTTTAAACAAAAGTACAGTTCTTGTGCAATTATTTTTAAACGTGTTATTTTCATATACCAAGTCTTTTGACAGTGATCGTAAGATCAGACTCGTTAAGACAGCTGATTCTCGTCAAAATTATGATAATAATAAAATGTTATGGCTACTGTAACCACAGTCAGTGTAAAGTTTGAAGAAAATCAGTGGCAAATATTTTTATAATTAATCGATTAGCCATAATAATAATTATTATGATGCTAATCTACATGTTTTTTATTATTACGGAGTCAAAACTCCAGTATTAATATGAGATAAAAACAAATATGAGAGGAATGTTAATGGAACATAAACAGTGTTGCTGCTTGCCTTTTAATGCCTACTGAAGTTGTGTGTTTAATACTCAGATGAAAGATTCTTTCATCTGAGGTTTAATATATAAAATATATAAAAGGCTGTTTGATTTCACTTTACTTTTGATAAGTAGTTTGATTAGAATTTGTGCTGAGTTTGAACTATGTATGATAATCAGGGGCGTATCTACCGCCGTATCAGCCGTATCAATTATACGGGGCCCCCACTAACGCTCACAAAAAAAGCTCACCAGCGGCCTACGACCACTAGCACTCCTGGTACTTGTTGACACTCCTCTTATATTTGACAACTGACGTTGAGGGGGCCCCACAAGAAATATTGATATGGGGCCTCCTTAAGGCTAGCTACGCTACTGACGACAATGTACTTTATAACCGACTTCAAAAAAGGAGAGGGTATTCAATTCAACTGTATTTTTTTATGTTTGTTACCTCAGAACTTTGGACTGGGTGAAGGTGCTTGTCATGTGGTTCCACTTAAATTGAGAGATCTGACGAGTAATTTTTGACTTATCCCTAATTTTAAAGTCTGTTATTTTTTGTTAATTATTATATTACTATGGTACATATTAACTTTGATGTCAGTGTATGTTGTGTCCTTACAGTGATGTAAACTATGAGATCTTATCAATGTATTTGGTGGTTAATTTTCATGATGGTATAAAGGAGAAGCAGCTGTTATAGGATATAAGTAGACCCTGTGCTTCATAATTGATGTTTCTAAAACACAAAGGTATGTTTACCAACCATAAAGTGTTCTATTTTTAATGGTGTTCCATGTTTCTTTATGGCAACTATGTACTATACAAATTTCTTATAAAATGTTGGGTAGTCTTATTTTTCTAATTTTTAATGTCGTACTGAATTAGTGAGGTTACATGTAGTGAAATGCTTAAAAAATCAGTCAACTATTACTACCACATGCAATTTTAATAAAATCCTGTCAGAACTGAAAAACATGCAGGGTAAGTAAATGAGAAATTAGGATTTTTTGTCTCTTTCTATCCAATGAGACTACTTCTTTATGCACGAAGCTTTGTCTCACTGCTTACTTTAATATCATAGTATCGGACTACCGCCCCAGTATTTAATTGATTTAGTAGGAGTAAGTTATAAATTTTACAAGTTTAATAACTTGCGATTGATTCTAAAATACCATTTAAGTACATGTTTGTTGATGTTAAAAAAAAACTATTGCTTGATGCTTTAAAATAATGTGATATTTCGAAATTGTTTCTAAAATTATTTTATGGACGTTTTCAAGATTTGGTTTGGATTAAATTAAAGGTCGATGCATACGTAACATGGACGGGACGGGACGTGAAGTTTTGGAAACATCAAACGTTTCATAGAAAATGTAAACGATAGCGCTTACACCACGAAGGCACGGACGTGACGGGAACGAAGCACGCACGTATATTTATGCCCCGTCCACATCCCATCCCCGTCCCGTCCACGTTAAGTATGCAGCGACCTTAAATGTATTGTTTTATTCCGTTAACTAAGTATGAGGTTGAATACTAGCTGTTATATGCATATTCAGCACCTAAATAAAATAGTGATCTCAAATATCTCGACTACATAAAATTCGAATTATAATCGATTTGATAATAATGATGATAATGTTGAACCGACATTTACATTTTACTCTGTATAATTATTATAATATTTCTTATTGGGTTACCTATATTTATTTTAATATTAATCACATTTAAATTTTAATTGGAGCTTGGCCATTGGTCATGTCACATATTTTATCACAATATAAATTATTTTATGTCTGGCCAACAAAATGTTAACTAGGAAGACCAAAAACATTTAAAAGTAGTGGCAAATAAACATAAAACTTTTATATATATTCCAAAAAATAATAATAACCCCTATTTTTCCCAAACGGATAAAATTCTGACCTTAAAATGTGATGATACTATGAAACATTAGAATATCCAAAAAAATCATTGAAATTATTACATATAGTAGATAAAACGTATTTTATTAGTCCCATTCTGCTTTAAGAAAAACATGATATTAAAATACACAGGTTGATAAACATAGATTATAAAAGTGTGGCTATAGTAAATAAGATAGAATTTATTCTCATAATTACCTACATGTAGATTACATAGCGTGTGTTTTCAAAACTGATTCTGATAGATGTAGAACAATAATATATGCTTACTTATACCTATCTCGTTCATGAAATATTGTATAGGATAAAAGATATTCATCACAATATCCAGTCTAAAAATATTAATATTTTCTTACATCATTGTAATGTAATTTTTTTTTTGTGTATGCTTTGATTTTAATACAAAATCCTTTATTTCAGACACCACAAACTGAACAGCAAAATGATTGTTATTTTTTTCTGATAATATACACTCATAATTAATTTATTATACACCTACTCTGACCCTGACAATTCCACAATCATTCGTAACAATATCAGTCATTCACAATCTCAGATGAAAGTGAGTTCACAATATTATAATGTCATTATTTGCAACTTACATCTTGATGAAAATATTTATCCCAGCCTATTTAAACCTGTGTAATATTTCTATCTATGCCAGTAAATTATTAAAATTGAAGTGTTATGTAGTGTTACACATTTATAAAAAATATAACTTGTTAGAAACATTGGATTTCAAATTAATACATGGTAGAAGTGCAGTGATTAGGGTAAGATGCAATATTTTTTATAAGAGTAGGGTAAATTACTTTCCAAATTAATAAATGGCAATAGATGTTACAATCATAGTGTTCAGTAAAGTATGACAATGTGATGGCTGGTGATCTTAATTTCTTAGGGCTCTCACACAAAAACAGGATATGACGACGTGTCGTGCTACGGCGCGGCATCGGTTCACGTTGCGACGTCGCGTCGTGAATGTTTACGTTGCGACGTCGGTCGTAAATGTTTACGTTGCAACGTCGGTCGTAAATTTCCACGATGTCGCAACTTGAAACGATGCCGCGACGTCGTCGTATCATGTTTGTGTAAGAGTCCTTGTGCTTTTCTACACATTTGGGTGCTTAATTCTATTAAATACCTACCGATTGAGAGGTGATTCAAGTGAAAGCGCAGAAGAAATAATATGGTGAAATTAAGGTCTGAATACATTTTTAATATATTTAGAATGGCGTCACCATTCTACAGTAACGAACAAAAAGTTTATTATCTAGATATAAGCTTCTTCATAACGAGCAATGGTGTTTCATGTGGTTTAACGCACAATGATTGCAAGATGTGAACAAAAATGTTGACCAAGCTAAAATATCCCAATTATCAAGAATAATAGACCTTAACATATCTGAAGTGCATTGCCATTACAACTACTTAATATAAATCTGGGTGATACATTTGAGTAATTTTTTTTATTGTTGTTGCGAATAAAATTGCTTAAAATCACCAGTCATTCACAATTTAAGGCCTAAATTTCTTGCGCCAACTTATTAACTACTTCTGTCCAACAGTAACATTAAGTTAACTTGCTATTTATAAATGGTTTCTCTGATGATGTGGGTAAAGTAATTATCTAAGTCTGATATATATATAATTCATTCAATTTTATTAACATGCTGTTTATTAGGTAGATGGCCAATGGTGGAATTTAATTAAATAGAGTATATATTAATGGAATTACATATATTATATGAATAAAATTAAAATGTTTGTATATTTATCAACAGAGTTTCTCAAAACTCTTATATTATCATATCTTATTTTACATAATTTTGTTCCACCATTAAATGTCATCGTATAGTAGTATTGTAGTTGTTCATA
Organism: Thymelicus acteon; assembly: GCA_951805285.1. Classification (NCBI taxonomy): domain Eukaryota; kingdom Metazoa; phylum Arthropoda; class Insecta; order Lepidoptera; family Hesperiidae; genus Thymelicus; species Thymelicus acteon. The sequence continues at coordinate 14,272,154 of OX638225.1, read as the reverse complement.
TTGTGATATTTTAAGATATATTTTTAATTAATATTCTGTAGTTAAGTGTTTGTCCCAAGAAGCTAACAAGGGTAGATGATAATTTTATTAATAAGACGCTTATTTACTCACTTGAAGTCATTTTAGTTAATCTGTGATGTGTTTTTGTTTTTGTTTGTTTGTGGAAAGGAATTGTTTCTATTTGTATTTGTGTTCTCACTATCCTAATAAAACCTTAAAATAAAGTTATTTTCAATATGAATGATGTGTTTTTATTTATTTATCAAGCCCAAAAAACCTCTGTGGAGTAGGTACCTGTAAAGAGCTGTACTATGCCATCAAACGAAGAATAAGAAACTAAATGAGCTCAAACTCAAAAATGTTGTTTAAAGAGTATGTTTTCAAAACAAAATTTTATTTTTGCATTTTTAATAAAAAGTTTTTTACATTTATACATAGTTCTACTTTTAAATATACATAAATTAAAATAAGTGTAATATTTTTGTTATTCTCATTTTTTCCATGCAAAAAAAAACATGGTACATCATCTCGAGCATTCTCATTTAACTCGTCATTCTGTGTTGAGTTGTTGTTCTAGTCTGCTGGTATGCTGGTGATGAAAATATAGGTGGACGTTGCGAGTTCTTCGAGAACTGGGTTCAAATTAAAACATGATTTTTAGTTGATCTAACCTGAGAGGCAACAGCTGCTATGACATCACAATAATTATGGAGCAGTTCCTATTCAGAATTAGATAGTATTTTAATTTTTTTACCAAAGAAATGATACGAAAATATTTGAAACAATAATAAAATTTATATTCCAGCAGGTTTACAAGAATAAGTGCCTAAGTGGTAGTAACCCTTTTAGTTTTGACCAACAATCAACTAAATTGTTTCCTTTGTTTCGTCCGTCAAATGATAGTATGATGATGTAGTGAAATGAGTCCAGTCTATTTATCAGTATTGGTACTATTGGTGCAGTAGACTATTAGATATATCAGGCCATGAGAGGCAAAATAGTTTATCAACATGTTGGTGGCGATAACAGGCAATGAGTGCCAATGACACACAATAAAATTATACCCTCCATACAATAATGATTGCCTGTATTGAAGTGTGTGTAGGTGCCTAAACATGATTGTAGTAAAACAGACCTACCTCCAAACAAAAGCATATCTTGCAAGAAATCAGTATTTATTTTGAGCATATCGCTCACCTAGTAATACAACGGCACATCTACATTTGTCATATTTTCAGAAGCGAATTTCAAAAATTATATAAAAATGTTTAAAACCAATTTATGGGTTCTTTTTTCATTTTTTACAGATTGTATGGGTTTGGTTACTAGTATAGACATCAATACATATTTATCACTATGTAGATTATGCACTTTTAAACACGTATACCATATAAACTCAATTTCGTATTTTTTGCAGATGTGCCATTATATTAAGTACTAGGTGAGCGATATAGTTGCTAGTGAAAACCCTTGATTTGAAATATTTTTTAATTTACTTACAAAATTTTTACATCTTTTCTTTCAAAATATGCTATATAAACACTATGAATTATAATTACACAAATAAGTATTTATACAAAAACAAAGTATTTACAACAAGTATTTAATTTCAGTCAATATTACTTTAAATACTTACTTTGATGTAGTTGGAATGTATGCTAATTACATATTTCATGTTAGCTTGTACACAAATTTCCATATCTATGTACAATAATCGGATCCATAATTCGATGGACCACTTTGACAAATAGTGTTGCTATCTATTGCAGTAAATTAATAGTAAGGGGTAAGTGTCTATATTTCAGTGTCGACAATAGATTCACCAAGAAAGTTAGCGGTGAAAAAACATTTTCTTTAAAGGTGCAATGGAAAACCTATAATTATGTTGTTAAAATAGTGCTAGAATAATGTGTTTGTAATTTTATCTAATTAAAATCCTTCCGTTTAATAATTCGACGCCAACTAAAATCAATAAAATTGTATTTAATTTAAACAAAATTCAGTCTCATTTTAAATAGTAAAAATGCTTTGATTTTAAATGTCACGCAAAATATTGATAACATATTCATAATGTTTTTATGAGTAGCAATGCCTATGTGTTCTGGCAACATTTTTTGCATTTGAGTTGTCACGCCAAAGTGGTCCGTCAAATTATGGATTCTACTATAACATGTAATTCTACCATTATAATGTACAGCATTAAATGAGCAAGTGGCATGTTGGAGTAGCTAATTGTTTACATACCAATATTAAATATTTCTTAATTTTTAATTGATTGCTTGTAACAAACCCTTGATTCCATTTTACTCTTGATATTTCCCCACCGGTCTTCATATTAAACACACCATTAATTTTTTGTTGAGTAGTCATTAGGCAAGTTCATTTTTTACCTTTTCACAATGTCGCGTTAAGTCCTTTAGTTTGTACACTAAATCTAGTAATTGCTGAGTCCCACAAGTAAAGCGCACATCTTCACCATCAGTCTTCAATATCACAGTGTATAACAAATTGTCTGAACCAACGCCGGGCGTATTCGTCAACACCTCCAACTTCCAATCCACATCAGTTATCTTGGGCAAGAAATTGGTTTCTAGGTTTCTTTGCTCCATTGTTGAAGCAAGTGTATTTCGCCTCGCGTTTGGGAATTGGGAAAACTAGCTACTGAAATTAAGTATTTCAAGAATTAATAACAATTTTCTTTGTAAATTGTATTGTTTTCAAATTCTGGCAGCAAATTAAATGTCAGTCATAGACATGAGTTCGTTATATCAAAACGTAACTTATATCGGATATGTGTTTGATATCATACCATATCGATAAACCGTCCAACATAACTGATAACACAAAAACTTTATTGTATCGATTCAAAAAACATTTCATTTAGGTTATATCAAAACTTAAAACTGCAACGACGCAAACTTCATGAACGATATGAAGCATATTCGCTACCTCCCTTTCTAAATATACATTATTTTACTGGTGTAAAAGAGATGAGGCGAATATGAGGTTATTTCAGCTACTTAGCTACCGGCGTGCATAATAATAATAAATATCTTAAGGAACTAGCAATAAGGTTTAGTTTCTATTGCATTATAGTTACGATAACGTTTTCAAAGTTCAAATTTTGGCGGCTGGCGGCTACGGCTACTGGATATTAGTGAGATACTCTACAAAATATACCTATAGAATAAAGTAATAAGGTTGAACTTTAGTTGTTACAATATGGTATATGGGTAATTATTATAAAAGGGCTATAATAATAATTGTTTTTGTTTCGTGCTTCGACTTTATTTTTATTTTTGTGATAGTTCTGCAATGCTTTTGATCTTGGCGACACGTGCCATTATTTACGTAAAAGAAATTCTTTGCGTTTTCCATTTTTGTAATGTGTATACAAGAGTATAATATTATTATAATTATATTTGTGGTAAACTGATAAATAGCTTTGAGTGTGTAGGTACTTAAATGTATGTAAAATGTATGTATGTAGGTACTTAGATGTACTAAAAACTGTAAGGCGTTCGTTGTTAGTTTTCACATCTAAATATCATGTTAACGTTTGCAAACCATTCTACTGATATCGATATCTGAAAACCGTTTTCTATATCGATATGAAAACTTTATATCGGATATGTAACCGTTTGCGGAAAAAACCGAAAACGCCCATGTCTAGTCAGTCAGTGAGCTGTGTGTCAGATAGACAGTGACAGCAGTCACTAGTCAGCAAGCAAGCTCAGCATAGAGTACAGAGTCAGATACAGAACAATGTAGAATTTAAAATTATCATCCAAGAATAATGTTCATTTAACGGAAACAAAACAATAGGCATGATGACAGTAAGTAAAAATCACTAAAATTATGTATTTATTTAATGAAACCCTAATAATGGATTACAAAACATGCATTTATCGTATTATTATTAGCGAGATAAACAATATTTTTGATAAAATAAAACTACAAAATAAGGCAAGCCGCCATTATAGCTAAAACGCCAGTCAGTCTCAATCAACGCGAATTACGTCACGCTTCATAAAATAAATGAATATCACCATACTAATAATGACGTATTGTCTTTTGTTTTCCTGAGGACTGACGTCACAACCACGCCATGACAGTTTGAAGCGTTTTGGTGCGAATTTTAAACTTATAATTTGAAATGTATTTATTTTATACTAAACCTTATTTTTTGCGGAAATATGATATACGTTGTAAAATATATTGGAGGCCCTCGCCTATGGTATTTTTCGAGTCCATGTCCATGAATAATGCCACAGAGCACGTTTTTGTTATCAAGCTTATTATTAAAAACAGCTGAGAACGTCAATTTATGTCATTAATGCACAGAGTACTTTGTTATATACTGAAACATTAATGTCAAATGTCGATGTCAACTTGACAGTGAATGTCATCGAATTTTACTGAAAATCGGGTGGTTGCGAACTTTTGAGTTTTAAGTTTAATTAAAAACATCTTGGATCTTTTTTTTAGGACATAATACATTATCAGTACATATTCAAGAATAACTGGTATTACATGCTAAAGCTAAATTAGCATTCAATTATTTTTTACAAAGTGTAATTATGAGGTTAGAAAACATAGAATCAAAAGTGTCTGGATTTGAAAGTGCCTTAGCCGGGGGTGCCTCCGGTGCTGTGACTCGTGCGATCGCTCAGCCGCTCGACGTCTTAAAAATACGATTTCAGTTACAGCTGGAGCCTATTCGTAATGGCTCAAAGTACAGCTCCATTCTCCAAGCCATATCGTCAATCATTAAGGAGGAAGGAGTATCGACCCTATGGAGCGGTCACGTACCAGCGCAACTATTATCTATATCTTATGGACTCGTCCAGTTCTCCACATTCGAAAAATTATCACAAGTATGTCAACAATCCGATCCTCAATGCTATAAGAAGCATAAACACGCCTTGAACTTTGCTAATGGTGCTATTGCCGCTACCGTCGCCACTTTCGCATCGTTTCCCTTGGATACTGTGAGGACGAGACTAATAGCTGAGCAGAAAACGTGTAAAGCTTACAAAGGATTTTTCAATGCTGTTTCCTTAATGATCAGAAATGAAGGTGCCAGTTCCTTGTTCCGAGGGTTATTTCCAACTATAGCTCAAATAGCCCCACATGCTGGTATACAGTTTGCTGTGTATAAACTATTTACTGAGAATATTTTGAATAGAATTGAGTTCTTTCAGCGCAGAGACAGTGTCAGTACTGTTGTTGAGTCAACTCTATTAGCCAATTTACTAGCAGGATCGGTTGCTGGTTTAGTTTCCAAGACTGCTATCTATCCATTCGATGTTGTAAAAAAAAGATTACAAATTCAAGGTTTTCAGCAATATAGGTCTGGTTTTGGTAAACAGATGTACTGTAATGGCACCTTACATTGTATAAGGTTAATTTTATCTGAAGAGGGGTTTTTAGCATTGTACAAAGGCTATGGACCAAGTATGTTGAAGGCTGGTCTTGTATCTGCCTTGCATTTTGGTGTTTATGATGAAATTAAATATTTCTTATTGAGAATAAAACACTGATGAAAGTAATTCGGGTGAAACTGAGAAACTAGAATATCAGTAAGAATTTTTAGATGTCTGGCTGTGCCACTGGCATGTAATTTTGATGTCCTAGTGGTTACAGCTCAAGCTTATAAATTATGTGTATGTTTACTAGTCATTAGGGGCCATCCATAAATTACGTCACATGTTAGGGGGGAGGCGGGGGGGAGGGCGAATAATGTGACATTGTGTGACAAGTGGTGGGAGGGTGTCCTAAGTTTCGTGACGTCCCATTTCAAAATCGAATAATTGATATGCATAGGTAAATATTAAAAAAACAATTAATGGAAATAAAACTTATTTCGGAATTGCTGTTTTAATTTAATAATTTCTAGGTGTAAAATTTCATAATATGTGACGTCACACTAGGGGGGGGAGGTCTCACAAATGTGACCAGCTGTGACAAGGACAGGGAGGGGTCAAAAAGTCATGAAATTTATGTGACGTAATTTATGGATGGCCCCTTTTTAGAAAAGGCTTACTAATGTATTTACTCATTTGTTGCTTTATTTGTAAGTAATTTATCAAGCATATTGGTGTAAATAATGCAATTTCCTATATAATTGTAGTTATTATATTATATTAGGTAATTTATTAATCATATCAGAGCACTGACTCCATATATTAAACTCAAGCTGATTGGCAAAATCACCTGGCACTCCATTTGGCATTTTTATTTAGTACATATTTGAGCCAGCTCGGCACAATTTATATTCCATTTGGTCATAACCAAATGGAATATAAATTGTGCCAGTCAGTCTACTGCATACAGTAGACTGAGCCAAATGGCTTTTTGTTGAATGTACATAAAGCCATACACTACAAACATTTGATTAAGCTGCCTGGTTTTTCCGCGTCATACATGTATGTAGACTATGTAGCATGTCATACTGAGAGTCACTTGCCAGTTAATACAAGATCAATTATATGCCTTTTAGAAAATAAGTAAATAAGCTTTTACTAAGTTAGTGCGCTAATTATCTCCACTACATCTCCACTTACTATCAGGCAGGTCTGTGCAGCCAAGCATTGACTTATTTATAAAAAAATATATTTTATTTTTGTCTTGTATAATCTGATTAATGTGTTCAACTTTGATAATCTCATCACCAATGAATAATTACTTCAATAATTTGTTTTTTATTCTTAATTAAGTTTGTTACTTATAAAATTGTATATATACAGAAGATATGTATAGTGATAACTATAATATAATAATTGTTCAAAAAGTTATTACAATGATTACAATTTTAGGATGTACAACTTGTAAATTACACTTAATATTATATTTAATATTGTTCTTAAAGTGTACATGGTCCGTATATTACTTGAAGCCTACCCTGTGATAATAATGTAGAATTTATAGTACCTAGTGTTTTAGATAAAAGATTTTACAAATACAGTTTGATTATATATTGGAGTATGATTTGTAACAGTAGATACAGTTTATCATTTCACAAAAAAAATTTCATGATATAGCCACGGACCTAAAAAAAAGACGGACGTAATCCCAACAACAAATTCAGTGAAACACCTATAGTAATACCAACTCTCTATTCGTACAAGTACACACACCCACACATTGACACCATACTGCGTCAATCGCGAATCAAAAATTACGCACACATGGTAACCGGGCGGCCATTGCTATGCTTCACTGTCGATTAGTCGAGGTTACGTCCGTCTTTTTTTCAGGTCCGTGGATATAGCATATAAAATTATAAGTTTATCAAGCGGAAGGGTCCTAAATATACTCTTTCGTAATTTTATTTACACCCTGTGATCATCCAAAATCGACAGTCAACACACATACCAGTAACTTAATTTATTCTATACGAGTTGTAGGTTTTAAATGATATGACCCTATATGATATGAACTCGATGTCTTACAATAATCATTTTGATTACCACTTTAACAGATCACCCATACGATATTACATATCCCATATTCCTCATGAGGGTATCTTTGATCGCAGGTTGCAGTTCCTTCTTCATGTACGTCGTGAGTAATGTCCTTATGCCTTTTGTAAAAATGTCTTCCATCTCTCGAGAAATGTCTTCAGCATCGTCGAAATCGTCATCGGGTCTGAATAGCTTACTTCTCTCGTAATTAACTCTTCCACGTGGTTCATAGACGACATCCCAATTATCAGAAGCTCTTCCACTTAGTGCGTCATATTCTTCTACTAGTCGCGGTTCGAAGGAAAACTCATCAGATCGCTTCCGACGATCATGTGGCAAGTTATCTTTATTCCTATTAGAGTTTTTGTTGACGTATTTCTCGCATCCGTAAGCGTAAACGCTGATGAATCCAGGTTCAACGAACTCTGAATCAGTTTTCACGTTGAATTTTCCGGGCTGTTGGTTCAAAGGTGTTGTGTGGAACCCGATGCCAGCTTTTCTTAGTCTGAGTATCATGTTGCAGCCCCTTCCCCTAGTTCTTGAGTATGGATCTGGATAAGCTTCGTAAGAGAGTGGGTCAGCGTAGTTCCGTCTTAATCTCCTACTCGGTGGGATCGTCCGATCGAGCTCGTTCGCTTCATACAAATCAACGTTTCCGCTAATCGTGAGGTCGTGGAAGAGCAACATAGTGTCTAGGGTAATGTTTCGAGGGTCAAAGTAGCATTTTTCAACTTTAACCCAATTACTGTTTTGTGGGAGACGAACACGCATTCTTGTGACGTACATGTCGACAGGAGCACTTCTCAATTGTTGGTACAAGCTGTATCCGTTGAGATCTATACTTTGGCTCTGTAACAAATAAAACTTAATTAGATAATTCTAATTACGCAATGCTCGATACTTTTGTTCCAGTATGTTTCAAAATAATTATTATTTATTCGTATTCGTATTAATTGTATCGCATGCAAAAAATACTTAATCCAAGAATCCAACCTTGGTTAATTTTAATTTAATGACATAGAAACGTAAGACTTCTGTAGTTACTCGTTGTAAAGATTAACGTTACGGGTCTACATTGTTGCAGTTTTGGGATGATCTGTTTATTTTGTTTAGTTTTACTGGTCTTTTCTACCTTATCTGGACTTTAATACTTAATGAAACTAGATGGCATTCATTGATCAAGGGTGTTCTTCATCTCATACTATTTTATAGATTTCTGTAGAATAAATCACTACAAGGCACCAGATTATTACCGAGTACATTAATAGACTAAAGGTTGTTGCGATTTTAACTCCTATTCCCCTATTGTGTGGTGCGAAGTTCGAACCCCTATTCATCTTTCTTGTTTTCAGAATCACTTACCAGAGGCATATCCAGGCTTTTGGCGTAGTTCCTTTTCCGTTTTTTCAGTTGGTCCAAGGCTGACTCCAGTCTAGCTGAACACTTTTCACCGGCTATGGGGACGTTGGTCAACGGCTGCAAACCCAGAGGGGGCGGTCGTCCATCAAATCGTTTTATTTCAAAGAGGGGAAGGAATCTTGATTCTGTAAGAGGGTATAATTTAATTAGTTGTCTGATATTAATATGTAATTATATCAATGTAAGCCTTCTAGGGAAAAGGAATCCACTTGAACAGAACATAATTAAAGACATTAGCATGTCTCATACCATGCTTTAATTATGAGTTTTTGTTGTGGTTCTGGTAATATATTTTAACTCTGGTGTTATTAAAAATAAAATATGTCGACGTATGGGGTCTTTGGTTTCGGGAGCTGGTATTCTAACCTGAAAAGTACCGATAATTCCATGGTTCTGGCCAAAACAAAAATGTACGTAGCTATTTCATATTTTTTATTAATCTATACTGAAAAATACGTTTTACGAAGAAGAACAAACATACAAGTAGTGCGAGCATAATGCAAAAATCGTGTTCATATAAACAAAAGAACAAAGAACATAGGATAATACGTTGGTACTGCAGTATTGTTCGACTAGAACAAAGTAGACATACAAACGGGACGAAGTAATTTAAGATAGTATAATAAAAATGAATCAAGATAACGCAGAAAGTTGCATTGCAATTATTTTCCATGTCGATCCTACAATTTGTTTTCACTTCTATTGTATTGTGCTCAGTACCGTGAAAAAGAAGTGTTAGACGTTTTGTATCTACTGATTCAGCCGCGTAATACTACATTTTATTATGTTAATTAATTTACTCACTACTTATTTATTTCGTTTTCTTTCTTTCTTTGTATTGTGCTATCCTCTTCCGCGAGTTACCTTGAAGAGATGCTGCTTTAGCGATAAGGTCGCCTTTTGTATACCGTACCTTGTTTTATTGTGTATTTATTTCTGGTGTACAAATAAATAATATTTCTATTTGTATAAAAACTTCACAATATTATGATATATGGAGGTAGCAGTTAAAATATTATTTTTTAATTTTACAATTTTTATATGTATGTTATAACCATAAATTCCAATGTAGGTTGGTTCATTCTGGACACTAAAACTTTACTTTCCCCAAAAGTGTCTTCATACATAGCAAGTTAAATTTCCGTCTTCCCAGGGTCAAAAAATACAATGATTTGCCCAGGCTCCCGCGTTAACAACTGCCACTTAAGGTGCACAATCGGCCGCACATGGAGTACTGCTCCCATTTTGGGCCGGAGCCCCAGTTGACCAAATGGATCCGTTCACCGAATTCAACAGCAAGCCATTCGTCTTGTCGACGATCCCAAGGTAACATTACAGACGGACTGGAGTCGCTTGAGATGAGGAGAGATGTACCTAAGCTCTCTCTGCGTACTCAACCGTCTAGGCGTCTGTACAATGGGGAATGTTCTGAAGAACTGTTTGGTTTAATCCCTGCGGTTAATTATCGTCAGCGCACATCACGGTGTACCAGGTTCCATCAACACCACCTGAATACCTGGCGTTGGTCCACAGTTCGGTTCTCGCGTAGTTTTCTACCTCGCACGTGTACACTGTGGAACGAACTTCCTGCATCAGTGTTCCCTCTAAACTATGACATGGGGTCCTTCAAGAAGCGGCTCTATCATTGCCTTCTAGTCCGGCATCGTTGTGGTGACGCCCCCGGTGTTGCCAATGTTCATGGGCGGCGGTGATCACTTACCATCAGGTGACCCGTCTGCTTTTTTGCGTGCTCAAGGCATAAAAAAACGTGTTACAGAGGACTAAAGAGCTCTCTTAAGTTCAAGCCAACCTCTCCAGCATGTACAAGACTGTGGTGCCAAGTTCCTGTTGGAGCCGTGCCCTGCACCACTAAGCTTAATCCCTAGGGTATTCAGCTTAAGCCCTGAGGTTTCTTACATACATATAGCCTAATCAGATATTTTTGGCAACAGAGTAATCTGCAGTTGTTACAGCCTTACACGTAGGTATGTGACCACGTAATGTGGTACTCAAAAGTTATACAATGGCTTTAGAAAATTTGTAATTTAGGCAAAGCGGTATGAAAGCGTGTGAACTAACTTACGCAATCTTTCAAGAATTATTTGCTGCAGTTTTTAAAATGATGCATTTAGACAGTTTACACTTTATAAAAAAAACCTTTTTTTTTTCAATATTACCAATATAATCCTTCCAAAGGGCCCTACCACCAACGGGCGGGATTTTGTCGCCTCTTACGACACCTTTCAGTGATCTCTCTCTAACATCCAAGTTTAAAATCTTACTTAGTTAGGTATACGTAGGCGGTAGAAGAATCAGCAGCGAGTTTTTAGTGACGCCCGCGCCGTGGCGGGCACGCGGGTCAATGCGTATTGAAATATATAAATATTATGGATTTTCCCATAACTATTAAAAATAAATTAAAAGCCAATCACAATGTCGTGTACCTAAATAATATTCTCCTACCTTTTCCTGTATCCTCACGCAAATCGTTATCACTAGTCGATACCATTTTCGCTAAAAATATGTACAGCCACCAAAATCTCACCATTTTCACTAAGATATATAAACATGTAACTACACTACACTGCGCGAGACTCCAACCTTTTTAATTTTGTTTTAAAAAAGCAACTGTCAAATTATTGGCGCGAAAAAGCCAAAGACAATGGCTTCCTCTCACTGCGGTGCCGAAACGAGGAATAAAATGTGTAAGTCAAAAGACAATAAGAAGTGCAGTCAATGGAAAACGATCCCCGCTCGAGACAAATTCTAGACGTTTGCAATTTGCGACAGGTGCCTTTGTACTCGGTAAGTCCAATTGGAAAGGCAAGATGTATTTACTAGAGCGAAAATGAGGGTACTAGTTCTAGGTGTAAGTGACATTTATTAAATCCTCTGCTTGTAGCTAAGTGAATTATGTTCCCCAACGCTTTACACTAAAAGGAACCTCAATGCAAAGTTTCATCACTTTAGGTCAGCCGGTTTAGGTTTAGGTGGTGCGTTGTCTGATAGTCATACTGTTTTATTGATATGATAATGAAGAAGAGGTTGTCGATGGTGATATGTACATTGAAATTCCGTCAAATATTTATAACGTTATTTATATTTGTACACCACAGGCTCTCTTACTCATTTCGATCAACATTCAACAATTTTATTTTAAACTAGTAACCGCCCTCGCTTTGCTTCGGTTTTCTTATTTTTTTACACCTTGAGTTACATTATTGGAGTTTTATTAGGGATCCCTATTTTTTTTTGAAAATATAGCCTAGGTATGTCACCCGGGGATAGTGTAGCTTCCCAACAGTGAAAGAATTTTTCAAATCGGTTCAGTAGTTTCGGAGCCTATTCAATGCAAACAAAAAATCAAATCTTTCCTCTTTATATATTAATATAGATTAATCAATTGCAGACAAATGCTAATGAATAACGTTTTCTACCGCCTCCCTAAATGACTTTAGCGTTCACAGGAGTAAGCTTTTATACATACCTCTTTTCAACATCGTAGATCAGCAAATCCCAGAAGAATTAACAACATAGGTACGTTTCTATTTCTCGAAACAAAAGCTAGGAGCCATTAGGGCTTAGATAAAAATTGTTTGCTTGGGATGAAAAAAAAATTAGTAACAAGTGCATACTTATGGATTTTGATTATGCATGATAATATCATATATTGCTTAAGGTTACGACCGGACATTCTATCTTAAGTTTGTACCGAGAATTTCACCATGCTTTTTCATTTATGACAATCTTCGTCTCACCGCGTCGTAAGTAGGGTGTGACGTAATTATGAAAGGAAATTGGGTTGAGGCGTGTAAAATGAAGTCACGTAAAGTTCACTGGTCTCCTTAGCTGTTAAATGTATGACTGTAGCCAAAAGGCATTTTCCTTATCTACAGAATGCGTGGAAAGCAAAACATCGTTATCGTTCAAGATAAATACATCTGAAGTGGTTACAAGTGGTTCTCACTAAGCTTTCTAGCTATAGTAATTACGAAAATAATAGGCCCGGTGTAATCCACGCGGCGAAGAAAGTGGACTAATAAAGAGAAATGCAGTGCTTTGGATTGGATGCTCCTTCACATATCGGTTATTAAACATAATTGATGATTAAACGAACTTACCTGTAAGTGAAGTTCAATCCCAATTATTCGAGAGCTTCGTTCGAAGATATTAGCATAGCAATACTTGTAGTAGCCACGTACCGCCCGCCATTTCGCACTGAATTTTAGAGGTAGATAAAAAATAAAACATGAAATTATCAATTTTTGTAGGGTAGATTTGTAAAACCTCACTTAGCTGGGGCGCTCTCCTCCTCGGTTCGTCATTCAGTTCAGAGATTTGCTGAGCTGTTTCATGTTTCACGACTAGGGGTGTAGTGTATATGACATGTACACTAGGGAGGGAGGGATGCTAATATCTTCGAACGAAGCTCTCGAATAATTGGGATTGAACTTCACTTACAGGTAAGTTCGTTTAATCATCAATTATTCTTCGAGTTTCGTTCTCGATATTAGCATAGCAATACTTGTAGACGTTTAGAGAAGGTAGTCGTGAAACTAATGATGTTATTAGCTTATCATTATTTTTAATTGTAATAATGATAGCAATATTTTACTCTTTAATTTCAATCTATTGAACAATATATTGGTGACAACAGTATATACTTATGTAATACCGTATATATAACACACTCGATAATTATGCTACTGATAAGTAGTTAACTGTATTTGCTATGAACATGACGAGTGTAATGTTAACCGAATAAAGTGGAATATCCACTGAATTCTGCAATTTTTATGTAAAATATTCATTAAAATATTTAAGGATAATAAGTAAATTACTTAAATGAGGTAAATATAGATTTGGCAATATTATCGATAATATATATGGTATCCTTTCTATGTAACCCTTGCCAGTACTAAGAGAGTAAGTAATTTGATGATAATAAAATTGTGTTGACTGAAATTTGTTCTTTCCCGAAAGATCCATTTTTTTTGTAGCTTTTGGTCACACTACTACAGCGAGTGTAGCAACGAAAGCAGCAACTATGTCGCCAACCATAAGTAATTCCAAACCTGTAAGTAGGAATAAAAATTATCTATAAAAACACTGTTTTAATTAAAACATTATCTATCTATATATGTATATAAAACATAAAACGTTTGTACGGATGTTTTCTATAGACTGTGAAACCATCCAACCGATATGCCTTAAAATGGTTTCATTTGAAAGGCAATAATCCGAAAGTGGTTTGAGGCCACTAAAATCCATCCATTGATAAAGTAGATTTTCCATTTTTCCCATACAACAATTTGAACAGATTGTTAACACAAAAAACACTGATGTATAATTGTTATCAGAGATTTTGTAAGTGTAGTGGAACACACAGAGCATCCACCAGTCCTTATAAAAAACGAAATCAATGTATTGACTTCTTTTAGAGTTCGGCCGAAAATCACATGAAATATATGTGCTGTAAAAAATACTAAATTGAATAAAATTGGATATTATTATGTTCTAAATTAATTAGTATTTAAGTAGAAGGCCGCAATGAAAATATTTTCTATAGAAAAATATATAAAATATAATCCTTATTTGTCTAGACTGATTTGACCAATTAGCAAGGACCTGGGTGAACTGCGGTAACCTTATGATCTGTAGAATTAAAACTTGTGTGAAACAATAAGGGAAATTCGATTACAAAGTATTGTAAGGATAAAATTGTTTTCGTGGCGAATTGACGATACGCAAACTGCTGTTTTCCATCACATATGCAGTAATATGCGTAAGCAGTTGGGATGTTTTTATAAGTGAAACAATATCCGGACTTCAATCCGGTAACGATAGTGTGATTAGTTAAGTATATAATACCCAAAAATAAAATTACTCAATGTTAAAAAAATATGGGTGGAGGCCATTAAGAAACAATCTCATTGTTAAGTTTATAGGATGACCGATATACATATAGGCGGACCGCAGTCGTAAGACTTGAATATAATAAAATCAAACCACAATACCCTAAGTGTACCTCCGTCCTAGAACTGACACCTGCAACATTAAAAACAAGTAAGTAAAAAATAAGTACGTTGAGAGTACGTACTCGTATATTGTAATCCACGAGAACTACTGGCGACAAACTGCTTCGCAGTTTGACAGACGTGTAAAGCATGCAATTGTACTTGTTTGTTGAAATAAATAAATAATAAATACATTATTTTTTGTCTTATTTTACAACATCATTTGATGGCAAAGTTTACCGCTCATTTGTTGAGTATAATGTTGTCATAGTGATAATGTCTGGTTACTTTGGAGGCGGAACCCCGTTGTTGAGGCATGCACATAAGGAGCATAACATTGTATAATTATACAATCTACGGTATACATGTATGTTTTGCATGTATAGAAAATGTTTGTATCTCTAGCCTAGTATGCAAAAATGAATCAATCGTCCGCTAGCACGGAAATATTCAAAAATACGCAATAATCAAAATTTTTACTTTTAATGAAGCAACAAATAAATTAACTAATACATTAAGCAATGGTTAATACAATTAATCGTACATATACAGGGGGTATACAGTAGTATACCTACTATTTGTAAAATCATTATCATTGACCGGCAGGCCAACCAGAAAATAATTCACTCAAGTTTGTTTATTATTATTAAGTAGAAAAAAGACAAATGTTCCGTACGCCTCAGTAAGTTAAAAACCCGTTGAAAATATTAGCTATAGGTACTAAGCCAAACGGTATGTACCTACGGTGTACAAACAGGATGTAGCTTAGTATTCTCTTCAATTCGGCTGAAACTGAACAACTGATCACATCAATTTATAAGAGTTTATAAAAACTTGAATTAAGTTGTCCTCAGATATTCAAATATAATTTGAAATTCGGAATTAGTACTCATAATTTCATATGCCCATATAGGTATCAATTTGTACACATACATTTATTAGTTTACTTTCAGTCTAATTAAATCCATACTACATTATATTTCAATGTCTGAATCGTTATTGTCTTTTTTATTGAAACATGTGCGATGTTATTGTACTTATAATTAGGTACATTTATGTCAATTGCTCCACGATGACATAAGAATGGTATGTTCCCGAATTTATCAAAAAGAGAATCTTTCGTGAATCAACAATAGATTTGATAGATAAAATCTCTTAGTTTTATTATTATTATATATCCATTTAGAACTTACGTCTACGGCTGACAGTTTTAGGCGGTTTTTAGGCTGGCTTTGTGTGAGAGTCACATGCATCATTAGACCAGCAGGTCGAACAATTTTTACGCCCCTTACTGCGGTTGTCGGAAACATTACTGAAAAGTTACTGTTGCTTAAGGGCCTGATGACAGGCTTAGCTGGTTATTGAATCGCAGACTTTATGATCAAAGAGGAATTTAATTCACAAGCCACGAAAAAAAAACGGCGTCACCAACGCGTTGTCAACAGAATAGACAGCTACTGTTGTTAAGGTATCACCGTCGGTATTCAGTACCACCGTAACAGTGGTGCGGTTAGCAAAAAAACTTTTAAAAGTTGATATTATAATAATTGTTATAACAACTTCACACTACTTCGTCGTCGGCGATAACACTCCGGTGAACTTCAAAGTTCTAGATCGATGAAAGTAGTGCAATTGTCACCCCGATAAGCGCGTCGACGAAGGTTTTTGGCAGTACTAAGATGCAATTTGCAGTTGGCGAGAGAATCCCCTTGGTTCGTGTAAATTGTAAATGGTGTTGGGTTTAAATGAACCTGTTACGTTTACATTTATTGTGAAATAAATAAGTAAATAAATAATATACAGCTATTGCTCGTTGAACAGAAATCCTTCGCAGTTTCATGCGAATAAATAAGTACTTGTTTCAGTTCACCGTATGTTTTCCAGCGTGACGTGAGTTCCTTCAGAAATATATATGTAAGTATATTTTTTTTTGTTTGAGTAAACAGTTACCCCAAAGGTAGATCCAGTTATCAAGTACTTTGTTCAACGAATAGCGTACAGTATTAGTTCCGTATGGAATATACGCTAATCAGCTGCATAATGCGGTGAAGATTTTTTCTGGAACACATGTGCAATGTCGTGGAAATACCCCACAAATAGATCCGAATTGCGAGTACTTCTTGTTGCAGTTGTCTGCGTCACACGGTGAGGATTCTTCATGGAATACATGTACAGTGCAGAGGAAATACCCCACAAGTAGATCCGAATTGCGAGTACTTCTTGTTAAAGTTATCTGCGTAACACGGTGAGGATTCTTCATGGAATACATGTACAATGTAGAGAAAATACCCCACAAGTTGATCCGAAATGCGAGTACTTCTTGTTGCAGTTGTCTGCGTAACACAGTGCGGATTCTTCATGGAATACATGTACAATGCAGAGGAAATACCCCACAAGTAGATCCGAGTTGCGAGTACTTCTTGTTGCAGTTGTCTGCGTGACACTGTGAGGATTCTTCATGGAATACATGTACAATGCAGAGGAAATACCCCACAAGTTGATCCAAATTGCGAGTACTTCTTGTTGCAGTTGTCTGCGTAACACGGTGAGGATTCTTCATGGAATACATGTACAAAGCAGAGGAAATACCCCACAAGTAGATCCGAATTGCGAGTACTTCTTGTTGCAGTTGTCTGCGTAACACTGTGAGAATTCTTCATGGTATACATGTACAATGCAGAGGAAATACCCCACAAGTAGATCCGAATTGCGAGTACTTCTTGTTGCAGTTGTCTGCGTAACACTAATTCGAATGTAATGCGAGCAGTGAACCCACAGGAGTCCCCAAAGGACAATCCGATTATGTTTTGTATTTATATACTATTTCGATATAAATTCATTACGGAATACTAGTACTAGTACATATTAGCGATGGAAGAACCCTATAGGTAATTATTGTTAGAAGGTACTTTTTTATTTTTCTTTCCTTCTAAATAAGAAGGGCTTCAAAAGAAAACCCGATTAGGTTTTGTATTTGTACACTACTGCAATATAAATCCCTTATGGAATACATATACTAGCTATTAACAGGTACTTTTTTATTTAGAATCCTTCAAAGGATAACCCGATTGTTTGTATTTATATAATGTTGCAATATAAATTGATAACTTCCTTACGGAATACATTTACTAGCGACGGAAGAACCCCACAGGTAATTCCGGTTAGCAGGTATTTATTTGGAAGCCTCCCAAGGACAATCCAGTTATATATGGTATTTAAATAATATTGTAATATATTTTTCATACGAAAAAACACGTGCTAGTAATGGAGAAAAAAAGAGGAATCCTTGAAGGTATCCATATAAAAACCATATATTCACTGATATATAACAGATATTCTGTTTCTGCTTCGTAATTGCGTGTAAATTCCTTGCGAATTACATTTGCAAGCAATTTTTAACCGACTACTAAAGTAGGGTTATTTATGATTTTAAGTTACTTGCTGTATTCTTTAAATACTGGAATCCACCTACCTGCTGATTACAAGCGTTGATGAATTTCCTGTACGGATCCAACGATACACACTGCAGATCACTTTTACTTAGGTAAATTTTTCGTTCTAAACTTTTTATTCTTTTACACAAGTAATTGATTTCTTCCTGACTATTAAACTATATTTTAAGCATTTCACTTTTAACTTCAATTTTGCGCCCGTGCGAAACAGCGAAGCACTGAAACGTGAATGACGAACCGAGGAGGAGAGCGCCCCAGCTAAGTGAGGTTTTACAAATCTACCCTACAAAAATTGATAATTTCATGTTTTATTTTTTATCTACCTCTAAAATTCAGTGCGAAATGGCGGGCGGTACGTGGCTACTACAAGTATTGCTATGCTAATATCGAGAACGAAACTCGAAGAATAATTATATTATGCTTCTCGATCGGGATATTCTGATTCAACCATGTTCATACAAAGAACTGATGTGTCCTAGCAGTGGTGTAGTGCGGGCTCCCGCCGCCTGGGGCCCACACTACACCACACTGAGGAAGAAGGGAGAGAAGGAGAGGTTAGTCTAGCACACCCTTTGCTGTTGCCACCCCAAATAAATACTGCAGTTGTAGTAGAACCGTTCTAATTGTAATTACCCTTTGGTAGTTAATGTTAGGCTCCAAGGACAGCAACATCAGAGACTTCTCCAAGGGCAGCGACATTTTTTTTTTTTCATTTCATTTTAAGCGTGTCACTCAGGATGTTTTCTGTATAGTACAAGATTAACACCTTCATGTTCTTATTATGCTCGTAGATGTAGCTGAGTTAGTGTCTGCAGTGAGTAGTCCCGGGTTCGATTCCTGACCAGAATAGACATTAACGTGTCAAACAGGGTCGTGCGGTGATGTCTACTTGCTTCTTCCTTTTGTCCAATGTCCATACCATCTGCAACGCAAGGAATTCTATAGCGGAGCTAAAAGCCCTCATTATTGGTCAAGCAGGTCCTTGATTTCAAACAGTTGGTCTCAGTAGTTTTGGCAACTACGCAGGTCGAGGTCACAGCTTAAAAATTCGCCTTGCTGCCATTGTTTAATATTCAAACAATAAATAACGTTCTAAAACATTTCTGGCTGCAATCCCGTTCATTGCCTATTGTTTTAGAATTTATGAAATTTCCGTGGACAACTAGAATCGTTGCAAGAATCAACATTAATTTAGAAAAATACCTACAACATGTCTTATTCAACTCAACGATGCATTACAAAATTAGTTGGAAGAAGATTGCAATATTGCTTTGTTATGTTTAAGTAAAATTATTGTGCATGTAAATGGTAAGTAGTCGCTTGTCAGTCTGTCTGTTGTCTGTCCATCCGACATATCCAACTATCTCAAAATCGGGAGCACGATACTTGATTTTGTTACTATATGCCATGGCGTTGATGCCAAAACAAATTCTGCCTGCAAAAGTACGTAAAAAATTTGAAAAGTTTATTTTCTTTGCTAATACATCGACGCCACGCTACGACAACCAAGACTGAAACGTACATACACAACGTTATCGGGTATATCGTTATCTTGCTCTACTTGTAACTCGCAGCAGTCGCAGCACTCAGCGGTATCGAGATAATATGATGATTTCATCATGTTATACGACATGTACATAAAGTTAGGTTTATGTAAATATAAAACGATGTCACTGTAGATATTGTGCAAATGTGTCCACGGGTTCATCCGTCGGTTGTGGTGCAAGTGTGCCATTGTTCGCTCACAATGGTGAAAGCATAGCGTGGTATGAGGGCCAGGAAGAGAGCGATTTAAATTTGAGTTTAGCTTTTTATATTTATTTACTTTGTAGTTATACGAGTTGTTCGATATAGGTACTTATTGACGTCGATAAACATCTGTATCTCATTTATAAGAGAGTGCTGGGTTTACACCTTTAATACCGTACAAGTAGGTATAAAAAACAACCACCATGTCCATGCATAATGGTAGTTTAAGACAAGAACGATTTTTTTAAGCAGGCTGCAGCATTTATTTATAATATAAAGTGTGGCTTTAAAAGCATAAACCTTAGTTTCGCTTTTACCTATCTGCGTAACGTATCAAGAGGTAAGGGAACAGTTGCCCTGGAGTTTGCCCTCCCTTTTTTGATCTAAAAGGATCTGATTTCCCCCTCCCCCCCCTCCTCTGGCCAAAAAGCTGGGTACACAACACATTGTAGTGTGGGAGGTAGTGGCACTGAAACTGTTGTAATGATTTGGTTGCTGAATAAATTATTAAAAATTAAATCATTAACGCCCCAACTCAGAGTCATTAACGGTTATTTAAATCGCTCCTTAGTACAGAATTTGTATGGTGATTCTTTACTATTCTTTACTAAGGAGCGATTAAAGTAACCGTTAGTGACTCTGAGTTGGGGCGTTAATCATTAAACTCTGGCGTTGCAGCCCATCGTGCACTTAGTTACTTTTTTATTTATGTATAGTTATTCTCAAATTATGTTCTGTAAAACATTACGTATTTTAAAATGTACCTACCTAATTCTCATCATTTGTGCAGTGGGTAAGTATAATGTATGCTGTCATTATTGGTATACATATATACATAGTTACGTAATTTTTATACATAGTTACTAGCTGACCGGACCGTTTGTCCGGTTTTCTGCCAAAAATTTTTTAGGGGTAGGGGGATGAAAAATAGATGTCCGATTCTCAACCCTAGCCGATATGCACGCAAAGATTCACGAAAATCGGTCGAGCTGTTTCGGAGGAGTTCAACTTCTAACACCGTGACACGAGAATTTTATATATTAGATAAAAATTTTAATTTGAATTATCCCTGTTTAAGTCTGTATCTACCGATAAAGTTAGAGGAAGTTTATGTAACTTAATTTACAGAAATCAACTTATATATTAGATATACTAATCTAGTGCTTCAAGGCCTATTTTTGCAAAATTTCGTCCCTTGTATTAACTTTGTGTAAACTCTTTTATATATACTTTACGAACTATAAGGGAGAAATCAAAATAAGGTTTATAAAACATGGTACAATACATACAACAATATTCCAAAAGAAAGTAAAATTGCGTTTTTTTAAATATAATATGCATAAGTATATTCTCATTTTGTAAAGTAGATGTGTATTGATTATTACTTTTTCAAAGGCGATAGACAATAAAGTTGTTATGATATGTACATGTATCTTTAATAATGTGGTGAATTGTAGGTATAGTTCCACCAACTTATCTGTGAAGTGGCGAAAATTGGAACTAATGAAAAGTCATTCATAAGTACTTTGTGGTCATTCATCTGTCAGTTACTACCTTTCGAATTGCGTCCAATGATTGGTCCAATGCGTCCGACAGCACCCTCCTTCAGTTCACAGTGTTCGACCTACAATTGTATGCAGCGGGTAGAAATAGCGCCACCTTTTAGCGACAGCAAATAACTGTTGTATTTGTTAGTTAAAATGATACCTTTAATTGATTGACAGTTAAATTTGGATAGCATGTGCACAAAATAATGTATTAAATAGCGTATAGAGGGCAGTAATAAAATCAATAGATAAAAGCTGAATCACGGTAACAAATGTTACTTGTAGTTTCTATAAGAGCCGTGGTTCAGGGGAGTATTAAAGAGAACAAAGAGAACAAGGAGTACAAAACGAGAACAGTGAGAACACTAGGGAAGATTGTATAAATAGTACTAAGTGGTGTAATGTAAGTGGTGTCAATAAAAGTGAAGTGTACGAAAAAGTATCGGGTTTTATTTTGTGGGAGTGAACACCCCTGGTGTTCCGGGTTCCGACATGGTCCTTCGAGCCGGATTACCGGTTGTGTGTAGTGCGTGAAGTGACGCAGGAGATCCAAGAAGTCCCCGGTGCCTCAAACAGAGGCTGATCCAGTGGAGCCCTACAACTCAGGCGGACGTTGTAAGGGCGGGGATCACCAAGGCGAAAAGGCGAAGTCCTACAACTCAGGCGGACGTTGTAGGGCGGATCACCGAGGCAAAGGCGAAGCCCTGCAACTCAGGCGGAAATTGTAAGGGCGGATATGCTGCTGCGAACAGCTGGTGCTGGTGGTGCATCGGGAGCGTTGCCAGCCAAGGGGGCTACGGCCGCAGGAGTCGTGCAGTGTGGTAATGTGAAGTTGTGCAAGTGAGTACTCTTATATAAAAAAAGGTTAAACGTCAAAAGAACTTAGAAAATTTCGGAACTATTTTGGACTTAGAAAATTATGGAATAATTTTGGACTCAGAAATTTTTTGGGAAACTGTACTTACAATTAGAATAATTTTGGTTTAACATCATTCAAACACTTGTAATTTTTTTGGAATATTTTTGGAAAGTATTTAGTTTGTAATTTTCTCTTTTAATTTTTACTAACTTTGTTTGCAAATAATTGAACATTTGGGTGGTTAAAAATGTCTTCTTTAAAAATAATGGAAAATATACAATTCAATTTACACGATAAATTACTTAAAGAAAAAATAGATTTTGAAAGGTTACCTCAAGATAAACTAACCATAGGTAGTTTGCAAACAAGGCTGGATACAATAGAGAATTTGTGGTTTCAATTTTGTGATAATGATAGATACATGTATAAGGAGTGCGATTATGATGAGTTAAGGGCTTCACGGTATATATCTAAAGATTTGTATGATGATATGTGTGAACTATATATCGAGATAAAGGGTGACATAAAACATGTATTGAGTTTACAAAGCAATTTTGAGCAGGAATGCAATGAGGTCAAGGGAGATTTGTTTGTTAACTTAAACTTATCTAGCATAAATAGTGATTCTTGTAAATTTTGTAAGGGGCATCATATTCTAGCGGAATGTACTGACTTTGTTAAAGAAGATGTGGCTACTCGGCGTAAGTTTGTTTGTGACGAGAACTTATGTTTTAACTGTTTAGGCACTCACTCCGCGCGTTTTTGCACAGTTAAACCCAACTGCCGAATTTGCAAAAGAAACCATCACGATTTGTTACATTCCTTGGACGGCCAAGGAATGTTGGGTAACAATTGTGATGCTGGGCAGTCAAACAATAGGTGTTTGGGTAACAGAGATATTTTTGTGGATGGTTGTGACCAAAAACATCACGAATCGTTACAAGCTCCAGAAAGGCAGGGAAATTGGGTTAACGATAGTGATGTTGGGCAGTCGAACGACCGGCGTTCGACTGATAGTGATAAAAACATTGGGCCTCAGAGTGAGACTAATGATGTCACTGGTTTTTCGAAGGGTGGATTTAACATGGGGGGAATGTTAGCAACAGCTGCAGTGAAAGCTGTTTCGAACAACAAGTACAGGTGTATGTTGAAGGCTTTATTGGATGAAGGCTCTCAGGCATCATTTGTCACTGCGAAAACAGTAAAAAACGTGGGGTTGCAGAAAAAGTCTGTAAAGAGATTAATAGCGGGAACAGAAAGTTATCATGTGGAATCTAATGGGATAGTGAAAACCAATAACGTGAAATTGGTGGATCCTGATTACAATAAAGCGGATAAAATAGAGTTATTGTTGGGAACGGACGTATACATACGGATGTTACCAGATGTGAATAAAATGGGTCCAGGTAATTCAACGGTGGATGAACATACCATGCTGGGAAGGGTTCTTTCAGGAGTAGTGAATCCTGAAAATGACATCAAGTTGAACAATTTTATTATGAATACAGCTGAAGAAGAGTACTTGAAAAAGGTTGGAAAATTGGTATCAGAACCAGAAAGAGATAAGAATGGAAGTGATTACCAACAGGAACTAGTGCAACAGTACTGGTGGTATTTGATCAAAATAGCTGATTCTCGGTGGCTGGAAATAAGTCGTGGGTATATGCTACTAGACTCACAAAGGTCTTGCGATGCGGTAAAGACATCGTACGTAACGACAGTGAATGTGCAGGTCAGCATTGGTAATGAAGGTCAGGTCACTTTGCTGAATACTACGTTGGTAGCTCCAATAAGACCAGTATCAATTCCTACTTTGAGATTATGTGGGACAGTTTTATTGGAAAAACGGCGCGATATCGCTGTGGTCATGAAAACATCAAAAGTAAATACATATGCATGGACCGTTGCCGAAATCGTATTGAGATGGTTAAAAAGCATTCCTTGTCGATGGGTGAAGGATGCTTTCCTGAAACAAAAGAAGCTGGATGCGGCACAACGTATTCCAGGCTAGCGATTTATTGTATCATACATTATTTTGTAAATATAATTTGTGACTTTTCTGAACAAATAGTATCGGTGATTTCATTTTAATTTATTTTATTTACTGGAGGCGGAGAAAACTAAAATCAGAGAAAGTACTAAACAATTATTTGAGTTCGGACGAATTTAGAGTTTGTTTTAAAAACGTGTATAAGAGAGGAAAATATAATGTATATAATTTAGTTATGCCTTTGTTCAGATGTTGGTGCGTCAAATATTTTAAGGGTGGGCGGTAGGATCTGACGATCAGCTTTTACTGAGATGTAATAATGACAAAGGTTTTAGTAAATAAGGCGAATAAGGGATAATTGATTTATTTGTTTACCAGCATGGCAATGTGAGAAATTAAATTGGATGCAGTAAGTGATCTGTCCATCTAAAGATTTTATTGATTTCGATGATAAGTGTCGCGACTGAAGCAATGGAGTAAACTGGAGGGATAATGAGCTTTAAGAGCATTGGAATACTTACGTCAATGGGACAAGTGGTAGCATCGGTTTGCTGAGAATGTTGTGAGGAATGTGTACTAATCTACTAATGTTGTGTAATAATCTGGCTTCAGTTGGCTACTCAGTACTGTAGAGGATCTTCAGTGAAGGTCTTCTAATGTTGTATCAGGAAGGTTGCTTGTAATGATACTTCTGCTGGTTATCGGAGGAATATATTTTCGGTAAAAATGAACTGGTTTATATACAGAAATTGTAAAGAAGAATGACCAATAGAAATAGCTACATTAATTTACAAGAAAAATAAAGACCAATAAGAAAAAGGATTATAAAACACGTGTATAGGGTAATAAAATTAACAATGATTATTTGCATGCCGTCTCGTTCACTCCTGTAACAATAACGCTATATCTGTCGCTAAGTATTGCCATCTCGTTCTAACATCGCCGCTCTCCTTCGCACGGCGAGGCGATGTTATAAATATTGCGCGAGGCTCAAATGGGTTACCATTCCTGCGGCGAGCTGCGAGCGCGATACACGACACGGGCGTGAAGACATATACCTACGAAGATAACTGCCGGGTGCCGGGTGCTTCGAAGATGAGATCTTGTGGCTTGAAGACTGATGAAGAGGAACGAGGAAGATGCTGACGGACTGCGCTTATCTTGTTTCTTAAACAGACGTCATTCGTTTCTTAACAGAACGTCAAAGCAAATAAATATATTTCCCCTGAGGTGTTTGTTTTACTTAGCTTGAAATATAAGTTAGGCTGTTGTATTATTCTTTCCTATTGGTATTTGGTATCCAGGTAACGTTTCGGTAAGGTAAATATGTAGGTATTGAGAAGGTATTGGTAACTGCGTAAGTATTCATAGGAGGTATTCGGTAGGTATAATGATAGCTGCGTCAGGCAGCTACATGACTCTCCCCCTAGCGAAAGCGTACCGGAAGCTTGCTGGTGCGTCCAAGTCTAGTGGTCTTCAGAATTGATGACTTAACTGGGCTTGACGATGTACTGGAGCTTGAGTAGGTACATGAAGTTCCATCGTTGGTTTTCGCTGGTGACTGTGAGTATGTAGCTGAGGTATCCTGAGTGCTTGCTTCAGATGTTGAGTCCTCTGGAGTACTGATTGTGTAGGCAGGCTTGAGACGGTCGATCGAAATAACTGCAGATCGCCTCTCAGGTAACAAAAGTTTAAATGTTTTGTTATTACGCTCTAGTACTTTGTATGGACCTTCGTACGTAGGCATTAAAGGCGTTTTTACGGCGTCAATTCTGATAAAAACATACTTGCAGTTTTGTAGATCCTTGTGAATGAAAATAGGTTTCTTGTTACTATGTGCGATTGTAGGTAAGGATGGCTTCGTCGAGTTTATTGTATTACGTAGCTGTGTGACGTAATCATAGTCGAGATTTTGTTCCTTATCTATAGTAGTAGTGAAGAAATCGGATGGTAAACGTAAGTTGTAACCGTAGGTAAGTTCTGCGGCGCTAACACCTGAATCGGAACGAGGTATTGCGCGTAAACCCATAAGTACTGTAGGTAATTCGTCTATCCACTTAGTACGTTCTGATAGACGAGTTTTCAGTGCGGTTTTCAAACTTCGGTGCCATCTTTCTACCATACCGTTTGACTGAGGGTGATACGGACTTGTACGTATTCGTTGAGTTCCCATGATGTTAAGTAATTTGTTGAAAAGGCGACTTTCAAAGTTTCTTCCTTGATCGGTTGTTATCAACTTCGGTGAACCAAAACGTATAATCCAGTGCTCATAAAATATTTTAGCGATTGAGTCGGCGGATGTGTCATCAGTAGGTAAGGCTTCTGGCCATCTAGTTGCTCGGTCGATCATAGTAACCAGGTATCTGTAGCCTTCGGGTGATGGTGGAAGCGGTCCAACTACGTCGATGTGGACGTGTTGAAAACGATCAGCTGATGAAAACGATGTAATGTTGCTCGTTGTATGGCGCTGTACTTTACATTGTTGACATGGAATACACTGTTTTGCCCACGTTGCGACATCTGTGTTCATTGACGGCCAAAAAAATTTTTGCGTTATCAGTTTTCGAGTTGTTCGTATACCAGGATGGCTGACATTATGTAGCGCGTTGAAAACGAGTTGTCGATATTTCTCTGGCACGTATGGTCGAATGAACGATGTTGATGTCTCGCAATAAATAGATTTTTGAGAATTTGGTAGAGTAACTAGTTTGAGTGATAGATTACTCTGTTTTGAAAGTTGATCTATGGTACTTTTCTCTTCTTGTTGAGCTTCTGAGATCTTCTCGAAATCAATAGCGGTAGGGCATGTGATACTCTCGATAGGTATTCGGCTCAATGCGTCGGCAACAATGTTATCTTTTCCGCTAACGTGTCGAATATCCGTTGTGAATTCGGTAATGAAGATTAGTTGTCTCGCTCGGCGCGGTGTCTCTGAAGTTGAAGGAGGTTTTTGCAGTACGTAAGTTAACGGTTTGTGATCAGTGAAGATGATGAGGTTTCGTCCTTCAAAAGTTTTTCGAAAATGCTTTATAGACATGTAGATGGCGAGTAGTTCTCGATCGAATGTACTATAGTTTCGCTGTGTACTTGAAAACTTTTTCGAAAAATATCCCAGTGGTTGCCATTTGTTATCGATGTATTGTTGTAAAACGGCTCCAGCGGATAGATCAGATGCGTCGGTGAAGATAGCGAGCTTTGCGTGATGAGATGGATGTGCGAGTAAAGTAGCGTTTGAAATAGCAGTTTTACACGCTTCAAATGACTTAGTTGAGTCTTCGGTCCATTGAATTAGAGTTTTATCACGCTTCTTTGAATTATGGAGGTAGGCATGGAGTGGAGCTTGAAGTTCAGCGGCTTTCGGAATGTGGTCACGATAGAAATTGATAATTCCGAGAAAGCGCCTAAGCTCTTCAATAGTTTTCGGTTTCGGAAACTGAGAAATTGCCTTTACTTTTTCGACAGGCGGTTTGATTCCTTGGCTGTTGACTGAGTAACCCAAAAACTTGACTTCAGGTTGTCCAAATACGCATTTTGATGGATTAATGGTGATTCCATTATCTTCCAATCGACGTAACACCGTACGTAAGTGTTGTTCGTGTGTTTTTTCGTCGGAACTTGCGATTAAAAGATCGTCAATAAATGCATAAACGAAATCCAGTCCTTGTAAAACTTCGTGAATAAAACGTTGAAAAGTTTGAGCTGCATTCCGTAGTCCAGGTGGCATCTTGGGAAATTCAAATAGTCCCATCGGAGTGATGATAGCGGTCTTCTGTATATCTTCTTCGCGAACATTGATTTGTTGATACGCTCGGTTGAGATCAATTGTTGAAAAGATATTTTTTTGTGACAATTGATACGTGAAATCTTTGATACGCGGTATTGGGTATCTGTCAGGCGTTGTGATTGCGTTTAACCTTCTATAATCACCGCAAACTCTGATGTCTCCGTTTTTTTTGGGTACGATATGAAGTGGTGATGACCAAGGGCTCTTGCTTGGACGGCAAATACCTTGTTCAATCATATTTTCGAATTCTTTTCGTACTATTTCATAACGATGTGGTGCGATTGGGCGCGCGCGACAATGTAATGGGGCTCCCGTAGTTTCAATATAGTGTTCGACGTTATGAATGGATGTAAGTTTCATTGATGAAATTCTTGTAGTACCGGGGAATTCCGATAAAATGTTGTGGTATTTATCTTGAATATCGACGCTTCGAATAGTAGGTATGTTTGATGCTTCTACGTATGACTGCGTTGATAGGTTGGTAATACCATCTATTAATTTTTTATTTTTCAAGTCGACGATGAGTTGGTGAT
Organism: Thymelicus acteon; assembly: GCA_951805285.1. NCBI lineage: Eukaryota > Metazoa > Arthropoda > Insecta > Lepidoptera > Hesperiidae > Thymelicus > Thymelicus acteon. The sequence goes on along the minus strand of OX638225.1, from coordinate 14,243,338 downwards.
GTCGTAGGAAATCGGCTCCAATGATAGGCTTGCTCACTTTCGCGACGATGAATTTCCATTTAAATAATCGACGTAGGTTAAAATCGAGTTCCAATGTTTTCTCTCCGTAGGTAGGTATGACGGTGTTGTTCGCCGCGTAAAGTTGAAAATTCAAAGGGCTTTGTTGTTGACCTTTGTACGGAGGTATTACGGATATGTTGGCTCCTGTGTCGATTAAAAACGTCATATTGTTTTTCTTGTCGGTAATAAATAGGCGGTAATTAATATCTGATACGCTAGGTTCCGCCGTGGCTAACGTATGTTTCAGTTTTCCGACTTGGTACTTTCTTGCTTATAAGTACATGGCTTCGTACATTTTCGGGCTTCTGAACCATAACGTCGATGATAATAACAGTAGGTCGATCTTGACTCGCTTCGCTGGCGTGTAGGTATTGACGTGTCGCGACTCGTAGATCGATGTCGGTTTTGGCGGGCGAATGGTCTTCGACTATTATTATTGTAGGCGTGCGGCGTAGTACTATTTTGTGACGAGTTGTAATTTTGGAATGAATGGAAATTATTCTGTGAATTCTTGATAGCGGCAACTTCAATTGATAGTTTTCGAATGTCATCAATAAAAAATTGCGTTTCAGGATTTTTTGATGAATCGACGGCTGAGATGTTATTGTTCGTGTTCTCCATCATTTTGTCGGCGAGAAGTGCCTGTTCGTCGAGCGATGTCTTCGTGGAGAATGATTCGCTGACGGTAAGGACTGAACGGACGTGTGGCGGCAAATGGTTTGACCACATGAGTCGGAGAGTTGAATCTGGGACTTTGTCTCGAGCCAGGCTTCGCATTCGTCGTAGTAGTTGAGTAGGCTTTTGGTCACCTAACTCGACTTCTGATAATAATTTTTGAAGTTGGCGGTTGTCCGATTCCTCGTAAGCCGATAAAAGTCGATTCTTTAACGTGGTGTATTGTTCTGTAGCTGGCGGGTCGTATAACAGGTCTGAAATCTGTTCAATATCTTGTTTCTCCAGCTGTGCAATTACCATCTGGGCGAGTTGGTTTTGTCCTCTTTTGAGTTCGCTGGTCGCTGCCTCAAAAGTAATAAACCATAGTCGTGGCTTGTCTCTCCAGAATGGCGGGATACGCATGGAAAGAGCTATTCCAGCGATTTCGGGTTGCTGCGGCTGTGGACATGCTGATTGGGTCTGTGGCTGGGAAGTGGCTTCGGCGTGCTGTGCGTGTTTCTCCATGACGATGGGTTGACGACAAGTTGCGGCAGGTAGGTAGGCCTAGTGTGAAACGTGACTTCAGCAGGGACGGATCAGCAGGGTGTCGTTCGCAGTGCTTCGACGAGGGGTTCGTCGAGCAGGGATTCCTCGTGACGGGTGACTTGCTTGAGAGTCACCGGCGTAGGTTGGTCCAGCAGGGATTCTTCTGAGAAGGAGGTCTTCTTCCAGAGTGCAGATGTTCTTCGGAGGTCACCAATGTAGAGGATCTTCAGTGAAGGTCTTCTAATGTTGTATCAGGAAGGTTGCTTGTAATGATACTTCTGCTGGTTATCGGAGGAATATATTTTCGGTAAAAATGAACTGGTTTATATACAGAAATTGTAAAGAAGAATGACCAATAGAAATAGCTACATTAATTTACAAGAAAAATAAAGACCAATAAGAAAAAGGATTATAAAACACGTGTATAGGGTAATAAAATTAACAATGATTATTTGCATGCCGTCTCGTTCACTCCTGTAACAATAACGCTATATCTGTCGCTAAGTATTGCCATCTCGTTCTAACATCGCCGCTCTCCTTCGCACGGCGAGGCGATGTTATAAATATTGCGCGAGGCTCAAATGGGTTACCATTCCTGCGGCGAGCTGCGAGCGCGATACACGACACGGGCGTGAAGACATATACCTACGAAGATAACTGCCGGGTGCCGGGTGCTTCGAAGATGAGATCTTGTGGCTTGAAGACTGATGAAGAGGAACGAGGAAGATGCTGACGGACTGCGCTTATCTTGTTTCTTAAACAGACGTCATTCGTTTCTTAACAGAACGTCAAAGCAAATAAATATATTTCCCCTGAGGTGTTTGTTTTACTTAGCTTGAAATATAAGTTAGGCTGTTGTATTATTCTTTCCTATTGGTATTTGGTATCCAGGTAACGTTTCGGTAAGGTAAATATGTAGGTATTGAGAAGGTATTGGTAACTGCGTAAGTATTCATAGGAGGTATTCGGTAGGTATAATGATAGCTGCGTCAGGCAGCTACAGTACAAATGAGGAGAAGCTTCTTGGTCAAGACAGGCTTACACGAGTAGTCACGCTTCAACTTTTGAGTTTTTCAATGTGTATTGTCGTAAATGTGTATACGTGTTTTTAATTTGTTGAAATGTGTAAAAGGTATTGTTTTGGTTACGGTTTAATACTTGGATAATTCAGTTGGATATTTTTGTTATGTGTTTTATTTTTGTGGTGTATTTAATGGTTATTTAGGGCTCGTTTAGGAAATTTTAAATGTAAGGTAGATATTTAACTAAAGTTAAAAAAAATTGTTAATGCGACGATGTACTAGGAAACCATGTCAACCATGTATAAACCTGTGTTAAGGACATATTACAATATGTCCTTGGTGGGCGGTATGTTCGACCTACAATTGTATGCAGCGGGTAGAAATAGCGCCACCTTTTAGCGACAGCAAATAACTGTTGTATTTGTTAGTTAAAATGATACCTTTAATTGATTGACAGTTAAATTTGGATAGCATGTGCACAAAATAATGTATTAAATAGCGTATAGAGGGCAGTAATAAAATCAATAGATAAAAGCTGAATCACGGTAACAAATGTTACTTGTAGTTTCTATAAGAGCCGTGGTTCAGGGGAGTATTAAAGAGAACAAAGAGAACAAGGAGTACAAAACGAGAACAGTGAGAACACTAGGGAAGATTGTATAAATAGTACTAAGTGGTGTAATGTATTAAGTGGTGTCAATAAAAGTGAAGTGTACGAAAAAGTATCGGGTTTTATTTTGTGGGAGTGACCACCCCTGGTGTTCCGGGTTCCGACACACAGATAAGTTAGTTTTACTGTACTAATGTCTGACTTGACCTTATGCCAACTGACGCACTTGCAAGCTGTGTAAATATCATACATAATATCATGTTAGGTGTTAGCGACTATCGTTGATGTCTTTTTAATAGTGATTGCATATTAATATCAAAGACTTCAACGCCTTAATTTTCTGTATTCATTTCCGCTGGATTTCTTATCGATTCTTGTATGGTCCAAAAATTACTTTTACCTTAGTTTATTATTGATCAAACGAATCATAATATCTGATACATCAGAACCAGAGCTACGTTGTAAGCTACACTGTAGAGCTCATAGCTCGATTTCGTCGATCTTTAGGATCGATTGATACATGTAATTAAGAAGACCCTAAGCCTAGAGCATAATTGTACCACCACACTGTTTCTCTGTGGATTCATGAAGAATTCACTGTGGTGAGTGGCCAACCGAAGTCCAAGAAATTGGCCAAAGAATTGATTCCAACATGCTTTAAAATTTAAATCAAAACGATTGCTGTTTGAAGAATTGAAGTAATATAGTGAGTTCGCAAATCGACATCTTAACGTGCCCTTAAAAGTAGGGAAGAGGTTAGCGGATATAAATTTAAACCCCGACAGCAACACCCTAGTAATCTAAGTAAACGGATTTACAATATAAACTTGACAAATGCGAGGTAAACTCGCTTGGAGAGGGTTATTTTTCTATTTTTTTTTTGCAGTTTTTTTAAGACCGTAGACTTTTTACCCTTCGGAGCATAATGTACAAAACGCAAATGTAATATTTAATTAAAGACCTATTCTCTGTATTTTTTCAAAATTCTAGCGTCAATAGTTTCGGAGGTAAGGGGGAAAAATGGTAAATTTTTGGCTTTAATTTTTGTTCTTTCTTGAATAATTTTAAAACTCCATTGTAGAACTATAACAAAAAATCATTTCTTCGTCTTTGTTTCTACGTCTTTGGCTCACATAAAAGTATATGAGTACCACATTTCAACTCATTTGGTCCAGTAGTTTCGGAGTAAATTGGCTGTGAACAGCGGTCGCCCAGACGCACGAGTGGGTTTAGTTTTTCGTTTTTTCGTACGGAACCCTAATAATTATAATAGCTAAGAATATGAATCTACTGTAGGTAGAGATACCTATACATGAAATGAGTAGTTTGTTATATTTGCATATATCGGTAAATACCCTCGGGTAAAACCATGTGCATAGCTACGGCCCCTCTTTATGCTACTCCTGTTACTAGTAGATTAATTGACTTGGTTAAAAAATTAAAACTTGATAGTATTAACTTTCTTGATAAATATTTTTGACCTTTTTGTTAACCCTACCTAACCGGCGACAGACAGTATTTATTGCAAATCTTGAAAAAAAATTGACAGGCGATTACAATGAGCAAGAGTATGTGACAGGCGAATGGAAAAGTGCACAGTTGATGAGGTAAAATAAACTTTCTCCTGTATACTTGAAATTTGGATATGTTTTTGAGTAAACGTTTTAGAATAACTATGTACAATGACAGGCGGTTTCGAATAGCATAAGACCTTGACAGGCGAGGTCCAAGAGCTAGTGAACCTTCGGGTAACGGTCTTCCTGTAAGGCTAGAAATTTGTACACTGATGATTTATAGCATGCTAAGGGCAATAGCCATACCTGGCAGGCGTCAGCCCTGCACGTCATCAGCCCCTTAATTTTTTAAACTGTAAAAAAAATGTAAAAAAAAACTTGTTTCTGTAAGCTTAAAAATTTTATAGGATGTAGTTTATTTATTGCAAATCTTGAAAAAAAATTGACAGGCGATTACAATGAGCAAGAGTATGTGACAGGCGAATAGAAAAGTGCACAGTTGATGAGGTAAAATAAACTTTCTCCTGTATACTTGAAATTTGGATATGTTTTTGAGTAAACGTTTTAGAATAACTAGGTACAATGACAGGCGGTTTCGAATAGCATAAGACCTTGACAGGCGAGGGGAAAGCTGCTAAGGGCGTGCGAGTAAGATGTGTTATTTAGTGCAAGTGACATGAAATAAAAATAAAAATGATAAATAGAATAATATTTTATTAGTTTTAATGTAATCTACATTCGTTTTTATATTAATTTTCTTCATCATTATCCGACACTTCACTACTACTGTCTTCATCATCATCTGACTCTTCGAATTTTATTTAAAACTTTATAATGATGAAGAAAATTAATGTAAAAACGAATGTAGATTACATTAAAACTAATAAAATATTGTTCTATTTATCATTTTTATTTTTATTTCATGTCACTTGCACTAAATAACACATCTTACTCGCACGCCCTTAGCAGCTTTCCCCTCGCCTGTCAAGGTCTTATGCTATTCGAAACCGCCTGTCATTGTACATAGTTATTCTAAAACGTTTACTCAAAAACATATCCAAATTTCAAGTATACAGGAGAAAGTTTATTTTACCTCATCAACTGTGCACTTTTCTATTCGCCTGTCACATACTCTTGCTCATTGTAATCGCCTGTCAATTTTTTTACAAGATTTGCAATAAATAAACTACATCCTATTAAATTTTTAAGCTTACAGAAACAAGTTTTTTTTTTTACATTTTTTTTTACAGTTTAAAAAATTAAGGGGCTGATGACGTGCAGGGCTGACGCCTGCCAGGTATGGCTATTGCCCTTAGCATGCTATAAATCATCAGTGTACAAATTTCTAGCCTTACAGGAAGACCGTTACTCGGAGGGTTCACTAGCTCTTGGACCTCGCCTGTCAAGGTCTTATGCTATTCGAAACCGCCTGTCATTGTACATAGTTATTCTAAAACGTTTACTCAAAAACATATCCAAATTTCAAGTATACAGGAGAAAGTTTATTTTACCTCATCAACTGTGCACTTTTCGATTCGCCTGTCACATACTCTTGCTCATTGTAATCGCCTGTCAATTTTTTTTCAAGATTTGCAATAAATAAACTACATCCTATTAAATTTTTAAGCTTACAGAAACAAGTTTTTTTTTTACATTTTTTTTTACAGTTTAAAAAATTAAGGGGATGATGACGTGCAGGGCTGACGCCTGCCAGGTCATGGCTATTGCCCTTAGCATGCTATAAATCATCAGTGTACAAATTTCTAGCCTTACAGGAAGACCGTTACTCGGAGGGTTCACTAGCTCTTGGACTAGTACTGAATACTGATAGCAATAGTCGGTCAATAAGTCGGTCAGAAATAATATGGAAGAAAAAATCGGCCCGTTTATCGGTCCTACAAAAAGACTGACGTGGCCGTGGGCGGGAAGCGTTAGTGTGTGATGGCATTATTATGTCCAAAATGTTTGTTGGGAGTTAGGAAGTTCACGTGTTTGTTTTTGTTTCTTATTAATACCTACCAAACATTTTTACGACTGGCTTACTACACCAGAGGTGTAGTTAAACTGAAGCAGGATATAATAAATGTAAACTGAAACATAATGGGCGTTGCTTGTCTCATCGACATGCAACAATCGTCTATTTATAGGCACGACATTGATTTTATTGCTATCTCATTCGTTCTTATCAATTGCTATCTCATTCGTTCTTATCAATGGTTCTACTTGTTTCATCGGAGTTGCCACGGAACCCGCTGTAGCTACCAAGTACCCAAACGTCTGAAGTAGTTTTTCGTTTCAATTTAATACGAGTACCTACTATCGCATCTCCGTCTATTATTTTGATGAACCATGAATGTCAATAAAAATATGAAAGCTACTTATTATGTAACTTGCTGAAAACATGAAAGTACCAACCTACATTTAATACATGTAATGAAACTTATGTTTCACTTTAAGTCACGGACCTTAAATAAATTTATTTAAGGTGGTTTAAGTATACAAAATGTACTCTTTGGAAGATACTGATTTTAAAGCCAGAGACTCAGTCCGTTTATTTACGTTGTGGTAGTACTCTAAGTACAAAAAATGTCTCAATAAAAATATTCTAATAAGAATCAAGCATAAAATAGTGACCAACATTCAAGTATAGATGTCACTAGCTTGACATGAACGCTACGCATGAGTGCGATAAAATTCCTCGCCGCGGCTGCTTGCCGCTTCGCCTTCGCTTGTTTAATTTGACATGACAGACAGTTCTGTTGCGACAGATGAATATTGAGTTCGTCATTCATTTGTCATTTTACTCATTTTCCTCTTCTCTTTCATCGCACAGTGAGTTATCGGGGCTACGAAACTTATGAAAAAACAATTTAGAATTTCAACATCATCATTATTACGCGTATTTACTATTTTGTTTCGTTAACAACACAAAGAACTGTGGAATCAGTGTTATTTATAACGCTATTCAGTGTCAGTAGTTTACAAACCGTGTTTCGTGCGATGGGTCAATTCTTATTATCATTCAGTGTTAGAAGAACAAACAAGGTAATCGTCTAATTCATTTGAACAAAAGGCAAGGCAGAGGCTTCGTCCTTCACACATTAGAACATCATTATCTATGCACGTAGCCTATCGGTTGAGTTAAAAGTGATAATGGCCTAACGCATACAGAGCTGTGCATGTAAGTACGCGCACGTCGCCTCCAAGTTCTCCAAGAATAATTCTAATTATATTCTCTTAAATCTTCTGGTGGTGGGTTCTTTCGCTTTTAATAATTACTCAGGCGCAGTTCTAAGGTAATACACCAAATAAGCTTACTAATAATTGATCACACTATTTTCTTAATAAACCATGGCTAATATAAAAAGTAGAGTAAGAGCACCCAAAAAAACAACGACGAAAACCAAAGGGCGAGGTAAAGTAAAAAAAAACTCTACAGGTGTGAGGGAGACGGTTACGCCGCACATTGTGATGAAAAGGCCCAGTGTTGGAAAGTGTTTGACATCGGAAGAAAAGGTGAAGTACCTCTTGCAAAATGGTCACAGGTTGAAAGATAAGCTGGTTGAGAAAATAGCTCTTAAGAAGCCAACTATTAAAGATTGTCTCAGAAACAACAGCAAAGAACAGTTTAAGCTGTGTGACAGTATATTGCAAGGCGAGCTAATGATTGATGATTACAATGCCAAAAGAAAAGTCTTGCAAATTAAGAGGGCAGCGGAGAAGGGTCTTAATAATAATAACGTAACGGTGAATGATCAAAACCAACTATCAACAACTACGAGCATTGTATCAAATGTTCCAGTAAATAATCCAAAACCGGAGAAAGGAAACAAAAGGATTGTTAAAGCTAAATGTGTTGATATCAGCAAGGCCACTGTTGTATCTTCATCATTTTATCAGTGTGACTATTGTCAGAAAATATTCAATGTCAAAGCATCATTGCGAAGACATATACTTGCTCATGTCGACTTTAGATTATACTCCTGCGCAAGTTGTCCGAGGAAATTTGAAAGCCAAGCTAACTTATTAATACATGTGAAAAAATCTCATCCAAACGCAAAGGAACATTACATGTGTCCATTATGTTGCAAGGCATTTTTATCTAAAAACAACATGCTACTTCATATGGCCACGCATGGACCGAATGAAAATGAGTTTAAATGTATTTACTGCGATGAGGAGTTCAATCAACAAATGATGTTGAACCAACATGAGAAAAAACATTTAGTCGGAGGCAAATTTCTCTGTACTGTTTGCAACACTAGTTACGATTGCAGAAACCAGTTATCCCTACATATAAAGAGCCATTTGAAGATAAAGGATTTTGTTTGCCAGCACTGTGGTAAAGACTTCCTGAGGTTAAACTCGTTGAAACGTCATGTCCAGATATGTCACGGTGGACATCGCATCCAGTGCCCCACATGTAAGAAGTATTTGAAAGGCCACTTGACCGAGCATATGCGTGTGCATGATAAAAAGAGACCACATATTTGCCCTGAATGTGGACAGAGCTTTACCCAGTCCACTCAGTTGAACGTCCACCGTCGGTCTCATACTGGGGCAAGACCGTATCCTTGTCGTATTTGCAACCGGGCGTTTACCCATTCCAATGCTCTCATGCTGCACATTCGGAGACATACAGGGGAGAAACCGTTCCAATGTGCAATGTGTCCGTTGGCCTTTTCACAGCTGCCTCACATGAAGGCACACATGCGCAACATTCATAAGAAGGAGGAGTGTTATAAATGTAAGAAATGTGATGAGTTTTTTAAGTTGAAGGTCGAAATTGAAAATCATGAGAAGGTCTGCACCGTTGGTGACAAGCAGCTTTCCTTCGAGGAGCAGATCCATGCTTCCGTGCAGCCGGAGGAGATCGAGGTGGAATCTGTCATGAGTCTCTCTCGCATGAGGTTCCTGCTAGCTCTCCTCCTTACCATGATCGCTACCAAAGAGAAACTGAGATACTTAGGTGCGTATGCTAACCTTTTACAATATTTTTCCCACACATACAATTTTGTGCACTGAATGTTGTTTTCGCGTTACTAGCGTGGAATACATCGCTTCCTGTGTGTGCGCCAATAACAGGAATTCATTTTTTGAGATACCAACACTTCATTGACATAAAACTTATGATTACCTGAGAAATTCATTTAAAAGCATTTAAAAATGCCCCTACAATACAATAGACATCAACGGGTTTCGCACCGCCATGGACATGGGCATTCATCGATCCGACACAACGACATCGATCGAATAATGCCATTCTTGCACAATCATTAATATTTATTTCAGATTATTTTACATGGTACTCTCAGAGACATAAGCAGTTAAGCACTCCGCTGACCTATTTGCGGGTTACAAAATGTTATGCGCGAGTGTGTATGCTATTGTGTGTTGTGTTCGTGGCGTGTTTGTTCATTGATGCACATGTTTCATTCGCTTGATCGAAATGGTTTTTTTTAGCGAACACACTTGTCATTGTAACGGGCGACAGGCGTGTTAGCAGACGACATTTTTGGGTAATACGTTGATGAGTGAGTTCATTTACCATTTCGTTGATAATTCTGGTGTCGGGTGGTAAAGGTGACGCATTCAACGGGGATGGTTTTTGAATCTTTATGTTCTAAGAATAAGGTTTAAGTTTGCTTGGCGAGGCTAACTGCGCTGGGTGGTGGTGTATTGTAAATATTTTACAGATTCCATTATGTTAAATAGTGTAATTTAATTAAAATATACGATATTGTATGTTAATATCGGTCTTAATAAAAATACTGTAGGTTAAGGTTGAAGAAATAAAGTTTAATTCATGCTAGACTGGTGAAGCGATCCAAGAATCTCGCGAAGCCACACTTTGCTTTATTGGGATCGGTTTTTTGCCTTATACCATAGTCCATAGTCAGTCTAATATGAATCTTACCAATGTAAATATGTAGATATAAATATGAAGAGTATGAAGACCAATATGATAATGAGATAAATATGAAGGCGAATGTAAATATGTATCTAATAGGTCAAAAAGAAGACATAGTTTTAGAAACATAGTGACATATTTTTGGTTGCGACAGGTTTCAACAAACGATTGGTTGACGACCTACTTGTGGAGTCCCTTGAAGCCATGGGCCACAATCCCTGTAAGGACGAAAAGCTGCTCCCATTGAATCGCCTCCGTAGCAACATACAGATATTACTCAACGGCACAGTGCCTAAGAAACAGATGGAGAAGTTTAAAAAGGAGAATAAGACGACAGAAGAATTGCTGGAACTTCTCACCAATGAAAAGAAGAACTGTTAATGGGTATAGGTACCTACCTAATTTATTTTTCACAATATGAGAATAATATTATTTTAGTATTTATTTATATTGATCGCGATTTTTCAGAATAGGAACCATCCATAAATTACGTCACACTAACTTCATGACTTTTTGACCCCTCCCCCCGTCCTTGTCACAACTGGTCACACTTGTGAGACCTCCCCCCCTAGTGTGACGTCACATAATTATTATGAAATTTTACATCTAGAAATTATTAAATTAAAACAGGAGTTCCGAAATAAGTTTTATTTTCTTTAATTGTTTTTTAATATTTACCTATACATACCAATTATTCAATTTTAAAACGTGACGTCACGAAACTTAGGACCTCCTCCCACCCCTTGTCACACTACACCGACCCCCCCCCCTTCCCCCCTAACGTGTGACCTAAAATACGGATGGCCCCATAGGTGCCGACTTTGTACATGTATTTCTGCGGTGTATCTAATACTTCGATAGCAAAGCCTTTCAGCTGTACTATAATAACTGTACAACAATAACTATGAAGGTTGAATACATTCTGATCACAGAGGTGTTCTACAAATTTCCTTGCGGATCCTCCTCTCTCTGGCCGGCAACGTATCGGTGATGCTGGTGTTGATGGGTGACGGTGACCACACTGACCACTTAGGGGCCATCCATAAATTACGTCACACGTTAGGGGGGAAGGGGGGTCACATTTTAAAATCGAATAATTGGTATGTATAGGTAAATATTTAAAAAAAAGAATGGAAATAAAACCTATTTCGGAACTGCTATTTTAATTTCAAAATTTCTAGGTGAAAAATTTCATATATGACGTCACACTAGGGGAGGTCTCACAAATGCGACCAGCTGTGAAAAGGGAGGGAGGGAGGGGTCAAAAAGTCATGAAATTAGTGTGACGTAATTTATGGATGGCCCCTTATCATGAAATCAAATCAAATCAAATCATTTTATTGCCAGAATGTAGTTTTACATAGGTGTTATAAGTATAGAACACCAATACATTCAACCACGTATGGTATGCAATGTGAAGTGACTGGTCTGGTCATTTGACGATTATTTTCATGAAATAAACGCATACATTATAACTCGGATAGCTTAAATATGAGCTGGTCCTCATGCAGTAAAGTTAGTAAAATGAATATTTTAACAAAAGGTAAATTATTTTCCTCTTCATATAAAACTCTCGTATCTTTCTTTCATAGTAAATGATGTAGTCAGTTTAGATTTATAAGTTGCCTGAGCTACAATAACTATTTATTTCCTATCACTTCTATTAAAGTGAAAGGATTTGAAGCTAATGTTTCATGACAGGTATAACAAATATAATAAAACATAGTAAATAATCTATCTCATTTGTGATATCATTAAAGTTATTTAAACACATGAAATATCAAGAACACAAGAATTTTGTACTGATAATTTCGCGTTTCCATTCCAAAACAGTAAAAGATGATTATTTATACGCATTTTGTATTTTTTTACAGAGTAAAATTTACCTGTATTGATTTGTGAGAGCTATAAATATATTTATCATCAAAAAATTAATAATTTATGCATAGCAATAATCTTGGAAGTATATTTTTATATTTATACAGAACTGACAAAAGTTTAAATACAGTAAACGAATATCGTCGTATAATTTGATATTAAATAACATTAAAACAATCCATTATAGTGAGAAGAAAACTAACAATTTATAAAGTATTGTATTGTGTTTTAGTTAAATATGCTACTTGAAAAAAGTGTATCTATTATGTAAAATCACTGACATAAATAATTACGAGTAGTTTGCATTGTAGTAGAGAGTGCAGCTTAGCCTTAGTAAAATTAAAGCTAGTTTGACAAAGTTAATGTTTAATGTACAAAAGTGTTTAAGAAACGTAAGTACGGGAGCGTACAGACAATATAAATTTTAATAAAACAATATACAATACAATAATAATTGGTCGATTTGCATTGCACTAGGAAAGAAAATTTAGTTTAATTTTTCCATTAATTAGGGGATTACGGTAGTTGTTAATTAATGAGGTCTAATAATTTTAATACTGGGCACATCCTATCGAACTCTCCGATGAAAACAATCGGTCAATGATGTAAGCTGTAACATAATATGTTCTGTTCCCAAATGTGTAACGGCAGTTTGGCAATTTTCGTGCCAGTTTTTAGGGCAGGTGTTGCATTGGCGAATCCTCTGCTTTTGCTCATGTCCGTAGGCAACGGTGACCGATTACTTGGTGGCCCGTCTTCTTTTTCGTCAGCCCTTCAGCCTAATTAAATCTGACACTACGATTATTTATTTATTATGTTGTAATAAAACTTTGCACGCGTTGGGTTGACATGGACAATGTTGGATAATTCGATACTTTGTGGTTTGGAGAAGGCCCTTTCAAAATCCTTATTATATGGTAATTTTGTCCTTTACCCCTCACGGGCGTATGCTTGCCATTGAATATGAAGGTGATTCGTATTTTTACTTTGATTGTGATCGTTCCAAAGCTCATAAATGTTATGCATTTATTGATAAATTGCATCATTTCAAATTATTTCATATTAAGTTATTGGATTATATTTTTATTTAAGGCTTTTAATATTATTTAATGATAATACGTAATTGGTTATTTAATTCCTAATTTTATTAAAATAATGGAAGGTGGAGTTTGTAAAACAATCTCAAACACTTGAATCGTGTCATCTTTCTTTTTAATTCAAAAACTTATCAATACAAGCACGAAAAAAATTTTGATCGCATGTCTGAGTAATTATGTGTATGTATTATAGGTATATTACGAATGATATTTCATCTCAGAACTTTTGTTTTTATGTAAGGTGACTCGATTTTTGTGTCCGGGAATTTTTTGTGTTAATGATTGCATTCCGAATGTTTCAGAATGTCAGTATGTAGTGCCATTAATTTTATTGTTTTTATGTATACGTTCCGAGAATAACTTAATTTTCACTATAAATAAGTTAATCATTTTATAGTTTTTAATTTTCGGTCACTTTAACAAAATATTAATTGTGTTTATATGTGTATTGGTATCTATTGACAAAACCAAAGAATATGTCTTATATCGTATTAAAAAATTATCACTTTTATAGGTATGTGTTTTGTGTTAGTTTCATTAACCAGTGCCATTCCTTTAATTTAAACATGTTAGGCGTTTATATTACGTCAGCATGATCGGTAGAGGGGATGTAATATTATTAATATTTTAGGGCTAGTTTCAAAATAAAATTGTGTGTTATCTTGTATTGTATGTGCCATTATGACGATCCTATAATATGTTTGTAAATACAATTTTTATTCAAGAATCTGCATCGTATAACCTGATTGTATTACGTTCTGTTTTAATTTGTCAGTTTAAATTTAAAATGTGTTGTTATCATTTTTGGCGTCAAAAAATATTTTAGTTCAAAAACGGTTATTTTTACGTGAAAATACCAAACTACATTTTTTTAATATTTTATGGTAAAAAATGTAAAACATGTGTGTGTGAAGATAAGTGATATGCATCCAGTACACCTTATTTAGTTACACCTTAGTTATTTTAACGCTTTATTTATTAAACCTTTAGATATAGAATATAAATTAATATAATAAGATCACAGTTTGATACATTTCACGTAATTTGTAGTGAATGTTGTCTTCGTCTACGTAATCTTTAGAAATGGAGGTAAAATTGTGTGAAACTCGAAAGTGATTTAATCAAACTATATAATTTAAAAATTAAGTATACCAAGCAAATGTGGAACTACACTTGGCTTATTATTAAAAAAACCTTGTGTTTTTTACTATAACTTAGTTATAATCCTATCACAGATTTTAATATCTTTGGATTAAACTAAGCATGCATAAAATATAATGTGCAATGAACATACTTTATATAAATTTACATCACAAGTAAAGTAAACTAGTTTGCATTTTCTATTCTATTTCCATAAAAAAGTAAAGTAAGCGTCATTTTCGAATTTTAACTCAAAACTAGAGTCGCAGTTTACCTTTTTTCTATAGATTATTATTGACTTTTGCATATCAATTAAATATTGAGTGTATACAGTCATTAAATATGCATGTAGTTAATGTAAGCAATAATATATTTAAATACTTTTAGAAGTTAAGATTAGGACATATGTATTATAAGACAAATTCATTTGGGTTCGACGTGGGTCTCGACGGCTGAAGTCATGAGGACCTACACGTTATTGATTATCGATATAATTTTTTTCTTGCCAAAAATTATCGCCGGTTCCAAAGCCAAAGATTGGTATTTATAGGCTTACAGAATCATATAAATTTTATTTAGATAATACAAATGTTGTTATGTATGTAATTTAATAATTGATAAATAACCAAAATGGAAGTAGCAAGAATTAATTCGGACAGTGTAAACACCATCTTACATTTTATTTATAAAAATAAATAATTATCAGAAGACATTTTACTACTTTACATTACGTTACTGCGGTGGCGGCCACCGCCGTTCATCCGTGACCACGATCCAGCAACTGGGTCGAAATATAGGACTACAAAATAAATATCGTGAGTACTCGTATTATAGTAAAATGTGTTCAGTCCACGATGAGTTAACTTTAAAATCTTGAATTATCGGAAGTTCTACTGTATTGTAAAAGCTGTTGGAATTAATTTATGTGCTAAAGAAAATTATATTTACAAAGTTAAGTCAGTTTGGTTATTATTTTATTGGTTTTATGTTTAACGTTTTTATTTTCAAATTATTTTCTGGCTTGGCATACCAAAGATCATTATTGTGTAACTTAATTAGCGAATAAAGAATATTATACCTAATTAAAAACTTCTTTTATTACATATTATTACTAAAAAAAATATTTTGTTTTATCGAGCATTTATATTTATGTGCGGTTTGCGTCATTTATAATTCGAGTCAAGCTAAAAAATCCACATTATATTTTTTCTTGTTGACAAAAATTTTTCATTTTTCGAATTCTCTCTTAAAAGATTATTGACTTATTCTTATAAGTCAGGAAATTTACGCATTTTCCGCTTTTAGTATTTGGCCCTTTCATTGTTCCAATAGGACCAATGCGACTACAGTGTAGTAACACTTTTTTATATTTAGTAAATAATCTTACAGTGTCTTTATACTGACAC